>CACRSC010000002.1:576675-590010 GCA_902651635.1 Mastigamoeba balamuthi
TCCTGCGCCGGCGGCGACGCCAGCGAGGCCGCGAGCCGCGAGGCCAGCGGCGTCGCGCGCCGCGTGAGGACCGCGCGGTCGGGCTCTGCGGTGAGCGACTGGCACGCGCTCGCCTTCTCCTCGTACTGGCACTCCATGTGGCACACAAACCCGCACACTGCGCCGCGGGCAGAGGCCGGGGGAGGTGGTGAGAGAGCGCGGGGAGCGCAGGGGGTGCGAGGAGGGCCCGCGCACTGAGGCACTGGACGCCTGTGGTGGCGATGAGGTCCTCGGCGCAGACGTCGCAGGGCGCGTGGGTCTTGAACGCCATCTTCTTGAAGACGTGGGGCGTAGCCACGTCCAGCCGCGGCATGGTGGGCGTCGACTGGGCCTCGGCCATCGTGTGCGGGGGCGCGCGGAGTGGTGCAGGAGCGGCGCGCGGGGCGCAGAGGCGAATACTAACCTCCGGCCGCCTTTTTAAAACTCCAACGGATTCAGGCTTCCCCAATCCCGGATTGAGAAATCTCCTGTCGCGCCGAGTTCATATCTTCAACGGGGTTGGTGTTTTCGAGCCCCCTGTGGAAGCAAATGCAGTGGCGCCGGAGCGCAACAGGCCGGGGACTGCTTTCTGGTACCGCACATGGTGTTTCTGCTAGTATTCCGGGTAAAGTGGTGAGTGGGACAAGCCGAAGAACAAGAATAGCCGTTGTGGAGGTTATCACGGTTAACGGCAACAGGCTGCTGAGAGGGGGGAGGGCGACCGAGCAAATAAATGGCAAAATGAAAAATACCAAACAACAGGATCGAGGATGTGCGGAGTTGAAAACCAACAAGAACCGCACAGCGAGGAGTACGGAAACTAAAGTCCAGTAAAATGAAATTGGTGAAACGACCCAGTCAGAAAAGACAAGACAGAAATACGTGAATGTATGAGCGAAGGGAATGTCTTATTCTCTCTCTTGAGAACCCAGGCATGAGGGCTTAAGAAGCCAAGGCACTAAGCAGCCAGCGCCGGCAACGACACGAAACCCGCTTCAGGCGAAGAGGAGCTTCGCAAAGTTGGTGCGCGCCCTCTTGACGGCGTGGTTGTGCTGGCGCTGCGCCTTGCGCTCGCTGACGGCGGGCTTGGGGGTGAACTTGGCCGCCTTCTTGTTGGGGATCTTCTTCTTGGGGTTGGCGACGGCGTTGGCCTTGCGGGGCGCCTTCTTGGCCGGGGCCTTGGTGCCGGCGGCCTTGGCGGCGGCGACGCGCTGCATGCGCAGGCGCTTCTGCTGGGCGCGGAGCGACGCGAGGATGATCTGGCGGCGCGCCTGGGCGGCGTACGGGTTCAGCTTGCGCATCTGGCCGAAGTTGCGCAGGGGGTTCTTGTGGCGCAGCGTGCGCTTGACGTGGCGGGCACGGCGCAGGACGGCCTGGACCTCCTCCGAGCGGATGACGCGGCTGATGCTCGCGTTGGTGAGCTTGGCGCGGGGCAGGTGGAAGCCGTGCTTGCGCGCCGACGAGAAGACGGCGCGGAGCTCCTCGAACGCGTCCGAGGTCCAGATGACGAAGCGGCCGAGGTGGCCACCGGGGGCGAGCTTGAGGAGGTTCAGGCGGCTGACGCAGCACAGGTCGACGCCGGGGAGGTTGCGGAACGCGTGGCAGACGTTGGCCTTGTTCTTGTAGACGATGAGGGGGCCGACGCGCTGCGTGTAGCGGCGGTTGCGGTACTTGCCCTTGCCGGCGCGGAGCTTGTGCGACTCCTTGACGCGGAGCACGTCACCGTACGCGCCGATGCGCTTGAGGGCGACGACGGCGTCCTTGGTGCGGGTGATCTGCGACAGCGACTCGGCCGAGACGACCAGGGGGATCTCGGGGATGTGGGCGACCTTGTGACCGCGGGCGAGGACCAGAGGGGCAACACCCGAGGCAGCGACGGCCGACGCCAGAGCGAAGCTGCGCAACAGAGCGTAAGCGAAAACAACGTTCGCGCGCTGGAGGGGAATCAGAGGGAGATATTTCTTCGGGATAATACCGATCCAGCAGCGGGATGTGTACTAGGTTCTCGCGCGCACGGGAAGGATAAGGGCGCAGAGGCAGGGGGATGGGAAGGCAACACAGGACAGTGCGCACGCCCCTTGATCAAATTGCATTGGACCCCGGTACGGGACTTGAACCCTCTATGGTATCTTGCGGGAGAGGTCTGGTCCACCTTGCAGCGACACCCAGACCGTACGGCAGCGTACGTCGTTTTCCCGGGGTACAATCGTATTTAAATTAAGGGGCATAGTGTGCACACCGCGCGTATCGCCATCAACCACCCTCACAGACCACCGACCGCCCCCCGCTGCTGACGTTATTACAACCCGAGGATTAAATACAAAATCAACTGAAGGATGAAGGGCGAAGAAGAGTGTTTGACAGCGAAGGGGAAAAGGGAGGTGGGTGTCTCTACAAACCGCTTGGCGTTGATGTTGATCCTGCGGTGCCACTTCCTCCAGGGCTTGTTGGGCGCGAACATGTGACCGCCGCGGCACATGTTACCGAAGGCACCCTGGCCCGCGCGGTGCGTCCCGCCACCGGCGACACGGGGGATACGCGCGACGGCGCGACCAGTGCCCCACGACTCGGCAGAGGTCTGGTGGCCGGCCATCTCGGAGACACCCTGGGCCTGGCGGCGGTTCTTCGCCATGTCGCGGTGGACGATGCGGACGACATCGTCACGGATGGGGGCGCGGAAAACGGCGGGCAGGCGGGCCATGCCCGTGCGCTTGCCGGAGGTCGCGCTGTAGACGGCGACCAGAGGCTGCTTCGTCGTCGCCGTGACGGCGGGGGCCTTGCTGACCTGGGCGGGGGCCGACATCTCTTTGTTCAGGGACAGGTCGACTGTAGAGAGAGAAGAGGGAGCTCCGAAGAAAAAGAGTCACAGAGGACCCGCATAGAGAAAAAGAAAGCGCGCTCGGGCGCCCCAATGTCGTCATCTTGTGCGTCATCATCGGGAAAACCTCGAATTTGACCGATGGGGGGCCAGGGGGCTCGTGACGACAATAGTGACGATATTGGGGTTGCGAGGTTGCGCGTTTTTTTCTCTCCGCTGTGCGGCTTCTCTAGTTTCTGCCCTTTAGCTCTCTGCTGTCGCGAGGCTCGAAAATGGTGTACTCCGTCATTCCCCAGAACCCCGAGAGGAGTGCGCTCTCTCCCTCCCGCCCTTCTCCGCCGCCGTCGCCGCCCCTTCCTCCTCCCCCCGCGCTTCTCCTCCGTCTCTTCCTCCGCGTCGTGCATCGTCGCCCGCGCCCCCTTTTTGGCGTCGCCGCGCGTTCTTGTCGACTGACGACTTTGTGAACTTTGCGCGCTCCGCCCACAGCCTGCAAGGCGCGCGCGGATGACCAGCGTGTCCACTTCAAGGTGCGGGATATCCGCCTTGGGGGAGCCCTCGCTCTTTGTGTGTTCCGGACGCTGATCGGCGTTGCGTCGTTTGTGTTGCGCGCCAAATAGAACACGCGCGAGGCCGCGATGGCGATCAAGGGGATGACGCTGCGCAGGGCCAAGGCGTTCCTGCACCACGTTATCGCGAGGAAGGAGATTGTCCCGTTCCGCCGCTTCAACGGTGGCATCGGCCGCAAGGCGCAGTGCAAGAACGCCGACTGCCAGCAGGGTCGTTGGCCCAAGAAGAGCGCCGAGCTGCTGCTGAACCTGCTGCAGAACGCGCAGGCCAACGCCGCCGCCAAGCAGCTGAACACGAACAAGGTCTACGTCAGCCACATCCAGGTCCAGCTGGCGCAGAAGGGCCGCCGCAGGACGTACCGCGCCCACGGCCGCATCAACGCGTACATGAACAGCCCCTGCTCGGTCGAGATGATCCTCACGGAGCAGAGGAAGTCGTTCAAGCGCTCGCCCGAGGCGGCCAAGGCCGAGAAGGACGCCAAGGCGAAGAAGACCGCCACCGCCTAAACGTGTCGCCACGCTCCCCTCTGAGGCTCTCGCCCTCACCCACTTCGTCTCGAAACAATAATGCAGCCTCGCAGCCCCCGACTACAGCAGAACAAACCCTACCCCCGCTTGTGCCTTTCTATGGTCGCGTGGTTCCGCCACTTTTTCTTCGCTGGGCGCCGTACTGTGATTTCAGTTTGGTACTGCGTTGATTCTGTAATGAATTGAATCGAGAACACCTGAGTGAATGCGGGATTGGCGGCCCTGGTGGATGTTGCGTGGATATTTTTTGCCGGGGTGGTTTTTTTTCAAAGCGTGTGTGCTTGTGTGTACGCGCTGGCGCCGCAGTGAGCGCGGCGCGCCTGTGGTGGCATCGGGCTATCGGTCTCGGACGCGCCCCGTAGGCGGTAGCGCAGCGCCCGCCATCCCCCGCATCCACGACCCCCCTCTCCGCGCACCTCTTCATACCCACTGGCCCCTCAGCACACACACCACCGCTTGAACTACCGCCCACCGCCACGCGCGCAAATGACGTACCGCGAGACCAGAGACTTCGGCATCTCCAACCTCTACGGCACCTTCACGTCGCCCGCCCCTCCCCTTGCCCCAGCCCGCTCCACCGCCCCCTCCCGCGGGCCGCGTTATCTGATGTGCGGCTGTGACTCGTCCCTCTCTCTCTCCCGGCGCCTGCGCAGTAATGGGCCGCAGTTTGGTAAGATGCACATGTTCGCCGCCAACCTGTCGCCAGAGGGCGTGCTCAGCGTACGCCACCCTCACCGCACGCCGCGCGCGCCCCACCCGCGGCGCTGACCCGACCGCGGCGCGCAGCGGATGACGGCGGCGATCGAGGCGGCGCCGCTGTCGCCGTGGAGGCCGCCGGACATCGGTAAGGCCGAGGCGGGCGAAATCGTGCGCGGGTGGTACGACGACGAGCTGGCGGACAGGGGGCCGCAGCAGGACGTCCTGCCGCCGGCGCGCGAGGTCAAGGCGGAGGAGCCCCAGCGACAACGGCCGCAGCGACCGAGGGCGAGGGCCGAGGCGGAGCAGGAGCAGACGGTGCCGTGCAGGGTGGTGCTGCGAGAAGGCCGAGCGTCGATCAGCAGGGTGCAGGCGGCGGCGGGCAAGGTGGCGGCGACGTCGTCCGGGGGCACCAAGATCACCATCACGGCGACGCTGGGCAAGGACAAGGACAAGGAGCACCACCACCACCACCACCACCACCAGCGACAAGCCCAGCAGGCCTCGGGCGACGACGCGGGCACGGGCGGCGGCTCAGACGACGAGCAGGAGGAGGGCGAGGTCCGCGACGACGACGACGACGGCAAGCGGCACAAGACGACGCCCGTGCACCTGCAGCTCCAGCAGCCCGCCGCGCACACGCCGACGACCACGCACGCGCCGTCGCCGCCGACGCCGCGGCAGCCGGGCAGCGCCACCGAGGCGCCGCCGTACAAGCGGCAGAGACACGCCAACGACACGCCGCCGCACGCGGCAGCGGCGCCCGTGGTGCCGCAGAGCGTCTCGAACCACGTCTCGCGCGGCACCGACCTCAAGAAGGAGGCGGACAGGCACCGCGTAAGTGCAGCGCAGCAGCAGCGCGCCGCACTCGACTCACCCACAGGGCGGGCGGGGCGCACGCGCAGAGCATGCTCAAGACGGAGCGCGACTTGGGGACGTCGAGGGCACGCGAGCTGACAAAGAAGGCGAGCTGCTGCTACCTGTGCGCCATCGAGGAGTTCGTCGCGGCCATCGAGGGGTCTGTGGACCCCTCGTCCACCATCAAGCTCTGCTCGTCGACTGCGGACCTCGCCGAGTGGTGCGCGCGCCAGAAGATGAGCTTCGTCTCCATCTTGTACGTGTGGGGGCCCCCGACGCGGCCGTCGTCCAAACGCCTCACACGCGTCTCGCGTTGCATTGCAGCTTCAAGTGCATGGCTGTGCTGCACCAGCGGGCGTTCTATGAGCACTACCGAATAGTCGACCGCGCGCAGCGGTCGTCTCGGTCGTCTCACGGAAGCAGCGCGCCATATAAGCCGCCAGACGACCTGCCGATGAGCCCCATGGAGCACTACAGAAAGGCGCAGGCCGCGTGGCAGAGCAGCGAGCGCGAGGTCGACCGCCCTGCTGCGCCTTTTGACTGGGGGAGCGCCTTTCCTCCGTTTGGGCCTCCGGACCTGTCGGTCGTGCGCGCCTGGATGCGCAGGTGCCTGCCGGACGACCTTGTGCGCTCGGCGTGTGCTGCGGTGCCGCCATCCAAGACCCAGAGTAGCTCGCACTCATCGTCCACACGCTGACTGTGCTGCCCCGCTTGATATCCCGTCGTATCCTCCCGTTCTGTTCCTTACTGTCTTGGCGTACAGGTGGTGGGAGGTCCCTCTCACCTTGCCCAGCGAACAACCATACAGCGACCACAATTTGCCTAGTTTCTCTGGCTACTGCAAAACAAGCAACTGATTAGTGAAGGATACATAATTAAATACCAGATTAACCATATTGTATGCCTCAAAGACATACATCTTAAGGAGGGAGGTGTGAGAGGGTTAAAAACAAACGCTCCCGCTTGGATTTGAACCAAGGACCCTGCGGTTAACAGCCGCATGCACTGCCGACTGTGCTACGGAAGCTTTACGTAGTTTAATAATCACGAAATGCAGTAGTTGCGCCTCCGTTTCGGACTACGACGAGCGAACGCTGGCGTATTCCATAAATTCAATATCAGGTCTACAGAATTCTGTTTTTCAGAATAATGACAGGATCAATCTGTATCGGTCATTCCATTGATCCTGTCCAGGGTGCTGTTTTTCCATCCAACGAGCATTCATCCAATCACCCGGTCCGTTATCACCCTCAATCAAGGCTCATACCTTGTTCTATCCTGCTGCTGCTGCTTGGATTCCATCTCAATATCAATTCCACGATTGAGCGAATATATCCAATAATCGAGCGTCAATTGTTGCTTAGCAACAGAGAGTATACGAACAATCACCCTATCTCGAGGGGAGAGCAATACGGGCCAGAGTACGAGAGTTAACTGAGCGCAGGACGAGTACAGACAGACGGTTGCTCCTCGTGCGTGCCAGAGCTTGCCGCGAGAGAAGCATAAGCAGGAATGGAGAGTTGAGGGGGGAGGGTATACGAAGAGACCAGGATCAGGGCTGTTCAACCGCTGTCTGTCCCTGCGACCGTGTCGACTCGCCAGTGCCCGCTACGGTGGACGCGGACATGGCGAGCTGCGACCTCTGCAACGCCACCACCGCGGCGTCTCGCTCTGCGCGGAGGCGAGCGTTCTCCGACTCGGACCTCTCGAGCCTGCTGCGCAACGCCGAAACGAGCGCGCGCATCCCGTCCCACGCCGCCGCCGTCGCCCTGAGCGACCGCTCCATCTCGAACTCGGCGGGCACCGCGACGGGGGCCGACACGGCGACGGTGTCGCCCTCGGACACCTCGCTTGCCGCGGCGACGAGCGGCCCGAGGGAGGCCGAGGGCACGCTGTTGTTGTCGTCGTCGTCGGCGTTGAGCAGCAGGTGCATCCCCTTGGGGGCGCGCCGTGTGGCCGCGCCGGCCTGCGCAGGGGCGCCCTCGCCCTCGTCGTCTGTGGTGTCGCCGCCCGTGTACGCGGCGCCCAGCATCGCGTTGGTGTTGGCGGCCGACTCGGGCGACCCCTCGGCCGACACCGTCACGTCCAGCATCGCGCGGAGCACCTTGCGCGGCGGGGGGCGCACACCGGAGCCGCGCTTCCGCCTGGGAGGGGCGTCTGCGTAGTCCTCGTCGCCCCCGGACTGCGGCTGGCGGCGTCTGTGAAGCACGTCCGTGGGCAGCGGGCCGACGGGCGAGCGCGCGTGCCACTGTGTCAGGACCGCGCGCGAGCGGTCAGACGCGGCCTGCTGAGGCAAGCCGCGCTGCTCCATGAGGAGCTGGGTCACGGCGGCGAGGCGGACAGCGTCCCTCTGCTCGGCCGACATCGCGTCCCAACCGATTTGCATTATCTGCCTGCAGAAGGAAAAGTCAGCCAGCGCACTCGCCGGCGGGCGAGAAATGCTCTCGGCGTGCACCTTTGCAATGGGTTGGCAGTATTGAGCCACGCAGCGAACGTGTCGCGCGCAGCGCCGTTGACGGGGCCCGTGTTGCGCAGGACGAAGCCGCTCGAGACCATGGTCTTCCACGCAGCCCCGTTGCGGAAGATGACAACATCAAAAAACCTGGGGGGCCCCGAAAAAGAAAGTAGTCAGCATTCCCACACCTGCAGAGCGGCTGCGGGGAGGGCGCGGAGGCAAGTCACCCGGGGCGGCACGAGATGTTCCACACGATGGCGATCTCGTTTTTGTGCGTGTTACGGTTGAAGATGACAATGGCGTCGCCAAAGCAGACGCGTAGCGCCTCGCCCGAGCGCGGCGTGATCGTGCTCGCGCAGTAGCAAGCGTCCCACTCGTCGACGGCAGGCCTCCAGCAGTCATCCTCGTCCACCGACAGCCTCGCTTGCTGCAGTGCGGGGGGTTGTTGTGGGTTGGTTTGTTCGGTCCCGTTTGTTCTGTTGCGTTTTGTTTGTTGGACAGCAACACAGCGCCGTTGTGGAATAAAAAACGAAAAAGACAAATGCACAGTGCACCTAGGGCTCACGCGCTTCATATAAGGAAGCAGGGCGAGCCAGTGTGAGGTGTCCGCGGGCGCGCGCGGCAGGAAGCGCGCGCGCGAAAAAGCACAGTGCGGGGGTGCTGCGTGTGGTGTGTTGTGGTGGCCCGACGGAACAGGCGGGACTTGGGGGGCAGCAATGCAGCAGTGCGCATCAAAAACAGTGCGGAGAGGGGCGCTGGGCGCGGGGGGCGCGCGGCTCACGTAGAAGGGCCTCTTGTCCGAGTCCATCGATCGGCTCCCGCGCGGATCGTGGTTGAGATTGCAGGGCGCGAGTGGTTGGGGTGTTTTTTTGTTGTTTTCAAGGCGCCCGCGGGGTTTTAAAGTGCGTTGGGGCGGTGTTTGATCACAAACTCTCTGTGACTAATTTTGGCGTATGTTTTTCCGTTGACTAATCCGGCTGCCGCCGCGTTTCTATTTCAGAGACCCGCCAGTGCTTTACGCCACGGGATTTCAAATCCGCAGCCAGTCGGTGATCGCCAACCTTTTGAGAGCCTTTTGTTGTGAGCAGCAAATCGGAACAGCAAGACCAGCAGATAAGGAAGGTCAAGTTATGTGCGAAGAGAGACATCGATACTCTCCATTACTCGTGAACCGAGGGACAAGAGGGAGTAGCAAGTACGGAGGGAAGGAGGGGTGGTGTGTTCAAGCTTGGCCGAGCAGCACAGCACAGCGCAGCGGCGTTGGGAGCCGTAGTTTACTGGTGCTCCTCCTTGCGCTCCCTGCTGTAGTACTTGTTGAGGGTCTTCTCCGTGATACGCGTGAGGAGCTCCTTGGGGAACTGGCGCAGGAGGCTCCAGGCGATGTCGAGCGACTGGTAGATGTCGCGCGACTCGTTGTAGCCCTGCGTGATGAACTTCTGCTCGAACTTCTCGAGGAACTCCAGGGCGAGCTTGTCCTCGGGCGACAGGGCCTCCTCACCGACGACAGCCTTCATGGCCATCGTGTCCTTGCCGATGGCGTAGTTGGCGTACAGCTGGTTCGACACCTCCGAGTGGTCGTCGCGCGTCATGCCCTCGCCGATGGCGCTCTTCATCAGACGGCTGAGCGACGGCAGCACGTTGATGGGCGGGTAGATCTGCCTGTTGTGCAGCTGCCTGTCGACGTAGATCTGGCCCTCGGTGATGTAGCCCGTGAGGTCAGGGATGGGGTGGGTGATGTCGTCGTTGGGCATCGTGAGGATGGGGAGCTGCGTGATCGAGCCGTTCCTGCCCTCGACACGCCCGGCACGCTCGTAGATGGTCGCGAGATCCGTGTACATGTAGCCGGGGTAACCACGACGCCCAGGCACCTCCTCACGGGCCGCCGAGACCTCACGCAGGGCATCGGCGTACGACGACATGTCCGTCAGGATGACCAGCACGTGCATCTCGCACGTGTACGCGAGGTACTCGGCCGTCGTGAGCGCCAGACGCGGCGTGATGATGCGCTCGATCGTGGGGTGGTTGGCGAGGTTGAGGAACAGCGTGACACGCTCCATCGAGCCGTTCTCCTCGAAGTCCTGGCGGAAGAACCTGGCAGTCTCCATGTTGACACCCATGGCCGCGAACACGATGGCGAAGTTGTCCTCGTGGTCGTCCTGCACCTTCTTGCTGCTCTGGAGGCGCACCAGGCCGGCCTGCCTGCAGATCTGCGCGGCAATCTCGTTGTGCGGCAGACCGGCGGCGCTGAACAGCGGGATCTTCTGGCCACGGGCGATCGAGTTCATCGTGTCGATGGCGCTGATGCCCGTCTGGATCATCTCCTCGGGGTACACACGCTTGTACGGGTTGATGGGCTGGCCCTGGATGTCGAGGAAGTCCTCGGCCATGACCGCCGGGCCCTTGTCGACGGCGCGGCCCGAGCCGTTGAAGACGCGGCCCAGCATGTCCTCGCTGACGGGGATGCGCATGATGTCGCCCGTGAACTCGCAGTGCGTGTTCTTGGCGTCGATGCCCGACGTGCCCTCAAAGACCTGCACGACGGCCTTGTTCCCGGCCACCTCCAGCACCTGCCCGCGGCGCACGCTGCCGTCGCCCAGCGTCAGGTTGACGATCTCTGCGAACTGCGGCTTCTGCACTCGCCAATCGCAGCGCACGGACCAGTCAGCGGACCAACCAACAGGGCGGAACAACAACCAGCACTGGGCCGTGGGGGGTGTGGGACAAATGGGTGGAAAAGACCAACAGGGGCCACCGCGCCAGCGGTCCCAGCGCAATCGGATAATTCGTCACCGCCAGCGCAGGGGAGGGGGTGCCGCCGAGCACGCGCACGCGAGCCGCCGGTGGCAGCGCAGGCGCGGTGGCTTTTTCCAAGGGGGAAAAACAACAACAGAGGGGAAGAAGACGGGGGATGAGTGGACCGCCGTTCGCCGCGCGGAGAGACACGTGGTCCCCCCGTGTGGTCCGAAAAAAAGAAAGAAAAACAGGGAGGGAGGCCCCGGGGCAGCGACGTGCCTTGATGTTGTCGAGGACGACCAGAGGGCCATTGACGCCAGTGACGGTCCTGTAGTCTGCATGCCGGGCCCCGGGCGTCAGCGCCTTTTTGCCAAGCGAAACGCGAAAAGGGCGCAAAAAGCCCAACAAAAGCGACGCGGACGAGCCGCCCGGAGAGGCTGAGGGAAGGGAAGGAGGGGGGCGCACCGAGACGGGGCCTCACGCCGTAGTCGCGGGTCGCAGCAGCGACGTTCGCGGCGAACGCCTGCTCGGGAGTCAGAGTCTGAACGGCTGCCATCGCCAGGAGATGGTGGGGTGTGTCGTGTGCTCTTGTGCCGGAAGAGTACGATCGTTGCTGACGTCACGCCCTTTGGTGCGCCAACAGGCACCAATCCCGCGCCCACCCACAAAAACCACACCGGGCGCCCTGCTGATGCGCGGCCAGATACACGAATCTTCTTCTTCTTTTTTTCCTTCTCGATGCCCGGGGGTGAAACGGGGGGCAGTGACCTGTGTGGGTGACGTTGTGCCTCTCTTTTTTTCTTTTTCAGAGAGCGCCCTCGGACACTCCCCCCCACGCAGCGGCAGTGCCCTCAGTAGCCCCCCAGCCAAGACATCATCAGCGCAGTGAAATCGCGCACACCCTTGCGAGCACCAGGGCCACTCCCACGCTCTCCCCAACGGAGCACGCGAGCGCCAGCCGTCCCACCCTCGCCCCGCACTGCACGAGCGACGCTCACTGAGTGCGCGCACCCACGCAGCCCTCCGCCCCCCACTCGCCACACTTTTGCGCTTTTGCTTCTGCACTGCAACAAAAGAACAAATAATTCGCGCACAACACCGGCACGCGTGGGGGGCGGAGCCGAGCGCCACGTCAGACCGCGCACTCACGCTCGCCGCTCGGCGCCTATTTTCCCGCAGGGAGCGTACGTGGCTGCGCACGATGTCAGCGATACTGGTGGCCGGGCTCGAGGCCGCGGCCGAAGACGAGCTGCCGATGTCGCCCCCCGTTGCCAACCTCGCCCGCTTCAACCTCGACTTCCCGGCGCTGGCAAAGCCGCCGCCCAAGCGCGCGCGGCAGCACCACACGCACGGCACGGGCACGTCGTCGCACGGGCAGCAGCAGCCGCCGCAGGAGGCGGTGCTGCACGGCGTGCACGGGACGGGCGCGAGGAGGAGGTACTACTGCAAGTACTGCAGGAAGAGCTGGCCCATGTCGCACTTCCGCAACAGCCAGCAGTTCGGGGCGCACTGCTCAAACTGCTCGCGCAAGCCGCGCCCGCAGACCCTGCCCGACGGCAACTCCCCGCCCTCGCCGGCCTCCGGTGCGCCCGCGCCCCCCCCTCCGCCCTCGACCGACCCCCCGGCACCCGCGTATACTTAAAGAGTGGCCATTTCGGCTGTGGGGCAGACATGAGCCAGATGGGCGAGTCGCCGCAGATGGTCGAGGCGCCCTCCCCGGACATCACCGACGACGAAGGCACGACCACACACCCACCCCCCAACCGCCAACCCGCACAGACGCACAATTCAGTGCGCAGTGAATTGACCCCCCCGCCCACGTCACTGCGCACACACACAACAGAGGGGGCGTGCGAGATGCTGTGCACGCTGAGCAGGTCGGCGCCGCTGGACCTCCCGCAGACGCCGCGCCACCACCACCACCACGCGCACGCGCAGACGCCGCCGCCGCAGCAGCAGCGCAAGGCGGGCGTCGTCGACGTGTCGCCGCCGCCGCAGCCGCCGAGCCCCGGCGTCGCGACGTTGCACGCGTCGCCGACGACGCCGCCCGACGCGGTCGTGCTCGACCAGGCGTGGCGCTCGCTCTGCCGCGCGATCGACGACGTGCGCGCGGTGGCCACGGCGCCGCACGCGGGGCTCCTCAAGGCCGGGGTCGTCGTCGACGCCGCCGTGTGCGAGTACATGCGCCGCGAGCAGGCGGCCCGCGCGTCGCTCCGCGCGCTCGTATCGCAGGCCGCCGTGCTCGCGTCGGTGCGCGCCGCGGCCGCCACGGCGGTCTCCGCGGTGACCGAGCAGCCCGTGCTGCCCGTGCTGCCCGCGGTGGCGGGCGCGGCTGCTGGCGCGGGCGTGGTGGGCATCGCGCTGCGCTAGAGGGGCGCGCTGCCAACGCGTGGCTGTGGCCGTGGCCTGCGGCTGTTTTTTATGGTAGGATAATCAAAGAACGCTCTCGCTCTGCGTTGCCTGGGCGCCTCAGCGGAGGCTCCCGAGGGCAGAGCGTATAACGATCGAGTGTGTTGTGCGCGCTGGAGTCCAGACCCTGCTCGTTGGCTGCCGCCCATCCACACACGGGGGTGTGGTCCTTTTTCTCCATACAAAAAGAACAGTCTTCCTCCTCCCTCCCCTTTGCTTTTGTACTTTGCACCATCCATCAGCCCACCACCCCC
>CACRSC010000002.1:595133-650595 GCA_902651635.1 Mastigamoeba balamuthi
TCGCTTCGGTTGTCGGCCTGCGCCTGCGATGAGCCCCAAGCACCGCTTCGCCTTCGCTTCGCGCCGTTCCACATCTCGCGGCGATGACGCGGACATCCATCCAGCCGCCGGTCGCCGGTCGACCAGTCGCACAGCGCCAAGCGTCATCTGGTGCGTCACGATTCCATTTGGGGCGATGCGGCGGGTCGCCGGCGTTGAGACTGTGCGCGGGGCCCAGCGGCAGGCGTGGCGCACCAGCGTCAGCGGCAGGCATCGGACCCGGCCAGGGGGTGCGCCAGCTGGGCCGGGAACGGGGCCGGAGTGGCAGGGGGGGGGCGGGGGCAGAGCGGGATTCCAGGCACCCCGGCCACGCGCCCTGGGGTGGGATGATCCGCGTTGCAGCGGCTGCAACGGCGTCTACCCCGACCAGGGTCGGTCAATCGGCGGACTGGCTCAAACCGCTCTCCTCCCGTTCCCCCGGCACCTCTTGCCCCTCCGACGCTGCAGCGTTCCCCCCCCCGCCGCCGGCGGCCTGGTCCGCGAGAGGCAGCGCGAGGCAGCCGACGTCGAGACGGCTGCGTCCATCATCGTCGTGGCGGAGCCCAGAGAGCGAAAACACGCACCAATGTCAAACAACATGAAAGCTTGTTTCCTCGTCCCGGTCTTTGCTGTATGGGCTTTGCCGTTCCGCCTCTTCTCTGGGCTCTCAATTGTCAGGTGGATTTCTCGTGATTTCATTTGCAGTCCACGCATGCTCGCGGCGCAGTGCTCTATTTCCAATTTTGCAGAACCACTGGTTGGCGAGACGAGCATTGTGTCTGCATAACCACGTTGAAGACTATCTCCAATCCTCTCTGCGGACGGAGGGAGGGGAAAGCACTATTGTTTGAGGTGGTGCGGTGCGTCGTGGTAGAGAGTCATGAATACATAAGCCTGGCTGAGTATGACTTCGACGTCTGCAGTGGTCCACGCGTCGGTGGGCAGGTGCTGCAGCATGATCATCATGTCCTGGAACTCCCTCTGGCGCAGCTCGCGCGACCACGTGAGCAGGAACGCCGCGCACACGTACACGTGCAGCGTGCTGAACCCGCCCGCCTCGGACAGGTACGTGTCCCACATCCTCACGATGAGCAGCAGCGGCAGCTCGCGCAGCAGCAGGCAGTTGATCCACCTGAACGCGAACTGCACGTACGACGCGCCCTGCTCCTCAAAGTGCTGCGCGAGCGGCGCGTCGATGCGCTGCACGAGCTCCGCGAGCCTGCGCAGGCTGCGCTGTATCCCCGGCTGCTCCGCCGTGTAGTTGTCCTGTATGCCGTCGAGCAGCTTGCTGAGGCACCAGAACGAGTCCGCCTCCACGTCCCGCATCGTCGACTCGGGTATCGCGTCGACCCCCGCGCCCGACTCGAGCCCCGACCCCGTCCCCAGCTGCTCGCCCACGAACACCAGCACGATCGGCGTCACCAGGTCGTTGATGCCCTGCACATACCCGCTCGCCGGGTGCAGCCCCGCCCACATGTACAGTATGCGCTCCAGCATCTGCCCGCGCTGGAGAGTGAGCGGGCGGACACGTGATGGCCAGAGGGGGGCTGGGAGGGGGGCTCGTGTGCCTTCTGCACGCGCGGGTGCTGGAACAGCGGGATGGTGGGGCACGTGCGCGGCAGGTCGATGCAGATCTGGTGCAGGATCGTCTCCTCGTTGGCGGTGCGCTCCGAGCCCAGCAGCCGCGGCGCCGTGTCGTGGTACTCCCCGCGCTTCCTCCTCTGCGTCTCCTCCCTCCTCTCCGCCACCGCCGGCGCGTACCCCTGCGAGCGGCGCGTTGCTCTCTGGTTGGTCCTCTGCGAGGCCCCGCGTTGCTGCGGGAGCGCGTGGGGGAGAGAGGGCGTACCAGCAGCAGCTTCCAGACCTCCGCGCGCACCTGGTCGGGGATCCCCTTCCAGCTGAGCTTTCTGAGCGCGTCTGCGGGCGGCCCGGAGCGGGCGTGTGAGTCCGCGCGAGCCTCCGGTGGGAGATCGGGGAAACGTGTGTGCTGTGTGTTGTTGTGTTGTGCGTTGATGTTGTGGGCGCTGAGTTGAGAGCCTAGGTCGCTGACTAGCTCGGCCAGCAGCGAGCCTCCAGTGGGAGATCGGGGAAACGCGTGTGTGCGTTGCGGTGTGTGCTGTGCGTTGCTGCTGTTGTGGTGGGCGCTGGCTGGGTTGAGAACCTAGGTCGATGACTGGCTCGGCCAGCAGCGCCTGGAAGCGCTTCAGCGACCTGCTGTCGGCAGTCTCCGCCGCCGAGAGCGACAGCGGGGCCGCGGGCGGCGTGGTGTGCGGCGGCACGGGCGGGACGGCGGGCGACGCGGGCACCGACAGCGAGAGCGACGCAGACGCGCTCAGATGCGCCGTGTCGGGCGAGAGGCTCGAGCGCGGGGACATGGGGTCCAGGCGGTCGGCCAGCTGGCGGACGCTCTTGACGACGGACCCGGGCACCTTGCGCGTCTTCTGCCAGAAGGCCGCGAGCTCCTCGCCCGCAGACGTGCGCGGCGCCGCGCTGGGCTCGCGGTCGGCGAGCGGCGCCGACGACGAGAGCTGCGCGCGGCTCTGCAGGACCTTGCCCACCGACGCCTTGGCCTCGTCGCTGACCTCGGCGGCTGCGGGGTCTCGCTTATCCATCGGCGGGCCCCCCGGCTCAAACGCGGAGGCTCGAGAGGACGACGTCCCGGTGGCGCTGCTGCGTCGCTAAGATATTTTGCGCACACACCCCAATTCGAGATATCTCGGGCAGCTCCACAGGTCAACCCGGCAACCCCGAAGAGAAGACGGGGTGCACCCGAACGAGCGGGCGGTAACGATCCTGGAAAGCGCAAGGGACAAGGGGGGTTTGCACCCGTTTCAACGACGGGGGGATCGATCTGGCCCGACGCCCCACCCACGGCGGGTGAGGCGGTGGTGGGCAGGGGGCGGAGGAGGAAAACGAAACTGCCTTCGGTCTGCTTGTTTGCAAGAATTAAAACTGTGCTGTGTTGTTGGGTTGATTGGCTGTGTTCGCGTGAGGGGCGCCGGTGTGTCTGGGCCGGGATCGGTGGGGCGGGGGAGGGGCAAGGGGACCCGGCATAGCGTACACGTCCACATCCCCTCGGCGCCCTTGGGAACCCCGCGCAGGACACTAACCCCCGCCACGCGCGCACACACAAACAAAGACGCGAGAACTATTGAAAAAGTAGCAGGCAAGCCCGAGCGAGAGGAGTACGAAGAAGACACCGAGGCGGCCCCTCTGTCTCTGTCTCTCTTTCCCCTCTGCCTCTAGAGGATCGCGCACTGCTTCTTCTTCCTCGGCGGCACCGAAGCGGTGGCGCCTCCAGACGGGGCCGCCTGCGAGGCGCCGCCAGAGGGGGCGCTGGCCGCCGCGGGCGCCGGGGCGCCGCCCTTGCGCGAGTTGAGCACAGCGTCGGCCGCAGCGATGAAGAGCTCCGAGAGGCCCGAACGCGACTTGGCGCTGACCTCGTGGTACGCCGAGGCGTTGATCTCGCGCCCGAGGCTCTCGCCCTCGGACTTGGTGATGGGCTCGACGCGGTTCGTGACCTCGTCGACGTTGCCCGCGTCGCGGAGGTCGAGCTTCGTGCCGACGAGGAACCACGGCGCGCCCGGCAGGTAGTGGCGAATCTCGGGCGCCCACTTGTCCTTGACGTTCTCGAACGAGCGCCGGTTCACCAGCGAGAAGCAGATCAGGACAATGTCCGAGTCGGGGTAGCTCAGCGGCCGCAGCCTGTCAAAGTCCTCCTGCCCGGCCGTGTCCCACAGGTCCATCATCAACTCGCCCTGCACACACCCGCCGGGGGAGGGGAAAAAACGCAACGCACGCGCGCGACCGCACGGCGTTCTTTAGGGCCCCGAGTTCGAAAACGGTTCCTGCGCCAGGCGGCGCGCGGCGTACATGGGCCGGAGTGGACGTGGTCTTGACCTGCGCGCGCGGGAGCGAGCGGGAGGCGGCGTTAGGATCGCCCCGGGGGCCCCAAAGCCGTTTTTTAATTCTTTAATTCAATTATAAAACCGCACCCCACCATCCCCCCCACTCCCGACCAGAACAAAAACAGGCGGGGCCCGCCGAGAAAGCGCCGCCGGGAGCGGCGGCGGCGGGAGGGCGCGGGGGGCGCACGTAGTTCTCGAAGACAGTGGGCACGTACTCCTCGGGGAACTTGTCCTTTGCGAAGCAGACGAGCAGGCACCTGGGGCACAAGAGAGAGAGGGGAGCACAGAGCGGAATTAAACGCGAACCCAAACCACCACCTCTGCAGGAGAGGCGGCCGCGCGGGACCGGAGGAGGCGGCGGGCGGGCGGGGGGCCCGTACGTTTTGCCGACGGCACCGTCACCGACGACGACGAGCTTCACGCGGGCCTGCGACATTGTGCGGGGCGGCGACTGTGTGCGGGCCTTTAACTTAAAGAAAATATCTTCTCGGGAGCCGCTCTTTGTGCAATAAACGAACAAAAGGGCACCCAGGCACACCACCCGCTTTCCAACCGGCTGCTGCTTATTACTGCGATATTTCTTGCGATTTCCTCCCAAGCGCATCATCGCGAACGTAACAGGGGCTCCTGGGTGGAGTCAGCCCACTGCCCCACCCCCACAGACAGGCGGGAATGGAATGTCCTCGTTTCAGTTTGCCTCGGCTGGTTTCACATCACGCAGGGGCCCAACCGCTGGATCAGGTCGCCGTGTCGTTGAGGGCGACGCACGAGATGGCCTTGTGGTGGCCCGCGTAGTGGCGGATGGTCTCGCCGCGGTTGAGGTCCCAGAGGCGCGCGACGTGGTCCGAGGAGCCCGTCACGAGGTACGCCGAGTCGGCGCTGAACGCGCAGTCCCAGACCCAGCGCTGGTGCCCCGTCAGCACCTTGCCGAGCTTGTACTCCTCGATGGCGCTCCACAGGCGCACCGTGTGGTCCGCGGACGCCGAGGCGAGCATCGAGGAGTCGGGGCTGTACGCCAGCTGCAGGATGTACGTGTTGTGCGCGCGGAACTGCTGCGCGATGGGGAACCCGCCCGACTCGAGCGCGGTGGCGAGCGAGACGATGTAGATGACGCCCCTGTTGGTGGCGACGGCGCACTTCTTGCCGTCGGGGCAGACGCTGAGCGCGCGGATGCTCGAGTCGCCGCCGTCGATGAGGTGCTCGCGGCAGCGCGTGCTCGAGCGCAGGTCCCAGAGGCTCAGGCGGCCGTCCTGGTCGCCGACGATGATGTCGGTCTGGTTGGGGTGCAGCTGCGCGCAGTTCATCGGCGACGAGCACTTGTAGTCGCGCTGGCAGTTGGGCGTGCGCAGGTCCCAGATCTTGAGCGTCGCGTCCTCGCTGCTCGTGTACATCCACTTGCTCTCGCACTGGAACCCCAGCGCCGTCACGTTGCTCTTGTGCCCGTCGTAGCTCGACACGGGGTTCGGCGACTTGGTGTTCACCTCGAACAGCCGCACGTGCGGGTTCCCCGCCACCGCCACCAGCATCTTGTCCCGCGTGATCGACATCCGGTTTATTTGCTGCCGTGGCGCCGCGTTTTGTGCACCACCCGCCAAACCCGCCGGCGCGTTCGCCGTCAGAAACCGTCGACACCCCAAAAAGCCGCGCGGTGCGGACGGGGGGGGGACCTGGGTAGTCGCACGGAGTCCGGGTACTGCAGGGTGCGGCAGCAGATGGCCGTCGGCGCCTCCCAGAATCGGATGGTGTGGTCGTAGCCGGCCGTGGCCAGCACTACCACGTTCGGCATTTCTGCGGTCGTGGTGTACGCTTCGCGCCCTGCTCTTGGCAGCCGCCGAGTGTCTTCTTCCGCCGTGCCCTCTCCGCAGACACCTCCGCGCGCGCGCAGTGGTTTTTCTGATATCTATCGCAAGCAAAATATCCAGAGATATGTGCATCTTCCACAATATGGAATTCCGGTATCACGGGGGCCAGAACTGCCACTGAACAAATGTTGAAAGAGAGGAGCAGACCACCTGTTGTTCTCGAAACACGTGCTTGTGGATGTTGAAAGTGTGGGACCGGAGGCCGAGCGTTCGTACACTACACACGGCCTGTCACACGAGCGTATCCCAAAGCCAGGCCGACTAGAACTGCTTGAAGAACCCGCAGACCTCAGGGTGCTCTGAGAATCCCAACAGGAACTCGTCGATGTCCAGCACGCCGTTCTGCGCGCGACGCAGGGAGAGGAGAGAGGAGGCCCGGGTCGAGCGTTAGCTGGGCACAGGCACACAAGGGCGCGGGGACACGCGAAGAACTCACGTGGTCCTTGTCGACCTTGTCGAACACCGTGTTGATGATGCCGTCGATGGCCGCGAGGCCCTTGGCGTCGATGGGCTCGGGCTTGGCGTGCGGCTTGGCGCCGGTTTGGCGGAGCATCTGCGCCGTCTTTTTCTGCAATCCGGTACCCGAGCGCGTTAGGAGGGGGGCCCCACCTGGCCGCCTTGCTCTGGGGGGTCGCGGAGGGCAGTGGGGAAGGCGGCGCGCACCTGCTTGACGATGAGGATGAACATCTCGCGCACCTCCTCCTTGGACAGGACGCCGTCGCCGTTCTTGTCAAACAGCCCGAAGGACGCCCGGAGCTTCTGCTCGATGGTCCCGCCGTGCGTCACGCCCATCATCATGAGGTACTCGTGCACGTCCATGGTGCTGCGGTCGCGCGCGTCGTGGGTTCAATTCCCGCCGCGGGTTTTAATTTCGTTTGCCCTGCGCGCGTGGTGGTTTTGGTCCCCCCAACCCAACCGTACGCACTTGTTTCCGTCTCGGTCGAACGAGTCAAAGACCTGCTCGGCGAGCTCGTCGTGCATGACGCCAGCGAGGATCTTCTTGAAGGCATCCCGCGAGATCTTGCCGTCGCCGGTGGCGTGCTTCTTGAAGCTCTTCATGACCATGTCGAACTTCTCCTCGGGTACTAAATTTGCGCAAACTCAGCACGCCCGCACATCCGGCCCACACAGCCCCCCCGGCCCCCCCACGACGCGCGGGCGACCCACTTCCATACTGCCTCTTGAAGCACTCCTTCTCGTCCTTGGTTGGCTTGGCCGCGTCGTTGCCCATCTCGAGGTTCCTCGCTCACGCCGAGGCGATTTTTCTACTCGCGAAAAAAAGGAGCGTGTGGCGATTCGCTGCGATACGCGCGCCAAATAAACAGATTTTTGTGCCCGCGGATATCGATCACAAGAATGAAACCACAGCGGGATGAAACTCTATTTTGCGAGGATGAGCGAACGATGTGGCGAGAGAATGAACGAAGAACAGGGGTAGAAGAAGGCGATAGAAAGGAGAGCAGCGGAATTGGGCAGCAGGGACGGTGAGGGGCAGGGAATCAGAAAGAGCCCTCAATTGTTCCTGCGGCCCTGTAGAACGGAGACGTCTGCCACGAGTCCCCAATGAAGTTGAAAGGGAACCACTTCTGCCTGGTGGTCGCCTCGTTGAGCACGCGCAGGTGCTCTGGCGACAGCCTGAACCTCGCTGCCGCCGCGTACGAGCGTATCTGCTCGGGCGACTTGATGCAGTTGACCACCGTGCTGCACACCTGCGGGTTCGACAGCTCCCACGCCAGCGCCACCTGCGTGCGCGAGGTCCCCGTCTGGGCGGCCACCGCGTCGACCGCCTGGTCCAGCGCCTCGTGGCCGAACGTCGACGCGTCCAGGCGCGGGCCGAGCGGTCCCCAGGTCAGCGCCCCGATGCCGTGCGCCTTGCACATGGGCATCAGCTCGGCCTCGACGTCACGGTCGCCGAGGTTGTAGCGCATGCGGGCGGCCGAGATGGGAGCCCACCCGCGCAGCTCGGCCATCGTGGCGCACGTCGCCACGAACCACGCGGGCGTGTCCGAGAAGGCGATGTAGTGCACCTTGCCGCTCCGCACAAGGTCGTCCAGCGCCCGCATGATCTCGGCCGCGGGCGTCTTGAAGTCCCACGCGTGCATCTGCAGCAGGTCGATGTAGCTGGTGCGCAGCCTGCAGCGGGAGCGCCCGGTGCGCGTTGTGTGAGCGGGTTTTCTGCTCTTTCCCCGAGCCGACACTCAAAATAGGCAGGGCGGGCCCCTTCGCGTGGAGGAAAAGGCGAAGATGGAAGGGGGAGAGAGGAGCGGGGTGCGGGCGAATAACCGGTGCAGGCTGTCGTCAATGGCCTGGAAGAGCGCCTTGCGGCTGTTGCCGGCGGAGTTGATGGCGCCGCGCTTGGTGACCATGGACCACTTGGTGGTGAGGACCATCTGGTCGCGGATGCTGCGCTTGGCCATCCAGTCCCCGATCCACTCCTCCGTCTCGCCGTCCTGGTACGTGTTGGCCGTGTCGATGAAGTTGCCGCCGAGCCCCACGTACGTGTCCATCACCGCCTCGGCCTCGCTCCTCGTTATCGCCCCCGTCATCGCCGACCAGTTGTCGCCAAAGTGCAGCGTCCCCAGGCAGACTGCCCCGCGCGGCGGTGGGCCGCGTATTTGTTAGATACATTTCGCGATGCTCGGCGCTCGCGCGCGCGCGCACTCGGCGAGACGCAGAGCCCCGTGGAGCCCAGCAGCCTGTAGTTGTTGAGCGGCAGCACCGGCGGCGGCACGTCAGCCATCGCGCTGTAGCGTATCTGCTCAGCGAGCGTGGTGCACTCGAGCATCACCGGCGGCATCAGCGGCGGTGTGCCGTCCGAGCTGTCGTCGTCCCCGCGCTGCGGCGGCTGCTCCTGCTCCTTAGCTGTCTCCTTGCTGGGCGCGTCGTCGGGCCTGCGGCGCTTCGGCGCGCGCGGGAGCTCTTGTGCGCTGCCCTCGAGGCCGCTGGACATCGCGGGCGTATTTTTTTTCTGTGCGCCCTTTTTAAAGGTTGTTCTGAGGGTCATCGATCTTCGTGATCTCAATGTCGTCACCCGCAAACGCGGTGAACCCCAACTCGTGATCAACTCCAGGCGCAGCAAAAAAGCGGCTGTGTGCGCCAGCAAGGAGACATGGAGGTACAGCTCGACTGAATTTCGTTTTTCGTGTCGACTTCGCCTAAATGACAACTAAATAAGGAGCTCATCACACAGTGATTCTCGTATGTTAGATAGTACTCGGCTGCTAGGGGAGTAGATAGTGATACTACCGAGGGTAAATACGCCATGAATCCTCTGAAGCAGCAGCAAGTGCACCAACCTAGTTCGACGAATGTAGCGTTGCCAGGCGGCACTCGGACTCGTCGTCGCCCAGGCTTGAAGCTGCGGACCACATAGCCGATGCAGCCCGCATGTCCTGCGTAGGCCCTGGTACGCTCAGGTACTCTGCCAGATTGCTGAATCCCAGGACGCAGCCACCGTCAGCAGCAGCTTTCCACAGCGCGAGGGCCTTCTCGGCGCTACACTGCACACCTTCTCCACGAATGTAGCAGTAGCCGAGGTTCACCATTGCCGGCGCGAACCCGTGATCTGCGGCCTTCTGGTACCACCGCACAGCTTCAGCCAGGTCTCTACACATCGCAATGAATCAGCTGAATGGCTGCGGGATGCTTGACGAGTGTACCTCGTGACACCCCTTCCAGTTTTGTAGCAGATGCCAATGCCGTGCTGTGCTTTGGCATAGCCCTGATCCGCAGCCATGCGCAGGAGCCTGACACACTCGACCGGGTTCCTAACGGAAATCACTGAATATGGTGCGTGAACTGACAAATAAATTTGGTACTTGTCAACGCCCCTGCCCTTGCTGTAGCACAGGGCAAGGAGGAACTGGGCGAGAGCGAGGCCACGCTCAGCAGCGACCCTGTACAGCTGCACGGCGGTCTCGAGATCTTCTGCGATTGCCGCGTCCGCCTCGAGCATTTGCCCAAGCAACGCCTTGGCTTGCATGTGGCCCCTGAGCGAGGCTTTCTCGAACAGCTGCATCGCACGCACGCGGTCGACTGCAACTCCGACTCCATTGGCATAGCAGCAGCCGAGAGCGCACATCGCCCCCGCGCTTCCCTTCTCGCTGGCTCTCGAGAAGAGGTCTTCGGCAGCGCCCTTGTCGTCTGCGACGTGGATGTTCCACTCGCCTGAGAGGAAGAGCGACGACGGCGAATCGGCGAGATCTGTGCGGACCCAATCATCCAGCGCGGCGGTGCGGTGTTGGCGAGCGCGGCGCAGGAGGTCGTCGAGGTCTCGCTTAGGTTCGGGTGCCCCAAGTACGGGGTCATGCATCAGCAGTGCGTGGAGGAGGAGGAGCGCAGGACTGAACGTGTCGTCTTTCTCGCTCGCACTCGAGGCGCAAGCGAAGGCGCGTGCGAGGTCGCTCTGCTCGAGAGCGCACAGTGCAGCCAGGGTCTCTTCCATCGGTGAAGCGCCAGGTGCAGTCCCTGTGCCTGGCGGTGCGTGCTGCTCTTTCTGAAAGCGGTTTCGGAAATCGTTGTGCAGTGAATAAGCGCAGCACTCACATCCGGAAATTTCCCCAAATCTCCCGGGAAGATACGATGTCCATCACATAGGTGTTGGGGCAGCTATACAACAACGATGGAGAACTTGTGGGCCCATAATTGTGTGACTACAATGTGATGGTGAAAAGAACAGCGGGTTTTGAAGTTGCTTTAATGAGTTGGTGGAATGAATACCCCACGGAACGTTTGTCTCGAGCTCATCCTGCTTCGCGAAGCACCCCCCCCCCCCCCCCACTATCACTCACAAAGGAACCAGTCGGCGCAGGACGGTCAAGGTACACCAGGACGTGGATCGCACAATTTCATCCAAGAATAATAGTCACCCGGCTCCGCCAACAAAGAAGTGCCCGGATGTTCTGACATACGGGGCGAATTGCTTTAGAGATCTGAGTATCTATGAGAAGGTTTTTCTGCTCATTTTCTCGTGTCCTAAATATGGCAGCACCTCTCCGCCAGAGACAATCATACCGTCGAACTGGCCTGCAGCCAATTGCCCTGCGACAGGGGACGAGGACCGCCGCAAGTCCAGTCCATGAGAAAGATCGTGAAAATTGGAATTTGTGATACGAGAGGAGAGGAAACATTTGTTGTTTGTGCTGTCTTCTCGTCGTCCGAATTGCCGCACGATCACGGGGGACTCGCCTCCGTAGCAGCAACCCACACGGAACGCGGCACGCACGGCAGAGAGCACAGGAGGAAAGAACGCGCGAGATCGCATTTGGTGCGATGACGTGTCAAGGCTTTTCGAGCTGTGACATCACCAACGGACTCATAAGAAAAGCACCTCGGCCTCGGTGGTGTGAAGCCATTTCCTCACAGACAGCCCGCCCATCACCTCAACCCCATCAACACCCATCCACCACACCCCCTCACACACAGCACCGGGCGAGAAAATGAACAAGCTCATCGTGGCCGCCGTGCTTCTGCCGGCGCTCGGCCTGACTAACTACGTCCCGCCGGCCGAGTGGCCCCTGGTCTTCATGCCGTACAACGCGTCGGACCCGTACCCCACCGCCTACGAGCGCGCCGCGACGTTCTGGTACTCGGTCTTCCGCGTGTCGTTCGCTCGGACCGCCGTGGGCACGTACCTCAACCTCAACACCGACCTCTTCTCGTCGACCGCCCTCCCCATCGGCACCGTCGACGTCCTCGGCCCCCGCCGCATGGGCCTCAACACCCTCCGCGGTGCCCGCTTCCACGCCTTCGATCGGTGCGCCCACATCCCCTTATTTCATTTTTAGCACGTTAAATCGGACCACGCTTTCATTTTATCCTTAAGAATTAAGAAATTGTGAGAGCGCGCGCCTGCGGCAGCACGCGGGCTTGACGGGCCCAAAGATATCATGCACCCACCACATGCGCCCTTGTACTTGGGGGCTGTTCAGTCTTAACGCGCTTTCGTTTTATTTTTTGAGTATGCCCAATTTCGCTTTTTCTTTCTTAAAATTGAAATTGAGATAGCGAGCAATCTCCACCGTGGTCCTCCATCAGATTTAAGGCGGCGTACCACCGCGTAAGTGGGGGGAGGGTAGAGGGGAGGGTGGTGGGGGGTGGGGTGCGGAGGGCTGACTCGTTTCCTCACAAGGACCCTACTCCGTTTCTCTTACGCCCGACGGCTTTTACTACTCCGGGCCAGATTTTTTTTCTAATAAGCAATTCAAACGCCGTAGTTTCAACCACTGCCTCAACGCCGCGGGGAGCTCGATGGCCGCGTCGAACATGACGTCGCAGATGACCGACTGCTCGGGCACCGCTGCCACCACTCGCTGGGCCAACTGGCTGCTGGCCACGACGGACCTGAGCAAGGTCAAGGAGCCATCGTATGCCAGGCCCTTCACCCCGCTCGGCTGGCACCCCCTCTACGCCCCCCGGCTCGCCATCTGTACGCATTCGCTCCACACTATCTCTTCCTTTTCTTAGATTTTTCTTGGCTAAAATGGACCCACCTCCCCGCGCAGCCGATATCGTGTGCCAGGGCGCGTGGTCGTTCGTCTCCAACAAGTGGGGCGTGTGCGGCAGCAGCGACCGCCTCCAGGCACGCCCGTCATCAGTTTCATTTAATTCTAATTTTCCTTACCTGCGCAGCTGCGTGATTCCGGCCTGGAGCTGTCGTGCGGTGGCACGTATGCCGTGGACAGCATAACGGGCAACGTGAACTCGTACTCGATCTCGTGCCTGCAGACGGAGCTCGCCGAGGCCAGCTCGACGGTGGCCCCCACCTGGGGAGGCGAGTTCGCGGCGACGGCTGGCCACACGGTCAACAAGGCGGGCAATCTGGCGTACTTCATCAGTCTCTACGACGACCTCGCGGACGTGGTCCAGGTCATCATCGAGAACGAGACTGCGCCGATCGACGTGCCTGCGCTGTGGGGTGGCAGCAACTACATGTACGTCACCGCGCTGCCGATCTCGAGCTTCGCGGGCAAGAGCTGCGTCGGGTACAGGTTCAACGTGTCTAACACCGGCACGGGCGCCTCGTACGTGTACCCGCCGTCGGGCTGGTTCATGACGACGGACCTCGGCACCTGCGAGGAGAACATCTGCGAGTGCGTCCACGGCGACGGCACGTGCTGCTCCGACGGCTGCCACTTCGACACCGCCGGCACTGCCTGCGGTGCCTCGGGCAACGCCTGCATCCTGAACCCCACGTGCTCGGGCACCTCGGCCGTCTGCCAGGGCTCCTCGTTCGCCCCCAACGGAACTCTGTGCGGCGCTGCCAACCAGACCAACACGACGTGCGACGGCTACAACACGTGCGACGGCTTCGGCACCTGCCAGAACAACCACGCGGCCGCCGGCACGCTCTGCGGCAACACGGCGACGTCCTCGTGCCACAACTCGGACACCTGCGACGGCGCTGGCTCGTGCTCGTCGGGCAATCTCGTCGACGGCACCGTCTGCGGCGTCAACAACACCTGCCGCAGCGACCTGTGCGACGCCGGCACCTGCGTGACCACCGAGGCGGCCAACGGCACTGTCTGCGACAACGCTGCCGACGGCTCGTGCACGCTCAACTCCGAGTGTTCGTCGGGCACCTGCACCCCCGTGTACCAGCCCGCGTCGCACGTCTGCCTGACGGCCACTCCTGGCAACCCCTGCGATGTCGACGACCACTGCGAGGGCAATTCGTCGACGTGCGTCGCGCTGTACGCCCCGGAGAACTCGACCTGCGGTAACGCGACGCTCTGCATCAACGCTCCTCTCTGCAATGCGCTCGGTGTTTGCCAGACCGCGGTCAACATGCCCGACGGCACCCACTGCGGCGACGCCAACATCTCTCTGGGCTGCGACGCAGATAGCACCTGCCTTAGTGGTTCGTGCCAGGATAACGTGCAGCCCAACGGCCACGTCTGCCGTAACTCGTCGGATGCCGATGGCTGCGACCCGGTCGAGGTGTGCAACGGTGTCAGCGCGACTTGCCCTGTGGATGTACCCTGCGTCGACTGTAGGCGCTACACCAGCTACTGGCTCTGTGACGCCCAGCCTGATTGCCAGTGGTGCGGCGAGTGGGGCTGCCAGAACCACTCAGCCACCGGCTGCCACGAGCCTGCCTGCGGGTCTTTCACCACCAACAACACGGAGGGGAACTACCACAACGACTCGCACGTGTGCCCGTTCACTGGACTGCCCAGCGGTTCGCTCGAGGTTGTCACCCCCATCATCCGCAACGAGACGATGATCCTGCGCGAGATCTGCTTCGTTGTCGACGTAAGCTCGAATGTCAACAGCTCTACGCTGGACACCACCACCTTCGACCTGCTGGTCGTCATCTACAACTCCTCGGCCTCGGGCACTGCTCCTGGCACCCTGCTGCTCGCGCGCCCCGTCAGTGTCCTGGTGGAGCACGTCGGACTCAACCTGGTGGTGATCAACCTGACCACGACGATCTCCGAGTACTTCGCTCTCGAGGGTGGCGTGAGGCACTGGGTCGGCATCTCGTACTGCGACCACTGCCCGCATATCGACCTCGCCGTTCTCGAGTCTGGCCACAACACGTCGCTGGCCCGCAACCCTGGAGCTCCTGGCGTCGTCTTCCCTCCGGTCGTCGGCACCACCCCCACGGGCTGGGAGAACACCGACGAGCCGCTTGACATCTCGGTGGACCTGTTCATCGGCGTCTGCGGTGATGGCTTTGTCGCCGGCTCGGAGGATTGCGACACCACCGACCCGCAGCTGTTCTGCGGCGACAACTGCATGTGCCCCGAGTACTCTGTCCCCTACCTGGGCGGATGCGCGTGCAACACCACGCTGCCCCAGCTCGACGGCCACCACTTCATCGCGCCGCCGTTCATGGTGGCCGACTTCGTCACCGTCCCCGTCGACACCGTGGAGATTGGCGTGTTCCTGCCGCAGACGCAGCCGATTAGGACCGACGCGTGGGGCCGCATCGTGAACCCGCGTGACGGCAGCAACCTGACGCACTTCGACCGCTGGCCTCTGGAGCGCACGCCCTGCTGGCTGTACGGCGAGACCAACGCGACGGTGCTGGACCTCATCGCCTACGGCGCGCCGCTGGTGATCCCGTTCGACACGTACTACGCTCTGCGGTTCGCCGTTGAGATCACCTGGATGGAGAACGTCTCGATGTACCGCAACCCCTACGTCGACAGGCACATGACTGCCAAGCTGACCTTCGACATCATCGTCAACCGTCAGCTGTCGGTCTCGTCCAACTTCACTGTCATCGACTCGACTGTGCTGTGGGCGTACATCCGCCGTGGCTTCCTCGTCATCCCCGACACGGGCCTGCCCTACTTCGAGATCAACCTTGAGACCATGGCCAAGGTCGACGGCATCTACGTCGAGAACGACTCGTTCTACTACATCGCGCACACTGGGTCCAAGATCTCGTGGATCTCCAAGCCCGAGCAGATCGAGTTCGACATCGAAGGCCACTCGATCATGCAGGCTTGGCGCTTCAACGTGTTCCTCAACAACACCGCTGTGTGCTCGCTGAGCAATTCGGACAACTTCACGCTGGGCTACACGCTGATCGCCATCGAGGGCGACGTCTCTGCTGCCTCGCAGCGGATGGCGTTCTCGCTCGCCACGTCGGAGAACTGGTGCTCTGTCTCGAACACGACCGTCGCCCTCACGGCACAGATGACCACGTACGCCAGCTCGGACTACGTGCCCGCGCATGCTGCCAGGCGGTTCCTGCGCGGGTCCCACGTGTACGTTCTCGTCACCGTCCCGCCGCAGTACGGCATCACGACCACCGCTGTCAACCTGGTCGCCGCCGAGGTCTCTGGCGACGCGCTGCTGATCTCCTCTGGCCCCGTCCCCGCCACGTGGCTGCTGACCAACCTGACGTGCCCTGGCACCCCCGCGAACGAGGTCTGCTACTCGGTCTACCTGCCGCACGACGACCTGAGGGAGAACGCACAGCTGACGCTGCTCTCTCGTGTCTACGTCGACATCGCCACCAAGCGCCGTTCGGCCGCCGTCAACGCGCGCTCTGCCGTCGCTGGATCGCGCATCTTCCTGACGCCCAACAAGCCCGGAGTGAGGCCCGAGGGCGGAGCCGCTGCCCCCGGAACCCAGACGGTCGTCGTTTACCGTGTGACTCCGGCGTTCCTCGCCGCTGTCGGCACGCTGGCGTCCATCTCGGTGCTGAGCATCGTCGCGACGGTCTGGTTCATCCGCAGCCGTCCTGCGTCGGCGTCGTACCGTCGCCTGTGAGACAGTCGCGCAGAATGACGCTGATCTCCACGTGCGATGGGCGGGGAGATTTGTGTCCTGACTCACGACCACAAAAGCAACCCAACTCACATGGCCACAAAGCACATCATACACACGTCCTCCACCCAACACGTACATCACGTTCTCTTACACTCCATCACCAACGCACTCGTCACACGCTTCAACGCCCCCACTCCTCGCCACCACAGCACCAGCCAACTCCCCCACATTCCACAAGAAGCCCATAGGAGACAACAAATGCCCACGTTGGTTGCAAGCACCTGCCTCAGTGTATTATTACTGCCTGAATAACAACTACAACTAACGAGATCTGCTTGTCTGCTTGGGCAAACACCGTCCTGTGTGTGCAGAGACAGACTGAGCTGAACCTGACCGTGCTTTCAAGTATAATAGAATCACGAAGAAGACTAACTCTCGGGAAAACGGAGGGGCAGAGGCACCTTTCCCCTATGAACTACTGCACTCTTCTGACGGGAATGTGTAGGGCCAGGAGTCACCGAGGCCGAGCCGGGTCGCAGTTGTCTGAAACTGTTAATCAAATAAGTGACTGAAGAAGCAGACTATATTCATTCATTTCGGAGTCATTCTTAGTTATTGTTCAATACTATTTAAAAAGTTGAACCTCCTGCTTACTGAAGCCTCATTGGAGCTGTAGCTTGGGATACCTAACGTGGGTGTACACAGAGAAGAGACCTTCTCTCTTCTCTTCTTGGCCAGCTGGATCTTGACTATCTTTGTCAGTCAGTCACAGTAATGAAAAAAGTATTCAATTAACATTTAGTCATCATCACATTATATTCACTGAAGTGCTAAATTAGCACACGTAGTGCTAATTTTCCAGCACTGAAATTTGCACTAAATTTGTGATAACTTAGCACTAAATTTGTTTAGCACTTATGGTGCTTGTACAAGAAATGCAACATATGCATTTTGCACAAGATCTAGTTCTTTCAACATAAAAATCAATTATAACGATTCAAGTGGTTTAGTGATATAATATCAAAAAAAGATTAAATCAAATAATATAATGGAATTTTATGATTTATTCGTTTTCCTGCTGAAAGCAGGCACTGATGTGGCGTGTAGTGAATGTGATAATCTCAGGGGTAAGTGGGCTTGTTGGCGTCCATCAGCCAGGCGTGGCGTCGGCCTCTGATGGCTTTGGTCTGCCGGCTTCTGTAAAAGTCTGCAGTGAGAATTGCAATGGCTTAGCGATAATAGCGCATCTAGCGCAATAATCGCCAAGCAGTTGAAGTGTTTGAAAATGCTTAATTGAGAAAATACAATAAGATAAAGAATGTGTGTGTTAATACCTGTGGTGCGTTGGCCATCTAGATGAGATGTTGCACTGTAGGATCTTCACGATCTGCACAAGCAGCAGTGCCAGTTGCAGTGCACTTTCTTGGAGAAAAAGGGAATCATAAGGAAAATGCAGAAATTATAGAGAAATGGAACAGAAAATGAAGAGAAAAAAGGAAAACAATGTACCTGATCAATGCTACCCTGTGCATGTCAATTACATTACATGCTGTAGCAGATTCAGTTCTGCTACATACTGCTATGCATGCTTCACTATGTAGAATCGTGAAAGTGAATTACAGCAGTAGTGCATAGTGAAGCCTGTGTAGCTGTGCATAGTGGAATGGGATCTGCTACACTGCATTGCAAAGACCATAAAGCTATCTATGCATAGTAAGAGGCAGATCCACTATGCACTGTCACACAGGATCTGCTACACTGTGTTGCAGAGGTCCAACCACTACATAGCATAGCAAAGACAAATGTAGCAGCATGTAGCAATGGGTGGGTCTGCTACACTGTGTAGCAGAGCCTATATAGCAATGTGTAGTGAAGGCTGATCCACTACACAGTGCAGTAAAGGTATATATAGCAGTGCATTGAAGAAGCAATTGCATAGCTAAGTGTAGTGAAAGCTGTGTAGTGAGTAGTCTAGATTTTGCCAGCTGGCTGATTTGCACTTGATGTCATTTGTGCAGTGAGATAGTAATGCAGAAGGGATTAAGCAGAGCAGATGCATCAGGAACAGAAGTGCAAGATCAGAGAACTAAGCAGTAAGTCAATCATATTTACATGCTATAGCAGATCCAGTTCTGTTACATACTGCTATGCATGCTCTGCTACATAGTGTAGCAGATGTGTATTACAGCAGTGGTGAGTGTGATTATATGGTGAAGAGAGTGAATTTTTAGACAGAGAGATGATTTCCCCTGATATACTGATAACACAGAAGGTTCACTTCACTCTTCTTTTGTTCTGCGTGCACTGGCACACACCAGGGTATGACACATACCACAGAGTGCAGAAGGTGAGGAGGGCATGCGAGATCATGTGCACTCACTGGAGCATCACATCACCAGTATCACTAAGTGTATCAGCCTTGTAGAATGCACTAACCAGGCACTGACACGTGACACAGTACATCCTATTCTCACTTACTCACTTGGCCCTGGCTATCCACCCATGAGCAGAAGAACCCACTGTCATCTGTGACCAGTGTATAGAGAGACGAATGTGCTTATTCATCAGATAGAAGATGCTTGTGATGTCCATTATATTGTACTGGTCATTAAAGATGTAGGGATTTGTGATAAGCTGAAAATGCTTCTTTTCACAGCCAAAGAACTACTTAATGACCACGTGGATGCACAAGTAGAAGCAGTAGTGAAGCTCAGCAGAAGAGCCTTAGAGAGGCACATTGATCACATTAACATTCTGTAGCAGAAGCATGTATGCTATATGCCACTACACAGACCTTTACTACACTGTAGCTGAAGCATAGATGCATAGTGTCATATTTTGAAAGGTGTGTAGCAGCAGTGTATAGTGGAGAATGTGTGTAGCAGCACATAGTAAACCCATATGTAGTGGCACATAGCAGAGGATGTGTGTAGTAGTGCGTAGCAGACCCACAACATGTAGCAGCATATAGTGGAGGATCTGAGTAGCTGTGTGTGTGTAGTGAACTGATGTGTAGTGGTGTGTAGCAGAGGTCATATGTAGTTGTGCATAGTGAACCCATGCATAGTGGTGTGTAGCAAAAGACTGAGTCACAGCAGTGTGTAGCAGAGCTGTGTAGCAGCATAAGAGAAGGACAGAGCTGCAGGAGGCAGAAAGCAGCATAGAGAAGAGGTATAATCAGATCCTAGAACATCCAGAATCTGGAGACTACCTGGGGCCAGTGCTGAAAATGGTATAGCAGCCCCTGGAAGCCCTGCCTCTGGCCGCACCCCTAGGGCCCATAACATCTCAGCTGCATATTCCACGGGAAGTCCTTGCACTGTGGAAGTTGAAGGGCAAGATGACTGATGCCCAGATAGACCTGGTTGTGGCATCCATCAATGGAAAGAAGAGAGCCTCAGTCGCAGTCTCGAACTACATCAAGCAGGAGTGCAGTGAAGTAATACCACAGGTGGGGCCAGCTGTAGGAAAGAAGCTACACAGCAAGCATTTCCTACACAGTGTTATTGGCTGGCTTCACAGTGGTGGGAGGTGCTGCTGGACATCATGAGAAAGAAACAGCTGGAGCAACTGCAGAAAATCTGTCCAGAGAAAGCAGAGAATGGTGGCACAGAGAGAAGAAGACATTCAGAGTATGGTCCTTACAGGCCTTACGAATGTGCACAGCAGCCAAGAATTGATTACGAAAGGGCACTTGAACTGAATAGATTATGGTCACTTTTCCAATGATGCCTTATGCTATAACTACCTCTCTTGCCACTTTTCCAACAACATAGACAGATTTGGACTGCTGCCAGTTGTTTGTGCCCAGACACTGGAGTTCATACAGAGTGTCATCACAAAGACAGCATTGAGGAACACGTGCAATCCAGAGCTTTATGGAACCTGGATGCATGTGGCTAGTACTCTAGCAGATGTCCAGCAGCACTTAATGGCAGCCAACTCCATTGTCTCTGAGCCCAAGAAGGCAACATCGTACAAGTGCCTGTACTACAGTCTGCCCCTTGTGGAAGGAGCAATTGCTGTTAGGCTCCTTCTGTATGAAAACAGGAAATGGTCAGAGAATCACGAGCCACTGATGAAGGATGTCTTTGAATTTGGGAAGATAAAGTCTGTTCACAGCTCAGAAGTAAGACAGAATGTTCTGGTGCTGAAGGTGCCTTAAGGAATCGTCTGGGAGAACCGTTTCCCATGATGTACAGGAGCTTAACCCAAGTTGGGTGAAGGTTTTTCAGCATTCATTGAGTTGCTTGGAAGACTGTTCCCTTTGCAGTTTGGCACAGCTACCAGACTCAGAGTGGGGCTTTCTATATCATTCCCAATTCATCACATCCAGAAATGAAGAACAAAGAAAGTGCATGTGACAAAGTACTGTGCTGCATGTGTAAGTGTGATAAGCCTATCATTGCAGGCAGCATTGCTAGGAATAGACGAGTTATCTGTCCAGCAGTAACAGACATCATTGTTGTTGCAACAGATTGGTTCACCAAGAGGAAATCGTACAGGAACAACACTCTGTGCCACATGATAGGGTTCAACAACCCTGCTCAGTGCCACAACTGTGCACTGTGGTGTATTCCCCGGAGGGTATGACTCTTCTGTTGTTTATCACTTATCATTGTGCTATATCTCAATGAACAGGATCCAGACAGAAGGAGTTTGAAGAACAGCATCAGAGCCGAATCACACTGATGATTGTCAGTGGGTACAGCAATATCAAGGAGTCCTCCCTCCAGTACAGCAAGCACTCCAGCAGGCAGTGTGCACCCAGTCCCGTTCAGGAGAATGCAGAGGTATTCCTCCCTATCATCTCCAAGGGCTTGCTTCTGTATTCCTGTGGATCAATGAAGGACCCTAAGATGTTCAATGGGGTTGACACAGGAAGTACGTGGCTGACTGGGTACACCAACGTCAAGGTCAGAAGGTCAGCAGCAGATGGCACGATGTATAAATAAGTACTCGTACAGTGTGCAATGGACTCCCAGTGCACTGGAGGAGATGGAGAGATCGGGCTTGCTGCCTGACACAGTACTAACTGCACTTCCTCACACAAATTCTATGCATGCAGGTTCATGAAGAACTCTGCACCTCCAGGTGCCATACGTGCTGTCCACGCCACAGCAGCAGCAGCATCAGGACCAATGGAATCCAGCCACTACTACCTTGTCACCTCCAGTGCAAGTGTCAGTATAAGAAACTGCAATAAGAGAAAAGATAAGCACAGTGGACCGTGAAAATGAAGAAGGTAGTAGTGGCTGGATTCCATTGGTCCTGGAGCTGCTGCTGCTGTGGCGTGGACAGCAGGTATGGCACCTGAAGGTGCAGAGTTCTCCATGAACCTGCATGCATAGAATTTGTGTGAGGAAGTGCAGTTAGTACTGTGTCAGGCAGCAAGCCCGATCTCTCCAGTGATGAGGAGCAGCAGGTCAGCATTGACAAGTACCAGGAGGTGAACACCAGGGTGCACGATGATGCAGCAGCAGCAGAGGAACGTGCAGCAGCAGAGAAGCAGCAGCACCATCGTGAACATGATGGGAAGGGCACGTGAGCTGCTGGCCTCCGTCCACCTCGAGCCATCAGCAGAGCAGGCAGCCCAGCCCTGCACGTTTGGAGATGTCAGGGCAGACATCAAGGGCCTGCAGATACTCAACACCACCACGTTCCGTGAACTGATTAACTGGTGGGCCCCTTCTCTCTCCATTTTCTGTAAAAAACACTCAAACATTTGTGTTTCAAAAGAAAAGGTTGAACATGCTGCAGCAGAGCGTGGACTCCAGCAGGCAGATGAGAGACCTGACCCTCAGAAAGAAGATCCTGATCAGCATTCCTGGTATGTGCCTCTTTTTTGTGTGTTTAACACTACTTGTTAAACAGTTCCTGGATTGGACAACCTCCCTTCCGAGAGGGGCCCTTTCTTCAGTGCTCTACCTGTGATAATAACTAGGCACATTGTCGTGCAGATAGAGCAGTGGACAAAGGCCAACTACGCTCCACTATACAAGGACCACCCTGAGTGGAAGTGCGTTTTTTCTTTACAGTTGTTTTTCTAACACTAACAATCAACAGGTTAAACGTCCAGATGCACTTGAACGAGATCATTCAGGCAGTCTGACCTTCTGAGTTTGTCACGTTCTTCGCAGAGAACCCCATGGTTCACAAGGGGATCTGTGAACACATTCAGGCCATCTGGCAGAACCAGTGCTCCAATGAGTCGTGAGTGCCCCCTGTCGTTCCATTTTGGTGACTAACAAGTATAAACAGGAGGGGCAGGACGAGCTCAGCCTGTCCAGAGTCCCCACACATGGCAAGGGCCAAGAGGCCCAGATGCAGTACGATCTGTACCAGTTCTCAGGCTGTTCTTAATGCCATGGACCTGATGGATGACACCACACCTGCTGCCGAGACCGAGACTGCAGCTGCTCCTGCACCTGCTCCCACAGCAGAAGGGTCCCATGCCACTCACTGATTTTCCCTTACTGTTCATTATGAACAGACTCTTCCTAAATTGAAGCTGCTCCCTCTCTCACAAGCTTCTTTCATCAAATTCAATGATTGGCTGATTCAATTCAATTTGTGATCTTGTGCATGTAGTCATCAAGGATCAGGGCATACTCCTGGTCATCAACAACATCGACAATGGCACCAGCATGGAGAATCGATCAGGTCACAGTGTGATGTGACTCACAAACAGAGACCACGACCTCGATCTTGTATGCATAATGCATCCTGTGGTGCACGTCATATCACTGTTTCACCTCAGTGAAGGTAAGCTGCAAGTTGTGAGCTGTCAGATTTCTGTGAGTAGTGTGGTCCATATGCAGGTGAAAGATCTCAATTGGTGTGCAGTCAGCCACCGTGGTGATGTCAGTGTCAAGAGCACCACGGACCTCCTCATACTCTGAAGGAACGTCAAGTAGACGAGGACACAGCCACTGGAGAGTGGCCATGCGGGCTTGCAGAGCAGAGTTGAGGGGGCTGTGCAGGTGCTCGAGAGTGTTGTTCATTGTGGAGATGCTGACAAGATGACCATTTACCTGGCATGGCCAGTGAGTGATGAGTGAGGATGCACCAACGCCTCGTGCAAGGTCAGCAATGCAAAAAGGGCATCCTTGTGGTTGACAGCAGGTGTGAGTCCACACGTGGCTGGGATATGTGCACTCAGGTCTGGTACTTGCTGATTGAGTTGGTGTTGTGTGCATTGGTTGTGCTGCTCTGTGAGTTGTGCCAGAGGCGTGGTGGCATTGTGGGGGGCTGTTGTATGTGATGGCTCTTTTATGTTTGTTCAGAGGAGGTACCCTTAAATGATCTTGCCCATTCAGATAAACACTCCTAAAAGGCACTGAACCTCCCACTTCTCTGAATGTTCCTTGCTTCTTTGTAAGAGAGGTTCAACTAGCAGGAGTTCCAATGCACCACTACAGCATTGTGCCTGCTAAAGCACTTCAGTGCATTTCACTATATAGCATAGCAGAAGGTACCCATGTAGCAGCATATAGCAGAGGTTCTGCAACATGCTCCTACACTTCAACACACTAATTCTTCAACTTAATCATAACCTCTATCAGACTTCCTTAATGCTGTCCCATCCACCATACTATACTCACCTGTAACACACAGACAATGGTTCCACAGTGCAAATTTTTGCTTCTTTATAGATCTCACCCTTTCTTGATATTACTTTTGGAGTAGCTGCAGCTGCACAAGCCACAAGCTGTTGCTGCAGCACCATATCTCAGCAACAGTGAGTAATTTGAGGACAAGGTGCAGGAGGTTAACAAGAAGATCACAGGAGGGGAATACAGGGGCACCTTATGTGTGTTGTAGTCAGATGAGGACTAGAGAAGGGCACTGCAGGAGAAGCAGCAGATCTCAGCTCTTATGAAGATGTCATGTAACCTCTTCAGTATCTTCAGTGCTAAGCCCAGTGAGAAGCATGCCCACCAGCCCTGCTGCACCTTTGAAGAGGTCAGGACTGGGTTCAAGGCCATGCAAATTCTGAACGACCTTATTATGAGGTATGAAACCCTCTTCCTTCTTCCTTCCTTGTTCTCTTTGTATTGTTATAAGCAATTTTTTCCAGGATGAATGCTCTTATGCATGCTGTTAAGGCAGGCATGCAGATCAGGGAGCTAACACTCAGGAAGAAGCTCATGCTTGGCATTCCTGGTGTGTTTCCTCCTCAGCCCTCTGGTTTTCTCAATTCTAACATTGTATATATTTTTTAAAATTTATAAGTCCCGAAGCTGAAGAAACTCCCTTCAGACAGGGCCTTATAGTGCTGCTCTGTCTATAATAGTGGTAAGACTCATTGGATCACAGATAGAGCAGTGAACCAAGGTCAACTACCATTCCTATTCATGAAGCACACTGGTAGGTGCCTTCCAGACCTCTGAGGCACCTGCTGATTAACAGTCATCCTCTTCTTAAGCACCTACCTGGTGGTCCACAGTCATTCTCTTCTCAGGCACCTGCTGGTTCTCAGTGATCTCTCTTCCTACTCTTCCTACTTAAACGTTTTCTGCTGCCCTGGGCTCCTCTTCTCCAAAAGCAAAAACATGACCTGCCTGCCCTTTTGATAGCAGTTAATAACTGTTGTTTATTCAATTGATGTAGGTATGGAAGAGAGTGTAGAGGGAGCTGTCAATTATGTAGCAGTGCAGAGCACCTTCATGTGTAGTGGTGCATAGTGCCTTCATGTGTAGCAGTGCATGGTGCCTTCATATTTTGCAGTGCAGAGTGCCTTCTTGTGTAGCAGTACATAGAACAATGAATGAACTATGTACTGCTGCAAAGGGTTTGCTACCTGCTACTACAGTGCTTGATGTGTAGCAGCACATAGTGGCATCATGTGTAGCAGTGCATAGTGGAGGTCATGTAGCAGCATAATGCAGATCCTTCACAGTGACATGTAGTTCATTCATCACATCACACTAACACTGCTACAGCAGGGTCTGCTATGTGCCACTACATTGCTTGACATGTGACCATGATGATACTTCCTTCTCTCTCCTCTGCAGTCTGCAGGAGACAGAGTACAGGCTGTGCTCTGCTCCTTCTGTTATTCATGATTCCCAGGCATGCAGTAAGTTGCATGTACTGAGCAGAGGAGTAAGAAGGGTATGGGAAAAGGGATAGGTGAAGGGAAACATCTGAAATAAGTTATGTAGAAGGGGAAAAACTGCGTTGGGTGGAAGAAGGCAGTGCACCTTCATTCTTAACCTGATATGGCAAGGGAAGGAAATCGAAGGAAGAGGGGAAGGAAGGGGACAGGGAAGGGGGCAGGGGAGGCAGAAGTGAAGAAGAAAGATTTAAGTGCAGAAGAGGAAGAGGGCTAGCACCAATATTTGTGCTATGCATCACATGTAGCACTAGCAGAGCATATATTTGTGCTAGTAGCGAATGTAGCACCAATTTAGCAATGTAATTTCATTGCATGCATCACATGTAGTGTTAAATTGCAATTGAAGTGATGAATTTATTGCATTTTGTGCAAATTGTGATAAAGCTGTGCTAAATTTCATCCTTCTCTGTTTTTCTCTAAGTCAACTCTGTTGAATCATGATATCCTGGATTTCAAAGATATCTTCACTGTGATATCATCATATCATAACTCTTCTCACACTCATCATACACTGCACAATCTTCTTCTTCTTGCCCCTGTCCTGTTCCTGTGCCTCATCATCTCTTTCTTCTGCTCTCTCTTCCTTCCTCTCACAGTTCTCACATATGTTCCTTATTCCCTTTCTGCATAACAACATATGATCTCTTCCTCTTCTGCACTTAAATCTTCCTTCTTCACTTCTGCCTCCCCCCGCCCCCTTCCTTTCCCCCTTCCTTCGATTCCCTTCCCTTGACATATCAGGTTAAGAATGAAGATGCACTGTCTTCTTTCACCCAACACAGTTTTCCCTTCCTCAGAACTTATTTCAGATGTTTCCCTTCACCTATTCCTATCCCCACACTCTTCTTACTCCTCTATTCAGTGCATCCAACTCACTGCATGCCTGGGAATCATGAATAACTGGAGGAACAGAGCACAGGCTGTGCTCTGTCTCCTGCGGACTGCAGAGGAGAGAGAAGGAAGTATCATCGTGATCACAGGGTAGTATTGATCAGGTACATTGTCTCCCGTTTCTCTCTTTTTTCTGCTTCATTTCTCTATAATTTCTGCATTTTCCCTATGATTCCCTTTTTCTCCAAGAAAGTGCACTGCAACTGATACTGCTGCTTATGCAGATCGTGAAGAGACTGCAATGCAGCATCTCATCTAGGTGGCGAACGCACCCCAGATATTAACACACTTACCCTCTGTCTTATAGTATTTTTCTCAATTAAGCAGTTCATACACTTCAACGGCTTGGCGATTATTGTGCTAGATGCACTATTATTGCTAAGCCGTTGCAATTCTCACTGCAGACTTTTACAGAAGCCAGCAGACCAACGCCATCAGAGGCTGATGGACGCCAACAAGCCCACTCACCCCTGAGATTTTCACATTCACTACACACCACATCAGTGCCTGCTTTCAGCAGGAAAACGAATAAATCACAAAATTCTATTAATTATTTGATATTATCTTTATTGATATTATATCACTAATAATGCTTGAATCACTATAATCGTTTTTGCGATGTAAGCACTAGATTTTCATCTTGTGCAAAATGTGTATGAAGTGTTTCTTGTGCTACAAGCACTGTATGCACCAAACAAATATTGCACTAAGTTATTGCAAATTTAGCAAAAATTTCAGTACTGGAAATTAGCACTACATGTGCTAATTTAGCACTTCAGCATATAAAATGCAGTGATAACCAAATGTTTAATACATATTATGTACAACATGCATAACATGCACAGCACTTGTGCAACTTTAGTGCACTACATGTGCTACACATAGTATTTACTATATGCATATATAATGTGTTAAACACTACTAGCACAATCATTCACCAAATACACATTAAGCACATTCATTTCTATACTCATTACACTTGCAAAAATAGATATTCAGCCACTAACATGGTAACCCCCTTAATTGCCGCCAAAATAGCCAGGAATAAATAGCAGCACCTTCTGCACAGATTGTTCAAGTCTATTGCCAAAGAATGCTGGGGTACCCTGTCCAATTCCTGGAACGGGTGTTTCAGTGCTATAGAAGCCAAACACCTCATTAAGAAGCTGAAGGACCTGTGGGACCTACTGGTACTTCAGGTCCTTAGAAAGGCCCACTTCTTTAACAATTTAATTCAAAGAAGTGAATGATCTTTAATTCTTTTCATTCAATTGCTAATTTATTTTAATGTGAAATATGCACAAAGTATCTTTAATGCCCATACTTTCTGTAGACCTTCCCGGGGATCAGAGCTGAGGTAATGCCATTTTTTCTCAGTGAAAAAGGTCACGCAACCTAATCAGGCCAAGAAGGAGAGCTGGTTGAGAATTGATTCTGACTATTACATTCTATTCTCTTCACAGTTCATACAAGTCTTAAAGAGTCTCTTTTCTGCCTGGGACCTGATCAAGAATAATGAACAAGGGGAAACACATGTCAATTCAATTTGTGAAATAAATGAAATATTCAAGGTACTCGTTATCATAAACAACTCAGGGTGATTTTAGAACAGAGTCAATGTTAAATGACCCTTTTCCCTTTTGGGTACTGCAATAGAAGAAAGAAAATGCTACTTTTCGGCTGAATTCATCTTCACGCAAGTGCATTCAGATCCTTGATAAAGATGGGGAAAAGAAACGAAAAATAGTCAGGCAATAAGATCCCTCTTCCAAATACATATCATTTTTTCCTCATTGCTGCAGCTATGATAGGTGGCATGTCACCTGCATTCTCTGTCAGATAATCAAGAAGTACATCAGGATCGTCAGTATTCTCCTCTGCCCTCATAAAAGCCATGTCGACCTGTTTGTACTTCGAGAGCTTCTCTGCCATGGCCAGGTTGAGCTTGTCCGTGAATCCCAAAACCTCATGTATACGAGTCAGGGTCCTAAATCCCTTCAGGGGCACTGGCCCCAGGCAGCGGATTGCAAAGGTGTCAATGCAATTTTGGCGAATCGAGTCTGTGATACAAATTGCCGTCCCGAGGTCCTTATTGACAGATTCGAGTCTTGATGCCATGTTTACCTGTGATACTGCAGTTAGATACCAGGGAAAAGTGGATGAGATGAAACCGTACGGTATCACCAATGACTGTGTAGTTCATACGTGAGAAGCAGCCAACGTTTCCGCTGAAAACGGGGCCGCAATTGATGCCGATTCGTATGGCCATCTTCTTCCCTATCTGTTTCTCGATCTCGGGGTTGAGGTTGCCAAGTGCCTCACATATTTCAATTGCAGACTTGCACGCCAGCATTTGATGACCATCAACATGCTCTGGGACGTTCCATATAGCCTGAGAAAGTGTGAGACTCACTTATTGGAATGTCATACCATGATCGCATCACCGATGTACTTATCGATGGTGGCCTTGTTCTGGATAAGAATTGAAGAAAAAGTCTCGAACATCATCTGCAGAACCCCGAAAACAGCACTTGCATTGCATTCAGACATGGTTGATGTGAACGATGCCACGTCGAGGAACATCACTGTGCATAGCTTCTGCTTCATCACAAGCTCTCTGAATGCAAGTTGTAAGATGTTTTGGCCACTATGCGTGAGCAGTGCACGGTTTCTTGTTGTTCCTTATGAGCCAATGCACAACGGTTTGCGGGACATACACTGAAAACGACTCGAGGGCCACAGTCATTTGGTCAGCCGTGGTCCGCATCGTCTGGAGCTCCCTGATAGAGCTGGAGAATACTGGACACTTCTTGTCGAATTGCATTTCGGACAGGTAGTTGAGATGGCCCGTGATGGTACTTATCTGTTGTGTTACCACTGACACGATGGATACAGTGGCAGCGCACAGGCCAAGAACAAGCACTGTCACGATGACAACAACCGTTATCATCGATTTAGATGCTCTGCTCTCTGCCGCTTTTGTCTCCTTCAGAACGTCGCCGGTGAAGTCGCCTGAGGGGGACACGATGAACAGCCACCACACAGTGCTCTCGGTGACGATCAGTTGGCACACGTCGTTGTAGATCCCGTCCTCTGTGAAGGACGCCTCTATCCTGAGCCCACCAGTCCTCGCCAGCCACTTCTCCACGGGGCGCCTGACACTGGAACTCGGGTGGTTGAAGACCGTGTATGTAACTGTGCTGTTGGGATCGATGACAGTGCCGTCCGTAACGGCGATGAGGTTCATCTGGTTGGTGTTCTCGAAGAGCATGGCGAAACTGTCCTGGGTGATCTTGAAGAAGCTTAGATAGTGTGTGAGCCACTGCAGCTCGAAGGAGATTGCCAGGACGCCGTCGTGTGCTCCCAGTCTTCTGGGGATGCGCTTGGCGTAGAGCGGCATTGGGACCTGCGTGACGGGATCGTATGCAAGGAACCACATCGTGTTCCGACTCCTGTTGGTCACCAGCGGCCTGCGAGCACGACAGCTCAGACGCCTCAAGAATTGCTGGGAAGTCCATTCGTACCAATAGGGCCGTGTCGTAATGGGCCAGTCAGGAATGCTGGAGACCGTCTCGTTGGTGGGCGTGGTCGATGTCACGTTGAAGGTGCTGACGGTGAAAGACGAGTTCCTCTGGTCCTGGTCGTACGCGCCCCAGTTCACAATCGAAGGTGTGGGCTGGTCTGCTGGAGGCGGCGGTGGCGGCCCATCAGGAATCTCCGACATCGGAGGCGGCTTCATCGACTCCCAGACAGCGATGATGCTAAAGAGGTGGTGCCCCTGGTCGTTCTCCGTGGCGATTGACTGCAGTTGAAAAGAGAGTCGTGAGTCACGATATCGTGGTGGCGCGGGCAGAAGCAGCTGGGCAATGGCTGTTGCCAAACGAGGCAGGTTCCACATGTTTCGGGCATTTAATGGTGCCGAGTTGAGGAGAAGCCGAAAATAGACTCACGAATGTGCTGAAGCCCATCTGTGTCATCATCTCGCCGAGGCCGACGGTGAAGAGCAGTTCAGTGTCCTGGGCCGCGGCCCGCATGGAGGGCAGGGCCGTGATGTCGACGCCTGAGAGTTCGATGCGCAGGATGGCGGCGTCGATGAAGTGCACCGGCTTGAGGATCTCCTGCCCGAACGAGTCCTTGGCCTTGTCCAGCACCATGTTGCGCATGATGTCGGACTGTGTGTCGATGCTCTTGCGCGAGACGCTAGAGAACGACTCGACGCTTCTGTTCCACTCGACGGAGAGCGGCACGATGGCCGTGGCTGCGATGACCAGCGACCCGGCGAAGATGACTGTGGCGAACATGGTCCGCATCGGCACAGACACCAGGTGGTGGTTCCTCTCTTCAAACTGCGCGTCCATTGCGGACGCCGTGCTGAAAGTGCGGCTGCGCGCTGAGCCAATCTCGTCTGCAGATGCGAGGCTCTTCATGTTGCTCGAGATCTAACTAACTGGTGGAATGCCCCTGTGCTCTATTTAAGGAGCTGTCAGGGCGCGGTCTGATCGCATTGTCCGGTTTTCGTGGCCTGGAAGGGAAGTATGCGCGTTCTTCGATGGATGGGTGGACGGCTTCCAAAAAGGGTGGTACCCGCATAGAACAGAAGACGTGATTCATTTTACTGTTGATTGCCCTACTGGACCAGAGCCGAGCCGAAAGGGGCAGAAACACGAGTTGCCTCCCCCCACGCGCCACAGCTCCCTGGCACGCGAGTGGCAGTCCCACATCCCGCACTCCCTCAGTGCTTAGCGACGGTGATGTTCGCAAAGCCGTACGCGGCCGCGCGGTCCTGCGTCCACTGCACGAGCTCGTCGACGAGACCGTGCGCCGACGACGACGACCCGAAGGCGTCGAGCGTGCACCTCTGCGGCTCGAACTCGCGGCGCACGACACGCGCCATGGCGAGCAGCTGGCCCGCGGCCGAGAACGCGCCCATGGCCACCTCAGGACCGTCGAAGGGCTCGAACAGCAGCCTGACCGCCAGCGCCCTCGGCGAGGCCAGCGCCTTGTCCGCCTCGGGGCAGTACGCGCGCAGGGCGGCGAGCGCAGCGGCGTCGGCGCAGTACGCGTTGAACGCGGGCTCGTCGTCGGGGCGCAGCGCGCGGAGCACGCAGCCCTGCGACGAGGTCGAGCGGCGGACAGAGTCCAGCGGGAACGGGGCGACGGCAGTGGGCACGGCCTTGTGCTGCTGCTGCTGGTTGTCCGCGGGCCACAGGACGATGCGGCCGTCGACGGCGCAGATGCGGCTCGACGACGCGAGCAGCGGGTTGACGTCGGCCTCCTTGATCAGCGCGCTGTGGTACGCGACGAGGTCGCCGAACGCGCAGACGATCGACGAGAGCTGCGCCATGTCGACGGGGCCCTGCCCGCGGGCGCCGGCCAGCGCCTTGGCGACCTTGGTGCCCGCGATCGCGCGGCGCGCGGCCGCGGGGTCCAGCGGGGGCAGCGCGAGCGCGCGGTCCGCGTAGACCTCGACGAACTTGCCGCCGGTGCCGAACGCCACGACGGGGCCGAACTGCGGGTCCGCGCTGGCGCCGAGCAGCAGCTCGACAGAGTTGTTGATGTCGAGCATCGGCTGCACCGTGACGCCGCCCCAGTGCTTCTCCCAGTCGGCGCCGAGCTTCGTGGCCATCGACGTGCGGATCTGCTCCCACGCGGCGCGCACGCCCTGCTCCGAGCGCACGTCGAGCACGACGCCGCCGACGTCGCTCTTGTGCGTGATGGTCTCGCTGAGCAGCTTGACGACGACGGGGAAGCCCATGCGCGTGGCCGCGGCGGTGGCGGCGTCGATCGTGTGCGCGGGGACCGTCTCGGCGACGGGGATGCCCGCGAGGCGCAGGACCTCCTTGCTCTCGGCCTCGGTCAGCACCAGGCGGCCCGTCGCGCGGACCTTCTCGAGCGCGGCGTCGATCTGGTGCGCGCGGTCGCAGGCGGCGGGCCAGTCGACGGGCGCCGCGGGCGCGGGCACCGGGGCGACGAGCAGGTCGCGCGCCTTGCGGTACTCCCACATGCGCACAAACGCGCGCGCAGCGACGTCGCTCTTGCTGAAGACGGGGACGCCCGCGCGGACGAGCAGCTCGCGCGCGGCGACGACGTCGTGGCCGCCCATGAAGCACGCGATGACGCACATGTGCGGGTTGCGCGAGGCGAAGCGGCGGATGATGCTGGCGACGGCCGACGGCGGGCAGACGGCCAGGTTGCCGACGAACACGAGCACGCCGTCGGCGAACGCCGGCGAGGCGTTGGCGATCTCGTCGAGGCACGCGGCGTAGCCCTCGGGGGGCGTGCCGCCCGTGAGGTCCAGCGGGTTGCCGCGCGACCAGTGCGGCGGCACCAGCGGGTCGAGGCGGTCTGCGCACGCCGCGGGCAGGTCCGCGAGGACGCCGCCCGCCATGCAGAGCGCGTCGGCGGCGACGACGCCGGGGCCGCCGGCGTGCGTGAGGATCGCCAGCCGCGGGCCCGCGGGCAGGCGCATCATCGACATGGCCTCGCTGACCTCGAGCAGCTCGTCGATCGCGTCCACGCGGACGACGCCCGCGCGCGCGAACGCGGCGTCGGCGACGTCGTCGGCGCCCGTCAGCGAGCCCGTGTGCGAGACGGCGGCCTTGGCGGCGGCGCTCGTGCGGCCGCTCTTGAGCAGCACGACGGGCTTGCGCAGCGAGATGTGGCGCGCGGCGCTCATGAACTTGCGGGCGTTGCCGATGCTCTCCATGTACTGCATCACGACCTTGGTCTTGTCGTCCGTCGCCGCGTACTCAAACAGGTCGGGCCTGCGACGTCGCCCCAGGTCAGATTCCCGCAGGCGAATTTTGGTTGGAATGAAAATACAAAAATTTGGCACAAATCAATTGAATTCGGGCGCACCAGGAGACGTCGAGCATGGAGCCGACAGAGGCGAGGGTCGAGAAGCCGCGGCCACGCATGATGGCCTCGTCGAAGACCAGGGCCATCATGGCGCCGCTCTGGCTGATGAAGGCGCACGAGCCCTCGAGGCAGAGCTGCTGCGCAAACGTGGCGTTGAGGCGCGAGAACGAGTTCATGACGCCGAAGCAGTTGGGGCCCACGATCCTCGTCTTCATGCCCCCGCGCTGCAGGTCCTGGTACATCCTGTCCTCGACCGCCTTGCCCTCGGGCCCCGTCTCCTTGAACCCGGCGCTGATCACGATGACCGCGGGCACCTGAGCGACAGGGAGGGTGAGCGAGGAGGGGGGGGTGACGCATTACATGCGCTTTTTCTCAGAACCGGCGCAGCAACTGGCGGGAATCAATCGAGACAATCGGAACATAATCGCAGATAGCCGAACAGGGTGCGGGGGTGAGCAGTAGCAGATGCGCTGCTGCTGTGCGGGTCTGCAGCGGTGCTCACCTTGGCGTCGACACACTCGGTGACGATCGCGGGGACCGTCTTGGCGGGCGTGCAGAGGACGACGAGGTCGGGGACCGTGGGGCAGGCCGCGATGGACGGGTAGCAGGGGGCCCCGAAGACCGTCTTGCGGGTCGGGTTGATCGGGTAGACCGCCGCCTTGAGCGCCTGCGTCGGTGCCACGTCTTTTTTCAAAACGTGTTTTTTTTCTTCATCGCTGCGGCGGCCAGCAAACTCGCTTGCAGACGCTCGCACGCGCACGGCGGGGCCCGCGGGGGCGCGGAGTGTTTCGGGAAACGCGGGGGAGGGGGTGGCTGAGGGGGCCAGGGGTGCGCCGGTGCGCACGGGGAGCTCGTTGAGGAGGTTGGTGATGCAGATGCGGCTGATCCCGGGCTTCTCGGTCGCGCCGACGACAGCGACCGAACGCGGCCGGAAGTACGCGCTGACGCTCGGGTGCATGCGGGCCACGGGGCCCACGAACGCCTCGGCAGCTTGGAATCCCTCCATGGTGGTGTGCTTCTTGTGTGTGCAGCTTACTTTTGTGGCGAGGTTTTCTGTATCCTGCCTGGGTGAGGGGGTGAACAGGCGCAATTCCGCCCCACGTACGCAAGATATCTCGGGGATCTCCCTCGAGGGAGCCGGAGGCGATTAACGGCGTTTTCCTGCTGCTGCCACGTGGAAGGTACAGTCCTGACAGCCAGGGTTCCGGCAAAAACGGGGTCGACGAGCGAATCGAAGAAGAAAACAGATTTTCCTTACACAGTTGCAAAGATCTAGATCGGGTAAAAATGTGTTCGAAGGGATTCGAACCCTCGCCTCCGAAGAGAACACCACCTCAAGGTGCCGCCTTAGACCGCTCGGCCACGAACACTTCACATGTACAAAAAAGAAATGGAAAGCGGCATCAATTGGGTGGCGGTTTTACATAGACATGTGGGAAGCGTTCCTCTGCGATGCGGAGGCTGGCTGGGCTGAGCAGAACCAGCTGGCCAGCTCCTTGGTCCACGCCTTGGTCATCTGGTCGTTGGGCGCGATGATCAGCCACCGCTGCGCGGGCGCCGTCAGCGCCACCGCGAGCGTTCCGTTCCACAGCCCCGGCGACGGGCACTGCATCTCCCTGCGGTTGATCTGCGCCACGAGCACGAAAGGCGCCTTGCTCTTGCCGCTCTGTCTGATCTCGCAGCACACGAGCACGTCGGACATGAGGAACAGCTGCGCCTTGGGCACCGATATCGTCTTGCTGTCCGAGGCGAACAGCACACCCACGGACGCGGGGCCCTCGCGCAGCAGCTTGCGCCCGTGGACCACGAGCTCCTGCCCGGGCTTGCCCTCGATGCCGTCGACTGTGGCCAGCAGCGCCTCGATCGACTGGATCTCTGCAAAGTCGACGCCGGCCATGATGGCGTCCCTGACGCCCGTCACCCATGCGAGGGAGCGCTCCAGCAGGTCCCAGTCAGCGTGCGCGCGCGGGGTGCTGGCCCGCACGGCCTGCAGCATGGTGACGTAGGCGCCCAGGCGGCCGAAGATCACGCGCAGTGCGTCATCGAGCGTGTCGACGTCGAGCTTCTGCGGCAGCGCCTTGACGAACGCCTGGACGCGGGAAGCGAACGAGGCGTTGCTGCAGGCCAGCCTGCGCATGGTCACTAGAATGCGGGGGTACCTCCTGCACACGGCCGAGTACAGCAGGAAGAACTGCGTCTGCGCAATTGAATACGTCAGTAACACGCGTACACATAGCGAGCACGTAATACACAGGAGGCAAAAGCTCACATGCTCGAGGACGATGTCGCCGATGGTCTTGGCGCTCTGCCAGCCCTCGATCCGCTCGGAGAGCCACGCGAGCAGCTTCTTGTGGTGCAGCGCGCCCGAGGACTGCTGCTCCCCCGACCTGCGCCCCAGCGACACGCGGTAGTCGCCCCCCTTGTCGCTGGGAACGAGGTGAGAGCGGCCGGCGGGGCGTCGTTGCGTGGGCAGAGGCGCCAACGTGTGCATCACAACGCGCACATTGAACTCGCGGTGTGGGGGAGAGAAGGGAGAGCGAATTATTCATAACGGGGGCGGTGGGGGCGAGGGGGGGGCGACGGACGGCGCTGGCGGTGCGGTCGACGGCGAGTCCATCATTCTGCGTGGGTGGGCGTTGGGCGCGGGGGGAGGAAGAGTGCCCAGCGACGGGCGAGCGTTCTGCAAGACTACTTCGCCTTGTTTCGGTTGTTTAGGGCAAGGGTCAAAGAAAATCGGGTCTGCAGAACTCGCAGCACAACGCCTGATTTGTAACGTGGCGCATCACACTGTGCTGCTGTGCCCTTGCGAGGGCTCAGCGACGACAGACAGGGGCAAGCTGTCAGGTAATTGCCACTACGGGAAAAAGAAAATGGCATCAGGAAATTGCACAGGGGATTCTCTGGCGCCCTGTGGAAGGCAGGAGTTGGTGCCCGCTGCGAGGTGTACTCGGCGCTACTCCCTGCGGTTGACACTGGGATGGCCGGCAGTGAACAACTTGCCGCTGGAAACCGTCTGCAAGATTGTGCACGTCGAATTCTCGGAAGTAGTAGTCCCCAACTGCAAAGCGGGTTAGCGAAGCGGTGATGGGAGCTGGATGGGCGAGTTGCGGGCGACTCCCTGCCTGCGGGTCCATTGGCTCTCTCTGAATAGGTTCACGGTTTGGCAGAAGACAGCCACCTTGGTGAAACTCTGACCTGAAGAGGGGAAGACCTGGCGTCCTGAGACCTGGCATCCTGATATGAGGCAGATGGATCTCCTCGAAACACTGTACAAAATTAGATAAAAAACCCGCATAGCGAGTGCTGGTTGGAAAGACAATCGCCGCCGCTCTCCGAACATACGATGCTGTCGGTGCACCGCCCGTCCCATTCACCGCGTCAGCGAAAACGGGTATGCACCGAGTTCGCCGGCGACCGTCAGGTGCAGCATCTGCAACCGGTTTGGCCCACCCAGCAGCGCACACAAGCCACACCACGCACCCACCCACCAGCGAAAGAAGACCGGAGCCCCCCTCGAGGAAAAAAAGCGCGAGAAAATATCTCAATGACAGAAATCTGCGCAGCTCTCACACGCAACACCAACCCCGTCCGCACCAGCGCGCGCGCACACACGCTAAAAACCCAACACCCGCCCGCAACAAGGCACCGGTCCGGCAGCGCCAGTAAGCTAACGTGCGAAGCGCCAGGGAGAGGAGATGTCGTCGTCGGACGAGGCCGACCCGATGGCGGGGTACAATAGGCGTTTATTTTTTGAAATTTCCAACGCCGAAAAAACCACCGCACCACCAGCACACAACCCGCCCTTTGCACCCTCCACCCGCACTGTGGTAACCGACCAACGGCCACAAAAATCCGCGCAGGGCGACAACAAGGGGCCCGCGCGCGCCGAGGAAGGGGCCCTGGAGCCAGGAGGTACGCCAGCGCGGAGCCCAAACGGGGCCTGCCGATCTGGAGGGGATGGATTTAAAAATAGTCCACACATTCCTGCCCCGCACCCACCCCCGGGCGGCTGCCGCCTGGGCTGCCGCACGAACCAACGCCCGCGCGCGCGTCGTCGCCCCGCCCTCCCGCAGGAGGATGAGCTGCTGAGGTCGCTGGTGGAGAAGTACGGCGCGAAGGACTGGACTTTTATTGCTTCCCACATTTCAGGCCGCGTAGGAAAGCAGTGCCGCGAGAGGTACAGGGACCGGCACACACCCCTGTTAACATAACGCGCCCCCCGCCGCCGCAGCGCCACCGGCGATCCCGGGAATTAACCTGCGTTGCGTCACACACACGGGCCCCCCCTCCCCCCTGGAATCGGGAATCCCCCCTTCCTGAGAATGACGAGCCCACCGCGGTGCCTGGCAGGTACCACAACCACCTCGCGCCCGACGTGAAGAAGGACGCATGGACGACCGAGGAGGACGCCGTCATCATCAAGTACCACCGCGAGCTGGGCAACCGCTGGACCGACATCGCCAAGCTGCTCGGCAACGGCCGCCCCGCCAACGACGTCAAGAACCGCTGGAACTCCACCCTCAAGGTGCGCCCCCCCTTCTTCTCTCTCCCGCCCCCACTCTGCTCTGCTCTCTTCATTTGGCCCACAAGACCACACCCGGGCAGAGGAGGGTCCAGCAGGAGGAGGAGAGCGCGGCGGGGCAGCTGGGGATGATGGCGGCGATGGCCCCGGGCAGCGCGCCGCGCATGACGGTCATGGAGGCGCTCGGGTACCCGGCGTCCGCGCTGCCGCCGCCGACGTCGCCGCTGGCGATGCCCAACCGCCCCATCGCGGGCGTCTCGCCCTCGCGGACGCCGCCGATCCTCGACCCCTCCTCGTGCCCCGCCGCGTACGGCGGCGCGGCGACCAACAGCCCCGCGCAGTCGCGCCTGAGGTTCTCGGTCATGGCGCCCTCGAGCGGCTCGTACTCGCCCGCTGCGGCGGCCGCGGCGGCTGCGGCTGCTGCGGCGGCGGCCGCGGCCGCGGCGGCGTCGTCGCCGTCGAGCGCGACGCAGTGCCAGCAGGGGTCGCTGGCGAGCCCGCACCACCCGCTGGCGATGCTGCCGCTGCCGCAGCACGCGGGGGGCAGCGCGCCGCCGCCGCCGCCGCACTCGTACCTCGTGCCGCACATGTTCAGCTCGGCGCCGGCGTCGCCCGAGCCGTGGGACGCGGCCGAGCGCGACCTCGTGATGATGTCGCCGGGCGGGGGCGCGAGGAACAGCGGCGGGCTGCCGCCGGGGTCGCTCTTCGCGTCGCCGTCGTCGGCGCTCGCGGGGTGGCCGCAGCTGGGGCCGCCGGGCAGCCGCAACTCGGGGCTGCGCGACGCGTTCAGCCCCGACAAGCTCGAGATCGGGGGGCTGCTGGACGTGCAGGGCTCGCAGCAGGCGAGCGCGGGGTCGGGGCTGCAGATGCAGCACGACATGTCGCCGCCCAGGCCCTCGCCGCAGCTCGGCACGCTGCTGGCCTCGGACGCGGCCCAGATGCAGAGCCCCTCGCTGTCGCACATGCAGCACGCGGGGCAGCTGCCGGGCATCGCGGCGTGGCAGGCCGCCGGCGGCGCCGCGCAGCAGCAGCAGCAGCAGCAGCAGCACGAGTGGAACCCGTTCCCCTTTGAGGACACGGGCGCGGCGGCCGCCGGGGCGTCGGCGATGGACACGGGGATGCCGCCCGCGGACGTGCCGTCGCTGCCCGCGAACCTGCAGCTGCTCACACAACGGCTGTCGCCCACGCCCGAGCGCCTCACGTCGCTGCAGCAGCAGGCGCAACAACAGGCGCAGCAGCAGCAGCAGCAGCAGGAAATGATGGACGGGCCTCTGCTGTCGATGCAGCCCAGATGGCCGCCGTCGTCCCCGCAGGCGCCGCTGGCCAGCCCGATATTCGGGACGCAGCCGCCGCCGGGGCAGCCGCAGGGGTCGGGGCAGCAGGGGGCCAACCCCTCGCAGGTGCTGCCGTCGATGAACATGCCGCAGCAGCAGCAGACGACGGCGGGGGCGAGATCGTCGTTCAATCGCAGCATGTTGATGTGACCCCCGCCTGCTTTCTTGTCCTCCCCCACCCTCTCCTCCTCCCTCACATCCTCACACAAGCAGCCCTCCCCCTCCTCACCACTCTCTGTGCCTTAGGTTGGCTTTTTAGTTTGAAACAATCCCACTACCACCCGCTCAGCTACACGCCACCCGCATCCCCTCATCACGCCTCTCTAGCACCTCTCCTTGTCTTGTGCACGTGTGTCTCTCCACGTCCGCCGGTACCTTCGGATGTTATTGGAAGGAAGGCGGGACACCGACAAAGTGACATCCAGAAGCGCACTCGTTACTAACCACCGATGATGCCTATGCCTGAAACGATTCGCCTGCGTTGCCGACAACCTTACCTTTCCCCAACGCGCGAGTAATAACGCCGGGCCAGTTTGCGGCTCCAGAAGTCCAGAAGAGGTTCACCCGCATTCGGCAGCCATCACAGGCAAGCATGTCTGTGTACTGGAGCGAACGAACACGCTGTCCGGCAGGGGAAGTGAGTGAAAGAGAAGAGCAGGAGACGCGAGGTGACCCCGAGGAGGCGCCAGCGGTCACAGCCAGTGTGCGGCTTCTCTCTGTTCGCTGTGCTTGCCGGGGTGGTGACCATACCGAGAACGCCCTGTGACTGTGCTGTGCACAAGGGCGGTTTTCACTGTTCCTGGGTGGATCTTCCAGCAGGATTCCCTTGTCGCGCGATCGTGCGCGTGCATTTCTTTTGTTGTTTACTTTTAAATTTGCTTAGTGGGGCCAAGGCAGACAGCAGACATCATGGCGGAGACCATCGGCAACGTCTCGGACTACGTGATCCACGCCCTCATGCGGCAGGGCGTGCGCCGCGTCTACGGCTACCTCGGGGCCGCCGTGGTCCCGCTGCTGCAGGCACGTCCGTCCGGGCCCTCTCGGGACAGCGCCGCTGTTTTTAGTCTAGTTTGGTTCCGCGAAATTTCTCACAATATGCTCGTAATGCCGCATTCTCAGAGCGTCGAGAAGGCGGGGCTCGACTTTGTGGTCTGCCGCACAGAGGCCAACGCCGCGCTCTCGGCCAGCGCGGAGGCGAAGCTCACCGGCAACCTCGCGGTCTGCATCGCCACCAGCGGTCCCGGTACGCGGCAGAGACTCTCTCACTGCGCCAGTGTCTTCTCGGCGCAGTTCAAATTATATCAAGTGATTTATACTGTGCGCCCCTGGTAAGGAGCGATTCCTGGATTCGCGGCAGGGCACGGGGTATCTCCACTTTTTCAGCGGCAAATATCTCGATTTCCTCTGGTGACGTTGATCGCTCTGCAGGCGCGTCGAACCTCGTGACGGGGCTTCTGGACGCGCAGGCGGACAGGGCGCCGGTGCTCGCGCTGACGGGCGACCTGCCGACGATCAAGAGGGGCCGCGGGCTGGAGTTCCAGGAGATGGACCAGGGCGCCGTGCTGGGCCCCGTCGTCGGCCTGACCTCGACCGCGGCGCACCCGCAGAGCGTGCCCGCGCTCCTGCAGCGGGCCATCGGCCGCGCGCTCAACAACCGCGAGGCCGTCCACCTCTGCATCCCCTCGGACATCCAGCTGGTGCGCTAGTTCCCGTTGGATTTCGCATATCTGCGCAGATTCTCCGCAATATCCTGCGGAAATATCAGCGAAAATCAACTGATTTTTGTTGTTCTCCCCCGCCCTTGATAGGTGCCGATGCCCGACGACCACGGGCTTGCGCACTACCCGCTGCGGCCCATCCGCGACACGACGCCCGGCCGCTTCACGCGGGAGCTGTTCGAGGCGGCCGCGCAGCTGATCGTCGACGCGTCTGTGAGCGGCGGCGTCGCCATCGCCGTGGGCCCGCGCGCCCGCGGCTGCGGCGAGGCCATCGAGCAGCTGGCGGGCCTGATCCCCGCGCCGGTGATGTGCTCGCTGGACGCCAAGGGCATCGTGAGCGAGGCGCACCCCGACGTGGTGGGCGTGCTGGGCATCTTCGGGTCGCCCGCGTTCTGGGTCTCGCAGGACTCGCTCGAGGGCATCGGGCTGATCGTCGCCGTGGGCCTCGACAACCCCGCGGTGTTCCTGGCCAACCTCGGCGGCGAGCAGGTGCGCGAGCTCGTGCTGGTCGACCACGACTTCAGCGACATCGCGCACTCGTTCGCGCCCAAGGCGACGCTGATCGGGCCGATCGAGGAGGCGATCGCGGGCATCGCGGGGGCCATCGTGGGCTCGGCGTCGCCCAGGGCGTCGCGGGCCAAGGGGCAGGCGACGGTCATCGCAGAGATCAACGCCAAGAAGAAGGCGTTCTTCCAGAAGTACCTCGACGAGGCCTCGGTGCCCAGCGAGCGCTACGTGCACCCCGTGCGGCTGCTGGGCTGCCTCGAGCAGGCGCTGGCGCGGCGCGCGGGCTCGGTGATCGTGCCCGACGTGGGCGACAACACCGTCTGGATGGGCCTCTTCCTGCGCCTCTCGCACCGCGAGCGCCTGCTGACGACGGCCAAGCACGGCGTCATGGGCTGGTCGATGCCCGCGTGCCTCGCCAGCAAGCTGGCCCAGCCCGCCTCGACGGTCGTCGGCATCGCCGGGGACGGCGGGTGCCTGATGTCGGTGCAGGAGCTCGCGACGGCCGTACAGTACGGCGCGAGCTTTGTGTACATTGTGTTCCGCAACGCAGTGCTGCGGAGGGTCGTCGGCAGCCCGTTCATGGCCATCAGCCAGTGCAACTTCGCCATGATGGCCGAGTCGTTCGGGGCCAAGGGGCTCAGCATCGCGCGCAACGACGAGGCGGCGATCGCCGGCGTGCTGCGCGAGGCGTTTGAGCACGTCGACGCCAACAGGGGCCCCGTCGTCATCGACGTCTCGATCGACCCCGCCATCGGCGCGCCCATGGCGGCCTGGAACATCCAGGCGCCCGCCATGAGCTTCAAGTAGAGAGTGTGTTCAACATCGCGCTTACTGTTGCTGCCATTTGGTTTCCGTCTGCTCAGTTCAGACAGTCGGTCACGAGTGCACCGCTTCTTGCACACTGAAAGCGGCTAGTCCTCAAATGACTGCCAATTTATGGAGATCTTGCGGAAGACGAAATGGGGGAAGGCCACTGCGAGCCTGGAGAGGGGCAGAGGGCCGGCAGGCAGCGCAACACTGCCAGGAATAGTATCATCTTTATCCACGCCGTCACCAGCTGCGACACCTCCACGACGCCCTTCCAGAAGTACGGACCGTTCAGGCGCCTCCATAGGGACACGCACGCTGGCACCGCCACGTGCTCTCCCTCCTGACCTCCCTGCTGCTCTGATTTGATGAGACCGGAGGCATCACTCATAATCCTGCAAGTACCTGCTCTCACTCGCGCCATCTCGAGCTGGTGCCTGTGCTCCTCCTCCCTCCTCTCCTTCTTCATCTCGCTGTCCTCAACCTCCTTCGCCGTGTCCTGCATTTGATAAACGTCCAAGTTGAAGTTGCAACAGAGGAAGCAAGGAGCGAACCACGAGGTCCAGCACGCTCGCGCGCGAGATGGCGTCAGGCTCGGAGAGCATCGCGAGTGCCTCGCTTCGCAGGAAGTACGTGCGGTGGATGACGGGGATCACCCTGCGGATTGCCAGGCGCTCCCTGGTGTTGTCCGCCACGCGGAGGAGGGGGTCGTAGATGGTGTAGATGGCGTACTCGGCCTCCATATCTGCGGGAGAGACGCCGATGAGGGCCACCGAGAGAGGTGCAGACCTGATTGTTATGGTGCTCTGAGATGCAGAGATCGAGGGCGGCGGTAGAAGCGCCGAGTCCAAAGAGAAAGTTGTGCGAGAGTTTACGAGAGTTAATTGATACGAAAAGGCATAATATCTTCTTGATTCTGCTATTTTCCCGACACAGCCAACAAGCAGAGAGGCTTCTGAGAGTTTGTGCCGTCATCGAAGTCTTCGCCGCGATTCCGTGGGTCGCCAGAATTGACAGTTTGTCCTCGTTCTGGGATGCCACTCAGCAGGATTGTTCCCCTCACCATGTCCGGACTTTAAAGGAGTGAAAGCAACCTACACCTGTGGGTCCCACTCGGGTCTCCTGTTTGTGGATGAGAGGGCACAGGGGCGTGGGGTATTCATATGGTGACATATCCGGGAGAAAAGACGGTGTCACTAATTGCCTTTATGCCAATTGGATCTCTGCAAAGTCCCCCAAAAAAAGAGTTACGCAAGCAAACGGGACAGGGAGAGATCCCCAGTTGATTCACCACCACCCCAGCCTCAAGACTGCTGCAGCACGAGCTTGATGAAGTGCTCCCTGAACACGCTGTACCCGACGTCCTCGGACAGCAGGTCGGCGGTGGGCACGCTCGTGTCCCCGGGGTCCAGCACGGACATCAGGAAGCGCGAGTCGCTGCTGTACTGCGAGCACTCGGTCACGGGCGGCCTCGGGAACCTGCCGTCGGCGCAGGCCTTGGCGTCTGCGGCAGCGCGGGCGAAGACGGCCCTCGTGGCCTCGTCTGTCTCGCCCTTGCGGTGGCGCATCGTCAGCGAGTGGCCGACCATCACGACGACCCAGAAGAACGCGTCGAGCAGCAGCACGTGGTCCGCCGACACGCTGCTCAGCGACAGCTCGACGGCCTCGCACGCGGCCTCTCCGCGCGCGTTGACATAGTACCTCCGCAGCGACGGCTGGACCATCAGCAGCGCGCTCGCGACGTCCGCGCGCCCGGCGGCGAAGCGGTAGAAGGCCGTCTCGTCGGGGCTGGCGTTGAAGACGCTGACCAGGCAGCCGCGCCGCAGGTGGTAGACGGCCAGCGGGAAGCGCCCCGCGTTGGGGGGCAGCGCGAACGTCGAGTTGGCGTTGTCCCTGCGGAACGTCGCGAACAGCGCGAGCTGCTGCACGAGCGTGCGGTCCAGCCACCGCACCGTCGCCGCCTCGCCCTCGGCGTAGCTCTTCTCCACGGCCAGGCGCGCTGTCAGGGCCACCGCGACGTCCTGGTCGAACGACTGCAGCACGGCAGCGCCGTTGGGGTCCGACACGAGCCTGCAGACCAGCCTTAGTGCCTCGATCAGCGAGCGTCCCGGGCGTCAAAAAGAGAGCGCGGCTTGGCGGGGGGGGAGGGCTTGGGCTCACGGGCGCGAGAGCGTGGTCACCCGGAGGATGGCCTGGCCGCAGTTGTTGTAGAAGTGCGTCAGGATCTGTATGTAGCCCACCGACTGCGACGGCGTCTCCTGCGGCTGCGCGCACGCGAGCCCAGCGCGGATGGGTGGTCAGCTCTCCCGCTGGAGGGGGGGAGGAGCACTCACGGGCGCGACGACCTCGAAGAAGAACGAGTGCGTAGAGTTGGCGTCGAGGGCGCAGGACTGCCAGGCAGAGGTGCCGCCCAGGCCGATCTGTTCCAGTATTCCCCCAGGGGGTCAGCGAGCGTTGGGGAACTCGCAACTGCGGAGGGCCCTCACGGTGCGGTCGGAGACGTATTGCGTGGTCTTGTTGAGCGACGTCAGGTGGCCGATGGCCCCCATGACCTTGAGCTCCCTGGAGCACTGCGCGCGGCGGGGAGGGGAGAGGGAAGAAATTCGAATTCAGCGAATTCAGTTGGGGAATTCGGGGAATCGGGGAATCCAATCGGGGGCGGGCGCGCGGGCGCACGACGACTTCGACGGTGGCGCGGAAGGCCATCTTGAGCAGGCCCCTGTAGTCCTTCTCGAGCAGGGTCATCAGCGACTGCGCGAAGACGTCGCCGGCGAAGGTGTCGTAGAGCATCACGACGCCGCCCGTGCGCTCGGCCACCGCGCGCATCTCGTGCAGGCCGACCTGGTCCCACGAGCAGCAGAGCAGGTCGACGGCGTGGCCCGCGGCGCTGTACTGCTGCGCGAGGTCTGCGTAGTACTCGCCGGCGGCGGCCGCGTGGCGCGCGCCCGCGTGGGCCAGCGCGTGGTGCGAGCGCATGAGCTCGCGGACGTCGGCGCCGACGACGGTCCCGGGCCCCGTCGTGCACGGGGCGCCGACAAAGAACATGGCGCGCGCGCCGACGTTGCGGCAGGCGCCGTCGAGCAGGCCGCAGACGACGCTCAGGGCGAGCCCCGTGGCGTTGGGCGCGCGCTGGCCCGCGGGCGGCGGCGCGTCGGCCGCGAGCTCGTCGAGGCGCGCGCTGAGGGCGAACTCGCACTCGCGCAGCGCCACGACGAAGCGCGCGGACGAGAGCGGCAGGCCCAGGAGGTCGTGCGCCCTGCGCGGGCCGTAGAGGCACGACCCCTGGAAGGCGTACGCCGCCGCCGCGTCGGCCGAGCGCAGGTCGTGCACGCGCACGTGCTCGCCGAACGAGACCAGCGCCACGCGCGTGTTGGCCGGCAGCAGCGACACCGCGCGCGAGACCGCGTCCTTGAGCGCCGCGAGCTCCTCGGGCGCGACGGCCGTGTTCAACGCCAGCACCACCACCGCGCTCTGCGCCGGCAGCCGCGGCAGCGCGTACTCCACCGTCACCGACCCCCCGGCCGACGCCGCAGCCGCCGCCGCGCTGCTGTTGGCGCTGAGCAGCAGAGAGGCCCCGCTGACAGCGTTGCGGCGGCCGCACATGCAGCACGTCCACCACTTGCCCTCGGGGTCCACGGCGCAGTGCGGGCTGTAGACGGCCGCGCACGGGGCCCCCGGGCAGACGAGCGGCTCGGCGTAGGCGCGCTGCGCGTTGGCCGGGCGCAGCGGCGTGTGCGCGACGCCCAGCGGCACCAGCAGCGCGCGCTGGGCCTCTGCCGCCGTCGCAGGCCACGCGTTCCACGACACCCGCGCCGCGTCCTCGACGGGTCCGCTGGGCGCTGACGACGCTTGCGCTTGGCTCATCTTGTTGTGCCGTGCGTCTGTCTGTCTGTCTGTCTGTGTTGTGTGGGGGGGGGGGAGGTGGTGGGCGTGTTTGTTTGGAGAGAAATATGACGTGTCGATAATCGATGATTTGTGGGGAAATCTCACGCACGTAACTCGGGCGGAACAAAAATAGTTGAAGCCCCTCGTGATCCCCCCCCCCCCCCCCCCAACATGCAAATATGTGCTGTCCGTAATTGACAGAGATGAGGTGAGGTCACGCTTATTGGATTGAATATTCGGCAGAGAGTGTTGGCCTGGGAAAAAAACCGGCAATTTGGTGCAACGAAATCGCTTGCCTGTGAGAGCACAGAGAGATTCGAGCAGGCGTCTGAAATCCGCAACAAAATTGTGTTGCGGTAACTGCTTGGCTATAGGCTTGTTACTGTTTGTTGTTGTTGTTGTTGTTGTTTGTACAGTCTCGGCAGTCGGGGGTCGCACAACACACACACACACAAGGGGGAGGGAGGGCTAACGTCAGTGCTGCGTGCTGGTGCAGTGCGAGGTCGAGTCGGGCGCAGGCGACGTGACGACGCCCCTGGGCGACGGCGAGACTGCGTGGTTAGCGTGCGCGTCGAGGCACTTGAGCACGTCGGCGACGAGCACGTCGTACGGCATGCATACAAACGTCAGCATGCACGCGAGCGCCGGCGTGGCGGCAGCGCCCGGGGCGGGGGCCGCGGGGGCGGGCACGGCGGGTGCGCTCTGGGAGCCCTGCGCGGGGGCAAAGGCCATCTGGACGCGGCCCTTGCCGCCGGGGCCCCGGATGTCGAGGAACTGCTCGTCCTTGGGCCGCAGCGCCTGGGGCAGCAGCGAGCTGAGGGTGGCCGGGGGGCGCTGGCCCAGCCACCACCACTGCTTGCCCCTGTCGGCGTAGGCCTTGGTGATGGTCCTGTAGCCCAGCCCGCCCCGGAAGACGCTCTGCTTGCCCGCGAGCTGGACGCCAAAGGCCCTGCCGCTGATGCTGAGGTCCACTGCGACAAAGTGGCCCGGGGTGTTGATGACAATGTCCTTCCACGCGTCGTCAAAGTCGGCAATGGCGAAGTGGATCAGGGGGAAGGACGGCTCGGCCTGCTGGGCCTTGCGGTCCAGGCGCAGGCGCATGGGCGACGAGTAGACCTGCTTCTGCACGCGGCGCAGCACCTTGTACTCCTTGCGCGGGTCCTCAGAGTCGTTGTGGCACACCAGCACCGTGATCGTGAACACCAGCTGGTGCGTCAGCATGTTCAGCAGGTACGTCTCTGCGAAGCCGCTGCGCGTCAGAACACGGCGGGGGAATCGAGAGCTGCTGTGTTTTCGGTCCCTTCATGAGATCGCAACCCCCACACTTTACCCAAGGCGGGCAAGGGGACACGGAATCAAAAAATGTGGGAATCTGCGCAGAACTGGGGGGCGCGCTCGCCCCACTCGTTGACGTGTGGACGGAATTGAGAAAGCAGCGAGAAATGTACTTTGCCAGTGTATGTCCGAGTCGAACGGCACGGCGGTGGTGCCCCTGCGCTTGACGAACACGTCGTCAGCCGCGGGCGGCTTGCCCCCGGCGGGCGTCTCCCCCCTGTCCCGGACGAAGAAGAGCATGTCGTCCCCGGTCCCGTCCTCGGCGGCGGCCGCTGTCTCCGAGTCCACAATCTCTGCGCGGAACCGCTGGTACCAGAACATGGGGTCGTCTCTCTGCACCACCCCCGTACACGGCACCTGGTGTTCGCCGCGGAAGGCGTGCGCAGGACCGGCGGATCCGATTGGTTGATTCGGGGTTGAGGAAAGAAGGAGGCGAGAGAGAACGAGGGAAAGCGAAGGGTGAGGGGAAAAAAAGAGGCGGGCGCAGGGAATTGAACGCGCACGGTGCTGCAGCACTCGATTATCTGCGCGAGCTGCTTCGGATCCATTCGCGCCGCACGCTGCGCAGGCAAGGCAACTGACGGTTTGGCGGCCGCACGACGCTTACAGTAAGCGCACAGCTCAGCACACGCGGAAAATAGCAGTAGTGTACGTTTTCTACACAAGATCTCGGAGATTCCACCCCCGATTGTGAAGCAGGCGCGGCGCAGCGCGGCGTCGGCGGGGACACGGGCACCCGGACGCCGCAGTCCCATCGGGCGCCTTGGGGGCGAGGCGGGAGGCGGGACCTCGCAGGGGTTTTCCGCGCTGTTGATGCAAGCGATGACGCACAACCTGACATCAACAAGGGTGCGCGGAAAAGGGTTTTTGGTGCCTATGGCACTCGAGTTCAGGCCCTTTGAGTAGTTCCTGCTCCCCCCACCAAGTCGCCCCTCTCATCTCTGCGCGGATGTCGACCCAGTTCATCGTCAACCCGGCCATCAACAACGGCACGACCGTCAAGGACGTCGCGACCGAGGCCTTCATCCCGGCGCTCGCCCGCCACTTCAAGCGCGAGGGCAAGATCGCCGTCCCCGCGTGGGTCGACCTCGTCAAGACGGGCGTCAACCGCGAGCTGCCCCCCAACGACGCGGACTGGTTCTACGTCCGCTGCGCCGCCGTCGCCAGGAAGATCTACCTGCGCGGCCAGGCCGGCATCACGGGCCTCCGCAAGGCCTTCGGCGGCAAGAAGCGCAACGGCACCTGCCCCGGCCACTTCGCCCTCGCCTCGGGCAACGTCCTCCGCCAGGCGATCCACCAGCTCGAGGCTCTCGGCCTCGTCACCAAGGACAGGCGCGGGTACGATATTCTCTCCGCCCCTGCCCCCCCTTCCTCTCTAGATTCTTCCGGCGGCGCTAGATATCTCCCTTGCGCAATGCCGGAAGAATTTGCCTGCGTTGACTGTGCGCGCGGCGGCGGACTGATTGGCACACAATGCTGACTTGTGTTGCTGTGCGCGCGATACACAGTGGCCGCTGCATCACTCCCGTTGGCCGCCAGACGCTCGACAGAATCGCCGCGCAGGTGAACGCCCCCGCGCGCCAGTGAGGGGAGCAAACCCGCAACTGGGCGATGATCTAGGGGGGGGAGGCATCGGCGGGCGATACGGGGCAGATACCTCGGGGATGAAGTATCTGCCGCGTCGGAATCTCTGCTGCCTCCCTGGCCCTCGCCGCCTCTCTCGGTAACTCCGCATTGACAATGGTGACAGCCCCGCAGACGACCACAATGAAAGCAGCCCTTAATGCCATCCGCCTGTGATTATTTGGATCAGCATGCCTGTCTTGTATCAATAATTCGGGAATCAGACCTTGGGGTTTTCCGATTACAGAAATCAATTGGGCTTTATTTCATTCGGGCAAAGAGCCAGCCCGGGGTCTGGTGCAAAGATTAGGATTTTATGTGAAGCACTGGTGGTCTAAGGGTAGAATGCTCGCCTGCCACGCGGGCGATCCGGGTTCGAGTCCCGGCCAGTGCAATTTTTGCCAGGCTGTTACGCTTCTCGGAACAGGGTTCGCACAATCGCGACGCTGCACCATCTCTATTGCCGCCAACAACTCGCACACACTCCAAACGCAACTTCTCACAGACAGTACTCATCTGCTGCGGGGCGTTCGGAAACCGCACCTGACAAAAATAGCTCCAGCCAATTTTAGATTCACAACTTTGCAGAGAACCAGCACTGTCAGGAAGGAGCCACCACGTTACACACACCCTCCCCGCACCCGACCGAGGCCAGCACACCGATCACACAGCGACCAGATGACTAGCATACCAGGACCCGGCACGTACGACCCCCGGGACGACGCGCTGCGGCCCCGCGGAGCCCAGTTCACCATGAGTGGCCGCCACGAGCCCTTCAAGGTCGCAGAGACCCCTGGCCCCGGCACCTACGCGCACGACGGCCCCTCCCCCACTAAGCCCAACACCCCTGCGTACACCATGGGCGCCCGGCACGAGGACCGCGCTGCGGCCGACACACCGGGTCCGGGGACCTACGAGGCCCACAACCTTGGCCGGGCCTCTCCCGCCTTCTCGCTGCGAGGCCGCCACGCCGAGGCCAAGCTCGCCGACACCCCGGGCCCCGGGACGTACGAGGCGGTCCAGGCGGTCGTCGGCCGTGCGCCGCCCGCGTACACGATGGGGGGCCGGCCGAGGTCGCTGTCGACCGACGCGGCCTCGAACCCGGGACCCGGGGCCTACGAGACCGCAGCAGCAAGCCCGCCGGGAACGAGGGGAGCGCCCGCGTACACGATGAGGCCGAGGACAGAGAGCAGCGCCGGGAGGGAGATCCTGCCAGGGCCCGGCTCGTACGAGATCGCCGTCGCCACGGACCACCGCTACGCGACCGCCCCGGGCTACACGCTCGCAGGGCGCCCGGCATCAAAGATACAGGGAGAGGAGCTCCCCGGCCCCGGGACATATGAGTCCAAGTGCGCACGAGTCCCCCCTCCCCCCCAGTTGCGCAGCGGCACTCAACCAGCGCTCTGCCGTTGCAGCTTCATGAACACCAAGGACAAGTCGCCGGCGTACACGATGAGCAGCAGACACGAGACCAACCGCGTCCAGGAGTCGCCGGGGCCCGGCCACTACGAGGCGGGATCGCCCTCGACGACGGCGCGCGGGGCCCCTGCGTTCACCATGGGCGCGCGGCTCAAGACGCAGAGCCAGGACGAGGTCCCCGGCCCCGGGACGTACGAGAACGACCGCGTCAACGGAATCGCCAAGGCGTCCCCGGCCTTCTCGATGGGAGCCCGCACGTTCACAGACAAGATCGAGGACACCCCGGGCGCGGGCGCCTACGAGGTGGGGACCACGGTGATCAACAACAGCCCTCCCGCCTTCACCATGGGCGGGAGGTACGTCGAGAAGCCCGACCCCAACGCCACGCCGGGCCCCGGAGCCTACAACGCCGAGAACAGCTCCTCTAGCAAGTTCAGCTCCCCTGCGTACACGTTGCGCGCGAGGACGTCGGGGGGCCAGGAGCGCAAGGAGCAGACCCCCGGCCCCGGCGCCTACCACTCGGACTCGGTCAAGCAGCTGAGCTCAGCCCCGGCGTACACGATGGGCGGGAGGGTCACGTCGCCGATCAGGGGCGCGGAGCTCCCGGGGCCCGGCGTCTACGAGACCATCGCCGAGGCGACGAGGTCCAAAGCGCCCGCGTTCTCGATGGGCGGGCGCCACCAGGACCTCACCAAGGACGAGACCCCCGGGCCCGGCGCCTACGCCTCGGGCAGCGACCTCAAGTCGTCGTCGCCCGGCTACACGATGGTGGGCCGCCACGAGGAGCGCCTGGCCATTGACACCCCGGGCCCCGGTACCTACGACAACACGACGCTGCCCGGCAGGAGGGAGGCACCCGCGTTCTCGATGGGCGCGCGCACGGCCCTCGACAAGGTCGAGCCGTCGCCGGGCCCCGGGTACTACGAGGCGGACCCCAACAAGCTGACCAAGTCGCAGCCGGCCTTCTCGATGGGGGGCCGCCACCAGAACAAGGACGGCGAGAGCATCTCGCCGGGGCCCGGGGCGTACGAGGTCACCACGGCGCAGATGACCAGCTCGGCTCCCGCGTTCACGATGAGGGCGCGGACGACAGCGGGCGAGGAGCACAAGGAACAGACACCGGGGCCCGGGGCCTACGCAGAGGGCGACCCTACCAGACAGCAGTTCCGCACAGCCCCCGCGTACTCGATAGGCGGCCGCTGAACTGAGGCCGTGCGGACACCCGCTCATCCTGCTGATATGATAGCAAAGAGTCGCGAGTTTGTTTGCGTGGCCTTCCCCGCTTGTTGGTCAGACCAACATCCCCCCGAACGATGTAACAATTTCGCTATTTTGGTGGTTGAAGACCTCAAACACTGAAGTACCATTTGTGTCTGTTTCCTTCAACTTGTGATCTCCTAAAATTGTCAATAAAATACAAACGGCTGCCCGCAGTTCTCGGTGGGTCCGGACCGAGGAAGAGCATATTTGGAATCATTCAGACAGAAAAATTAGGACGAGGGCGGAATTGAACCGCCTACCAACAGATCTGCAGTCTAATGCTCTACCGGTGAGCTACTCGTCCTTGCACACGTAAGAATGTGCATCGTACAGGCCAGGCTGGCCAGACAGTGAGGCTGAAGGCGTTTCTTGCTCAGCAGTACAATTTCCTCACCGAAGGACAATGTCGTGAAATTCAAGGCCATGTGCGACATAGTTGCTCAGAAAGAAGCTGGCAGCTATTATCAAACAGCTTCAAGCTAAGACCAACATGATATGTAAGTGAAGAATGAGATCAGATCAAATAAGAAGACTTTTCAAGTAAATGAAGTTCACACTGTATTTTCATACTTCCAACTGATATGCCTTTCTCTTCTTCACTTTCTTCTGCTGATGCATATTTCCAATCAAAAAGAGCATACAATACATTCTGAGTATTATTCTTGCTTTATAAACTGTTTGTTATAATATTAGATTAATTGCATGGTTTATTAAGGAAATTTTAGCACTTAACACTAAAAGCTGACTTGCATATACATCTCTAATATATCTCACAGCTAATTCTGTTAAGAGTTGATACAATCTGATTATAGTATATGCATGTGCTAACATTAAATTTTATACCAGTAGAATATATTATCTGCTAAAAGCATAAAAATGCAACACTGCCTTATATGCTGTCTTATAGACCCCTGCAGATAAACACTCGTTTTGGGCCTACATGCTTGAATTAAGTCGTAAATACAGTTACTATTACTAATTCTGCAATGTCTTGGTTTAGTAATTGTAGTGCTCTATGTACTATTTTCACTCTTCCATTAGTTTTTAGGAAAAAAAGAAGGAAGAAGAAAAACGCACTGTGATTTGTGCAAAGCATATGTTTCAGGCATGCATAATGATAATGACTGTACTGCTATCAAGTTCACAGCTGCTGGTCTGTGAGCTTTCATTTGTACTTGAAATCATACAGTGTCATTATCTTCTTAGTAACAATTCACAGCAGGGTTTTATTTTTTACCATAGTCATGCTGCTTCAGTGAAGAATGATATTTACTATTGCAATTAATACATAAGAAGTTCTACTTATGCAATTAAATGCTACTTAGTAGAACTGAAAAAACCAATCATCAACATGATGAACCTCAACTGAAGATAACTAGATAAATTGCCATGCAGCAGTGCCACACAAGATCCTGGTGATGGTTAACAACCAGGGCATACCCATGAATGTTCGTGGTTAGTGCAAGGAGGTTCATATTTCCTGAAGATCTGGCAGGACTCAGCTCCAGATATGAACCTGCATGAGACATGGTTACTGGCTGACAATATCTATAAGTGTTCCATGCAGTTAGCTGCTGATCTCCTTGAAGAGTGACTCTCTGTACAAGACAGTAAATGAAAGAGCGATATGTCTTTGCAGCCAAACGTACCATTTTACCAGTTTCACTGAAAAAACTAAGTACGAAAAAAAATGTCGTTTTAAAACGACTTTTTCATGTGTCGCTTTCGCGACAGTTGAAAAAGTGTCGCTTTCGCGACAATGACGTCAAATTTGGAATTCGCGGAAACAGGAATCAATTGCTTATCGATTTGCGCATTATTGGAATTTACGAAAATGGGAATTGTTTTCATTTTTATATGTTCATTATGAGTTATTTACACTGACTTAGTTTTTTCATATTTTTCAAATGTCGTTTTAAAACGACTTTTTCACTTTTTGGTATTTTTCATGAAACTGGTAAAATGGTACGTTTGGCTGCAAAGACATATACACTGGGCTTCAGTACTACCTGGGATTATTGTACCGATTTTACATAGTAGTAGAAGTTCAGGGGGATGAGTGATGAGCAACGACCTGCTGAGGTCAGCCAATACAATCATCACGAACAAAGATGCCTGGTCCCTGAGTGAGAACCCTCTGTGCTATATCCCACCACAGTGAAAAAAGGCCATAACAGAGCTCCAAGGGGAAAAACAAAGAGCCCCAGCAATGAAAAGTGGTAAGTGTGCACCAAATGCACTGAATGAAATATCACAAAATGCGATTAGTAGTTCTACATGTGATGTGATGTGATGAAACCGTATTGCTAAGTAAGTACTACAATTGCGACTATCACATAGAAAGGTACTACTGATGCAGATTGCATAGTGCTAGATTCTCAAGGAGGAAAATGCTCATTTTGTGTCACATGCAGTGCTAAAATTACTACTAGTGATGTAATAATTGAAGATTGAATCACAAATTTGCACTGGTACTGCATAACAAAATTAGCACTAAAACGATACAGTCACTGTGATGACCAAATGCTTTCTTGCTATTGTGCCCTGAAGGTGAAAAACTCAATGTGTGCCATGCCCAATCACAGGTTGTGCCTCTCGAAGCTGCTTCACATCATCACTCGATTTGTCCATGAAGGTCGATGCGATGAAGTCGACCAGAACCTGAACAAGCAGGATTGGGGGTTAATATCTTCAGTTAAGATGCACATAAACTGCTCGCACCTCGACATCCTCGAACGTGGTGGGGTACCCGATCGACACACGGATGATTCCCAGGGGAACGCCGTTGTACAGGTCCCAGTCGTCGCTGCACGTCTTGCTCGTCGCCGACAGCACCTTGATCATCTCGTTCCCGATCCCGAAGAGCCGCTGTGTCGCTCCGGGGTTGCACATCGACCCGCACTGGTGCGGCGTGATGCTGTCAGAGAACAGACCCGAAGAAGCGCAGCAATGGGCTGGCCACACACCCGGATTGCGAAGCCCTTGGCGTACATCAGGTGGCTGGTGGACGAGTACCCTACGTACGCCCCCGTTGGATCCATGATGCTCAGCGCCACGATGGGGCCCTGGCGAGCGGGGTCCTTGAGCGCGTGCTGGCCGTGGACCACCACCATCTTCCTCCCGTTCGAGTGCTTCAGCGACGAGAGCCGCTCGGCCAGGTGGGCCGTCAGGCAGTGCACGTGACGAGTGATGCTGTCGATGCCCAGCGCCTCGAGCCGCTTGAAGCCGTGCTTGAGGGCGACGATGGACAGGAAGGACTGCGTCCCGTACTCGAGGGTCTCGTGCAGGGACTCTGCGGGCGTGTCGAGCTGGATGCCCTCTGCCGCTGTCACGCACTTGATGGTGCCCCCGCCGAAGTACGGTCTCCTCAGCACCTTGCCGGCGTCCCTGCGGATCAGCAGCACGCCGGACCCAGTGGGGGACCCGAACAGCTGCAGTGCGAGCTCGTCAGTGTTCGAGGAAACGAGGGTTGTGCGAGAGGGTGGAGCGCTGTGGCGAGGCGTGCTTTGTAGAAAGAGAGGTCGACAAAGTGGGGGTGGATCTTGGAGAGGTCCAGCCTGTTGGTCGTCGCGAAGGCGGCGGCGTCGAGCAGGGTGTACCACTTGCCGCGCCTGTCCGGCCACAGCCCGCCCAGCCTGCCCTCGTTGGCGGCCTCGACCCAGCGCAGGGGGTACATCTCCCCGTCGAAGTTGTTCTCCCCGGGGAACGCGAACAGGTGGCTCGGAGCCTCCTCGTCTCTGCACCCGTACTCGGGGCTGCCGCCGCTCGGCTCCGCGCCGAGAGCCCTCTCGATGGCGTCCGGGGTGAGGCCGCGGAAGGTGCCGCCACTGGAGGCGCAGAACTTGCGGATGCCCAGGACAGAGGTGTGGTTTACCTCGGTGTACGCGAACACGCTCCCGGCAGACCACGGGAACGACTCGCCCACGATCTTGAGCGCCGCGGTGGCCCCGCTGGTGAAGACGACATCGTACTCGTCGCTGCTGGCCGAGAAGAACCTCAGGATCGTTTCGCGGGCGAGGGCGAGCTCGACGTCTGTCCTCTTGGACACAGGGCTTCCGCTGTCTGTTGCGTTCCGGTCTGTCAGGTCCACACGTGCGAAGAGAAGGAAGGAGGCGAGGGCGAAGCACGGGAGTTTCCGTGGAGGTTCTGAAGGATCTCCTCGGTGGC
>CACRSC010000002.1:650874-685830 GCA_902651635.1 Mastigamoeba balamuthi
CGCACTGTGGCGTCAACGCAGGGGCTTGTTGTTGTTGTTGCGGAGATGGGAGAAACGCGGCACTCACTCGTCGACCTTGACGATGGGGCGCTGGCGTGCGCCCACGAGCTGCACCGAGTCCTGCTTGCGGTGCCTGCGCACGTTCTCCACACGGCGCAGCTGCGCCTGGCGCACAATGTGCAGGCGAGCGCGCATGTTCTTGATCGCCTTGGGCACGTGCCTGTACCGCTGGATCCTCCGCAGCTCGGGCACAGCGCTGAACCGCTGGCTGAGCTTCTTCCCGTAGCCGAGGTGGTCCTCCTCACGCTTGGACAGCTGTGTTGCAGAGTGTGAGCATGAGTGCTATGGGGTCGCCGGTTCGATTCCCGGTTGTGGGAATTATCTGGAAATCTGGAAAGGGGGACAGCGATCTATCGCACGACTCTGATGGGCTTGTTGGCCTCGGTCTTCCAGATGCGGACGTTGGCGTCGTCGCTGCCGCTGAGGATGTACTGCGCGTCCAAGCTGTATCGGACGGCGAAGACGCGCTGCATGCGCTTGGTGTGGTAGACCTCCCTGCTGTGCTCGTGGTCGAACTGGAAGATGCGCACTGTGCGGTCAAACGACCCCGACACCAGCTCCCTCCCGGTGGGGCACCAGTCAACATCCATCCTGGGGGGAAAGCGCAGGCACAGACAGTCAGGTCCCGGGTTCGATTCCAGCAACGTCCCAATAAACATACAAATCAACTAATAGATTCAAACAGCGAGAAGAGAACATACACAGCGCTGATGTGGTCCTCGTGCACCGCGCGGGCCTTCTCGAGCAGACGCATGTCGAACGTGTAGAGCTTCGTGTCGTCGTTGGCCACAGTGAAGATGAACGGCTCCCTGGGGTTCCACGCGATGGCGTTGGACTTCATCGCCAGCGTCACCTACGCAGTCGCGGCGACCGCCATCGGAATCAGGATTCAGGATCCGCCGAAATATCTCCCCGGGAAGAATCAGGAGCGCACCTTGTGGACGGGGGTGGCCGCCCTGATGTCGTAGAGCGTCACGCCCCTGTCGCCGCCGGCGCTGGCGAGGATGTTGACCTCTGCGGGGTTGAACTTGACCGTGTGGACCGTGTCGGACCCCCACTCCCACGCGTGGACGGGCTCCGACCTCGACTCCTCCCACATCTCGACGACGTTGCCGCCCGACGTGGCGAAGGCGTCGCGGTGCCACGCGTGGTCGATGCCCGTGAAGCCGTGGTCCGACATCCACGTGTTGTTGGGCTCGGACGAGGAGTCTGCGGTCAGGGGGAAGTCCCACTGCTTGACCGTCTTGTCGTCCGAGCAGCTCAGGAAGAACGGCCGCTTGCGCGCAAACGCCAGGCCCCGCACAAAGCCGGCGTGCGCCTGCACGGTCCCCAGGCAGCTCTTCATCGAGAGGCTCCACAGCTTGATCTCTGCGCGCACCGAGCGTCAGCAGGCCATCGCCACACAGAGACAGGTCCCCTCGCAACGCGCAAAGCCACGACACGCACGCGAGCAGACCTCCCAACCATCCCTCGTCAGACACTCGCCACCGCGGGTGCCCAAAATTCAATTGAGCGGAGGAGGGACTTCTCCGCAGGCCCCCTCCCCTGTATGAAGATATCATCTGCGAGAGATTCTTCTGCCTGGAAATCCCCCCACGCAACACCGGTGGGCACAGGGCGGGGCGACGCACGGCCAGAGCAGTCGCCAGAGAGGAGGTGCGGGATGGAGGAGGGGTGCTTGACGATGCAGTTGACGCCGTCAAAGTGGCCGCCGAGGGCGCCGATGAAGGGCTTGGCGAACAGGCGGTCCAGCTTCGTCGCGTTGAGCGCGCGCACGTACTCGCGCTCGCGCTCGAACGGGTGCAGCACGGGGTTCACGCTCGTGGGCACGCGGACCACGTCTCCGGCGCGCTCGCGCGTGCACTCGGCCACATTGCGCGACAGCACCTTCACCTTGACCATTTTTCTCAGAAGAATATCTATCCCCCCGAAAAATCTCGATCCTGCTGATGTCATTCGTTGATTTCGGGTGCAGATCTTCAGGGGCGTCTCGTGGGGCTTCGTTTCCGAGATTTGCAGAATGCATGCAGCCAGATGTGCCGCCGTTAACTTAGAAAGCCATAGCTTGTGCATAGGGTTTGCTTGGTAGCTACTTTCGGAAGTACTTGAGGCCAGGGACGCTGGACCTCAGCGACGCCACGACGTCGTCCATGCGCAGCCTGAACGCGATGTCGTACCTCAGGAAGTGGTCGTTGGTCGCCGCCGCGAGCATCTGCCTGAAGTTCTTGCCCTTTGTCGTCGACTGCGACGCGTCCGTCTCGAACCGCTTGGCCAGGTCCCACAGCATCGGGGCCGTCATGGGCCTCGCGCTCGCCGCGTACTCCCTCAGATACGCCAGGTCGCCCAGCACCACCGCCTGCTGGTACAGCGCCGCCGTCCACTCGTGCGGCATGTCCAGCCCGTAGCACTCGGCCACCACCACGGCGTCGCCAAACGACCGCAGGCCCTGCATCAGCTTGCGCGCGTCGTCCTTCTGCAGGGCGACCACCGCAGCCTCGGGCATCCGCGCCTGCAGGCCCACCAGCGCAGCCTTGTTCTGGCACGTCGTCGCCCTGTCGAACGCGTTGTCTGCGCAGTAGTGCTCGGCGGCCTGCAGGTAGCAGCTCGACACAGCGGCCATGTGCTTCTTGTACGCAGCCGCGTTGTAGCCGCGCTCCTTGGCGGGCGCCGTACCGGGCGTCTTGGGCGTCGCGGCCCTGAGCAGCTCCGCGGCGTCGTCGTTGAGCGCGTCGGCCATGTCGTAGAACATGCCGAAGCGGAGGTACACGAGTCGCAGCAGTTGCGATGTGTCCGGGCGACCCTTGAGGAACCGCAGCAGTGCTCCCTGCAGCCCCGTCTCCTCCGAGAGACTTGTCGTGTTGCTCTCCTTGGCCAGCAGCAGCTCGAACCTGCCGTTCTCGATCAGCAAGTCGAAGATGTACTGCAGCTCCGTGTACGCCCTCGTCCCTGTGCAACCACCCTCAGTGCTGGTTCACTCAGGCGAGCTTGTGCTCACCCGTGAGGAGGCGGACAAGGGTCGGGAACTCCTCCGCCTTCGTCATGCGGTCGGTGCGGGCGCGTATTTCTGCAGCAGCGGCCTGGCACCCGCGAGTGTCGCACGCGGTCTCATAGCAGAAGTACGCCGTGACCAGAACCTCCGCCTCTGCCTCTATCGTGATCCTCTTTCTCTCGTCCCTGTTTAAAGGCCGGGTGACCAAATGAGTCTCTGCACTGAAAGCACAGCGCGGGGCCACGCACCTGATCTGGAACTGGTCCTGCAGCTTTGCCATGAGGTGCTTGCCGAGGTCCGCCGGTTTCGCCGTGAGCGACACGAACTGCGCAATGCGGTCGCGCGACCACACGCTGCTGGAGACCTGCTTGAACTCGGACGGCAGAGGGTCCGAGGACACGACGTCATTGAGCGCTGCGACTTTGCTGGCATCCATATAGCGCGGGTCCCGTGCCTCGGGGTCCTCGTCCTCGTCCTCTTCGGCCCTGCAGTGGCTGCGGACCCACTCAAAGTACTCGGTCGCCAGAGACTCTGCCAGCTGGGGCTGCTCCGCCTCGGCCACGCGCAGCCGCACAAACGACGACGCGAGGCCGAAGTCCTTGTGTGACGACCACCCCCTCTCGAACTCCGGTGTCTAAGATGTGCTCGTAAGACTGGAAGCGCAGCCGGTGAGCACGGCACCTTTGCTGCCTCTCCTGCCGGGGGCGGAGTGCCCGAGACAGACGACAAGGCTGACTCGGTTGCGGCGGACACCGCGAAGCGCACGAGGTCTGTAGCCGTCTGCACCGCCGGCCGCTCGACAATCTCGTCGTAGGCCACGCTCAGCTCCGTGGCGGCCCGGAAATCCGCGAGAATCGTGTCGAAGCGCCTGCTGGTGCCGGGACCTGGCGCTGGCCTCTGCCTGCCCGCTTCGCAGACTATCTGCTCCATCTCCGCTAGCGCCATCTGCGCACCGGACCTCGCGATTGCCACGAGCCTGTCGCACGTGGCCAGAGACGCGCTGTTGCACGAGAGGCGCTGACTAACAGCACGTGCGCTCGCGACGTCACCGGCGCCCAGAAGCTTGTCGACGGCAAGCTCCGCGTCGACTTGAGCGGCCCTGCCGCACCCGACGCGCAGCAGCACGATGCGGACTTCGAGCTCGTGCAGGGCCTCGGGGGTCTTGTGCCTCTGCAGCGCAGGGGCTGCCTCCACGAGCTCCCCCCTCGGGCTCACGTACGCCGCCGGGCGCCCAGCGAACCACGCGTGGGCCAGGGACAGCAGCTCTGCTTCCTCGGCGTCGGTGCAGAGCTCGTGCGCGATCTGCTCCTGGAAGAACGATCCGACGACCTCGGCGGAGGCGCCGCGCTCAAGGAACAGCTTGTGCAGCCGAGCCCACAACAGCAGGCGCTCCGACTCGGAGGGCCACAGGCAACTGCTGCGGTGCCTTGCAACTCGCGCACGCGCCTCGCTGACGTGCACAGGCATCACGTCGACGCTACGCAGCGACGCGAGCGAGGCAGCGTCGGCGAACCTCCCAGCGTCGCACAGCGAGCACACAAGCTCGGTGGGGTCGTCGTTGATGCGCGAGAGAGGCAGCCCTGCTCGCCTTAGGAAAGTAAACGTTGATCGCAGCTGCGAGTAGATGGCCCCAGTGTCCGGACGGTCGCACAGCATCGAGAGTATCTGAGACAGTCTGTGTCCATCCTCTGCCTTTGCCCACCTATCGACGAGGTCTGCACAGCACCGCGAGGCCAGTGCAGAGACCCACTCGCAGGATGATGCTGACTTGAGGTGGACAGAAGCCGCTGCGAAGTTCCTGCGGTCCATCGACACGAAGAACTGGGCGAGGTGCCACAAAGCGTGCGACGGCTCGAGGAACAGTACCGCCGCCTGGGCGACACGCAGCGCAGAGTCGCGCTGCACGAGGAGCTCCTGGAACACGTGGACCAGCGACTCGTCGCTTGCGCTCTCGTCCTCATCTGGCGGCACCGGCAGTGTCTCGCACAGTCCTGAGCACTTGTCAGGAAACTCGGCTGATAGCCATGCTGCCAGCAGCTGCTCCGGACGAGCTTGCTTGGGAGGCCTGCAACTCCACTCGACAAGTAGTGCCAGCGAGGGAACGGACTTCCACTGTAGGCCACGCAGCCCGATACGCTCCACCGCCTCTATTGCCCTCAGCAGATTTACCGGGACAGTCGAGGACGCCGGCCGTCCCGAACTGAGCGCGGGCGAGCACGTCGTAGAGGACAGCAGCGAGGAGAGCGCGAGCGCGAGATGCTCGTACAGCGCCGGCGACGTCTGCTTCCACGTGGTGGCGAGTACCCGCGCTATAGCCTTAGCGTCGAAGTGCTGCAGCTCGGCCGTGCAGAGGAACGACGCCCAGTCGCCTGCCATCGCGTGCCTCTCGAGTGCCGACGTGTCCAGTGGCAATGCCCGCACGCGGCAGAAGGGCGCGGCAAGAGCCGCTGCAGCATCGGCGTCCGCGTTGGGCTGCGGGCCCACAGGCGCTGCGGCGAGCTTCTTTAGGCGCTCGAGCGCATCGCGCGTGTCGCTTGCATCGCGGAACAGCGCGGACACAGCGGCATCTACGCGCAGCGGGAGGCTGTCTATATTGCACAGCTCGAGGAAGACCGCACCGGCTGCCGTGAGAGTAGCCTGGCTGCCACCAGGGGCCACAACACCCGAGGAGACCAGCGACATAACCGTGTCAATTGCGGCTTGCCTGGATGCGGGGTCGTCGCCCTTGGACTTTAGCCACTCGTATGCCTGGTAGGCGTTGCCCTTCTGGATGAAGTGCGCCAGTCCCAGCTCGCACACGAGTGGCTTGAAGGCAACAGCAGAAGGCAACAGCTGCAGCCCAGAGATGAGAGCCCGAACGATCTTGAACAGTTGCTCCCCCTTCCTGCCGAGCAGCGTCGAGAGAGCAATGTCGCCGCGCGAGGACAGCAGGTCCACGGCGCTGCTGCTGCTCTCAGCGACAGACGGCCTGCGACCGTGCTGCCCAGACGAGGTGAGCGCGAGCTTGCCGCTGACCAGCGCCCTCGCCAGTGTTGGATATGCAGCACTCGCGGCGGACGACAGTGCTCCTGCGAGGTCAGGTCTGCGGGCAAACTGTGCCAGAGAGAGACCTAGCAAAGGTCGAGTCGACGCAACGAGCGGGTCCCTGCAGATGCTCTCGAGCGTGTACTGCGGCCCATTGCCGCCGAGGAGGGCCGCGGCGTTGGCGATACCGGCCTGAAGCAGCTTCTCTTCGTTGCCATGTGCGTCGCGGATAGCGCAGAAGAACGCCGCCCACGGGGACAGCGCTGACTGCTCGGGCCACGCCGACAGGTAGACCAGTGGCTGCATACACCCCGCACGAGCGAACATGGTGGCAGCCGCCACGTGCAGGTCAGGGGTCTTCCACAGTATGCCGCCCTGCGCTGCACGCGAAAGCAGTGGTCGGGGGTCTCCAGACTCGAATAGGGCCGTCTCGTGGCGCGTGAAGGCGCCTGTGGACGCCAGGAGACGGGCGAGCCTCTCCTTGACGGCGACGCTTGAGAGGTTGTCTTCCATGGCACGTATCAGTGAGACACGCAGCTCTGAGCCCTCTCGCTTGGCCTCCTCGGACAAGCACAGCTGCTCCAGAGCTGCGAGATCGTTGTGATCCGCGTAGTATTCCACGATAACCGACGGTGAGGCGTCTTGCGGCGTAACGCCTCGTTCCACCAGAATTCGGTGCTTTGTCGCGGCGTTCCACGCTTGCGCCCATGCCAGCGTCACGTGCGCATAGCCCTCCGACTGCCCGGCGGACGACGGCCTCTGAGCCGACGGTGGGGGCGGCAAAGGCACGCGGGACCTCATCGTGGGAACGGAGCCCGGAGCCAGGGCCTCGAACCCGTACTCCTCGAGCAGCGCGGGCGTCACGTCGTCCACCTCGACGCACGGCGGGATGTCCGAGGTGGTGGCCCTTCTCGTCCTGGTCGGTGCGGTGATCCGCGGGCGCCGCGACATGCGGCACTGCCTTTGGTACTCCTCCACGAAGCTGCCAGACGGCAACAGCGACTCGAGCGTGTCAACAAAGTCAAGCACTTCTCGTGGGGGCAGCAACTCCTCCGGCACTTGCTCGACACGAAGGTACGCGAGCAGTGCAGCCCTCACGTCGCGGCGGGCTGTGAACTTGGCTGCATACGCCAGCGCAGGCGCAACGGGAATCCCTGCGTTGCACAACATCCCCTCTGCCAGAGGTACGCTGCCCTCGCACAGGGCCTGATACACGAGAGTCAGCGCCGTGCGGCGCATCCACGCGTTGTCGTAGCTCGCCCCGGTATCCGTGCCACCGTCGGGCGAGCGTCGCGACCAGCGCAGGTAGCCGACGACGCTCGGCACGTGGCCTCCGATTAGGGCTTCCCGCATGATCTCCACGTCCTCCATCCGGCGCCACCGCTCGAACACAGCCGCCCCGATGTAGTCCTCGACCCTGAGTGGCAGAGGCGAAGGTGCGGAGTCTGGTGGCGCGGGGGCCTGGTCCGTAAAGTCGAATGTCAGGCGCCTCGGAGCCATGCTCCTACGCGACGACCGAGGGTTCGTCAGCTGGTCCTGGATACCTCGCAGTGCCTGCATTGCTGCAACTGCTTCCAGCACTTCCCCCGTCGCAGCCGTGGCAGGCGTTATCATCGTGACGCTGTCACGCGACGAGCTCAGCGACGGCGAGGAGGACTGCAGGGGGGTCGGCGCCAACGCGTCGAGGCCTGCCATGGAGTTCGAGGCGGCAGTGACCGCTGGGCTGAGCATCGGGTCTGCAATTGCGCGCATGAGCTCCGGAGGTCCAGCCTCGAGCCGTGGCTGCAGCACTCGGACAGACAGGAAGTTGAGGCCGATCGAAATGAGGTGCAGAGCAAAGTCCTCCTCCGAGACAACAGTCCTCGCCTTGGCTGCCCTCGCGACAACAAGCCTCACCCCGTCCAGCTGCTGGGCGCCCTCGAGGCTGTTCAGCGCTGGCTCGATCTGCGGTGTTGCAATCAGAGGGCCGCAAAACGTGAGGCGAGAGGCGCACGACATCGAGCTGCTTGTAACGCAGGCCGTACTCGAGCGCGTGTACCCGGAGAGCTCGCCTGTCCCACATGTTGATCTCGCACAGCGCGTCGGCTGCGCCCGCGCGCTCGAAGGTGATGAGGTTGTCGATCACGCGCTGCTGCGTCTGGCCGCACCCCACGAGCACTGCGCCGATCCCACGGCTCGACAGGCTGTGCCACGTGCCGTCGGCGTCGCGCAGTACCAGCGCGCGGTCCTCGTCCAGCCTGTGCCTCGTCAGGCGCCACGACGCCTCGCTCGAGTATATCCACGCCTCGCGCGTCACGGGGCAGCACTGCCCCTGACCCTCCGACTCCGGCCCCCTCAGCCACACGAACGCCCTCGGGCCTCCGAACAGACCAGCGTGCTTCGAGCTGTCGCCCGCAGGCGCGGCGACGACCGTCAGGCAGGCGGGCGACGCTCCCAGCAACCGTATGGGCGTGGTGCCCGTGGACGCGTGCTCGTGCCACTCGAGCAGCGACGCCGACTGCCGCAGGACAGCGCCCTGCCGCGACCTCGCGTAGGCGGCGCCCAGGAGCTCGTCCGCCTGGGCGGCAGCGGCAGCGGCCTCCTGCCTGGCCTGCCGCGCCCTCGACGAGATGTCGGTGACGTAGAGCGTGTCGTCCGACGCCGCGACGGCGATGCCGCGCAGGTCCGGCGTGGCTGCGAGGGCCACGGCGCGCGCAGGGCAGCGCAGGCCCGAGGCCACAGAGGCCATCAGGCGCCCCGCGCGGCAGTCGACCACGTGGACGACGTGCGGGGCCGAGGGGCCGCACGACGGGGAGCACAGGAGCAGCGCCCACGACGCGGGCGAGGCGATGAGGTCGGCGCCCGGAGCAGCGACGGCTGTTGGCAGCTGAAACGACATGAGGATCTCCGCGCGGGCCGGCAGGATGCGCAGGACGGCGACGGCGATGGAGCCGCCCGAGCGCAGCCTGCCGGCGACAGCCAGCGAGTCCGGGTAGAACGACCACACAGCGACCACGTCCGAGAACCCGTCCTCCCCGGGGAACAGCAGGCTGTAGGGCACCTCGTACGCAGAGGTCCCTTCATCGGCGGCCCCCTGTCGACAGCGCCCGCTTTGTCAGGGAGGGTGGGGGAGGGGGTGGAAAATGAAACTGCGGTGCTGGAATTGTGACCAGACGCAGGCATTTCCCAGAATTCTCGAACCTTCTCGGGGGGTCGCCACGAGACAAGGGCGCGCGTCCTGGACGTCCCGGGCGTGACCTCGGGGGTCCGCATCGGCCGCACGAACGTGCCCTGCGACTTGGACGCGGTGGCCTTGGCGACGTCCACGCGGGCCAGAACCACGCCGTCGCCAGACGCCACAGCCAGCGTCGACACTCCCGACGCCTGCGCGCCCGTGCACCACGCGACGGCACGCGGGCCCGCGCAGGGCGCGTCGAGCGCGGCGACACATTTCGCAGGGTCCGAAGATAGAGATATCTCGGCGATATGCCCGCGCGGAGAATCTGCCGCGTGCAGCAGGCACACAAGGCGGCGGTCGGGGCTCAGCGCCGCGTGGCACGACCGCGCGGGGTCGAACCCCGTGATAGGCTTCAGTAGCACCTCGAGGACCCCGGCGCCCTCTTCGTCCGGGTCCGCCGATCTGCTGCGCAGCCGCCCCGCCCCGCGTTAGCGTCCCATACGCGTCGTGGCGCGGCGTTATGATATGCGAGCGCAGGGAAAGATATTGTGTGAGCGCGGTGTGGAGATCTGGAAGTGTTTGCACTGCGCCGCCCCCCGCGTTTTCGTTATGGTCCCCCCGGAGATGCGCAAGGGGGGCGGGACGAAAGGGGGGAGGGGGGACTGGAGAGGAGGGTGCGGGTGTTGGAGAGCGTGGTGCCCCCGAGGGGGGATCCCTCGTGCCTGAGCATTCGCAACAACCCGCGCGCGTAGATCGCAGCCCTCGGCTAAGATATTTTGTTCTGTTCTGACACTGATGATGAGAAAATATCTCGGGTTTTTGGTGTTCAGAGGTGTCCTGTGCTCCATTCCGCAGCCGCAGTCCTGCCAGTCTTATCAGACAATAGCACGCAACCGTATGGGCGGAGATGGGCGACACGGAAGGGTTCGGAATCTCCCACAATCGCGGGAGAGGGGTCAGTGCCCCGAGGGGGTAAAAGAGTGCACCCCAGTCAGATTTCCATGCTCTCTCGGTCCCTAGGATGAGAACCCGGAACTCTTCTCTCAGAATGCCCCGTGTCGAGAATCACCGTCGGCCTTCAATCTGAGGCGCACCCGAGACCCCGCATCTCTTCTTGCTGCAGCCGACTCCTGCGGTTCTTTCAAGCAGTGAGCTGAGAAGATTCTCTTCTGGCGTGTCGCAAAATCTCTGTCGCTGCGGGCTCGCGTAATGTCCGCGTCCTCCAGCGACAGCGAGAGCGGCGCCGAGTATTGCTCCGCGGCGAACGCGGCGGCGACGCGGGTCAGCGCAAGGCGGGCGGCGCCGAAAAAGAAGCCGCGCAGGCGCCGGAACCGCGCTGGCGTGCAGCAGCCCGACGGCACGCTGCGCTGCCCGCGCTGCCTCTGCTCCTGGCCGCTCGACGCCTGGGGCTCCGCCTGCCGCTTCGGCGCGGTCCACGTGCGCCACTGCAAGGAGCCCGCGGGCGGCGAGCAGAGCAGCGAGGGCGAGCGGGACGACGGCAGCGACGAGGACTCCGAGGAGGACGAGCGCCGCGCGGAGAGCGACCCCGAGTGCGCGCCAGCAGCAGCGGCAGCGGCGGGCGGGGGCAGGACGCAGGCGCTGGTGCAGGCGGACGGCAGGTTCCGCTGCCCCAGCTGCAAGCAGAGGTGGCGCAGGGGGTCGTGGAGCGGCAGGCAGGCGTTCGTTGACGAGCACGTCTCGCGCTGCCAGGGCCCCAAGCGGGGCCGCGAGCTGGACTCGTTGCCGCTGAAGCACTCGCCGTCAGGAGAGGGCGAGGAGCCCGCAGCACCAGCAGCGCGGGAGAGCAGCGTCGGGGGCCAAGTGGCCGCTGCCGCGTGTCTCGCGCAGTCGCCGCAGCCCAAGCGCCGGAGGTCGGATCCGCAGACGCCACCCCTGGGCAGCACAGCAGCTGCCGCCCCCACGCCTGCCCCTGTCTTGCAGCCGGAGCTGTCCCCGGGCGAGGGGGGTACCGCGGGATTGTCGAGCTTGACGAGCACGCTGGCGCCCTCCGCGGAGCAGTCCGCCGTCGGCGAGGCCCGGCCGGTGTTCTTCTCGTGCCCGCGGTGCTCGGGGTGCTGGGACAGGGGCGTCTTCGCAGACGGGCAGCAGAGCACGTTCGAGGCCGTGCACGTGGCGTGGTGCTCGGGCAAGTACGTCTCGCCGTCGATCTCTGCCAGGGCCCCGGCGACACCGCAGCCGAGGCCGTCGCCAGCGCCAGCGCCAGCGCCAGCGGGTTCCCCGTGCCCGCAGGTCGAAGACCGCAGGCTGCGCGATGGCCACGTGGAGTTCCTCGCCAGGGCGACTGGCGGTGGGCCGGCGGCGTGGTGCCCGGCGGAGGCGCTGCCGCAGGGGTGCCTGGCCAGCGTGGTGCAGTTCTACGAGGCGCTGCTGCCGCCGTCGACTGACATCGAGAGCGTCGTGTCCGCACGGCTGGACAACGGGGGGATCCTGCTCGATGTCGTAAGGTAACCGAGTGCCAGCGAGCCCTTTCCCCGCTCCTCACTGACCCGCGAGGCAACAGGAAAGGGTCTGGCGAGCACGAGTGGGTCAGGTCGGACACGGTGAGAGGGCAGTGCAAGCTGTGCCTGTTCTACGAGCAGAGAGTCGTCCCGGGCCCCAAGGGGAGGTAGCGCAGCAACACACGAGAAAAAGAGCGACTGTTTATTTGTGACAACACCAGAACTGGGGGCTGCGACTCGGGACGAAGCACATCCCTGGGTTGCACTCCCACATAAGGTGGCACTCCTGGGGAAACCCTGGAGTTCCTCCCACTCCGTGGGATCTCTGGGATACGTTCGTACTGTGAGGCACCCCGCCGGGAACACCCACATTTGCTCAACCAGAGTGGCGGGGGGTGTACACACCAGGAGGTGTTTCGTCCTGTGGATGGATCAGACAAGCTTGATAATATCACAGTAGAGGATGTAGTAGCTGAGCTGGTTCTAATATCACCAGTCCGGTCCTCGGAGGTCTGGAGAGTGACTGCTGAACGAACCCATAGGATGTATCTGATTGCAGTCCTTCAAATGCTGCCCCCAATGCAATTCCCTTCAACTGAGGCGGCGATACCCCACGAGACACACTGCTATCAAAGGACAGGCTGAATGACGAGGACCTGCCGGTACAGGAAAAGCTCGGATCTTCCGTTTGTGGGATTACTCGAAAAGAGTCGCGCTCATGAGTAATCTTCCGGGGCCCCTCGGTACTGCATCGGCCCGCCGCAGCAGTACCCCCAGCACGCCGTCCGCAACCACCGACGCCCTACCAGACGACGGCGGCCTCCACACGGTGTCGGTGCCAATGCGGACGATGGTCGTCACGGTATTCCTCGCGGGGTCGCTGATCATCGCGGCGACCTCGATCGTGCCGCTCTCCGTCGAGTGGAGCAGCAGCATCGACTCGTTCTCGAGCGTCTCGCGCAGGAGCATCGACACGCAGTCCGACATCATGCGCAGGATGGTGCTGGACAAGGCCAAGGAGTCGTTCGGGCAGGAGATCCTCAGGCCCGTGCACTTCATTGACGCCGCCATTCTGCGCATCGAGCTCTCGGGCGTCGACGTCACGGCCCTGCCCTCCATGCTCTCGGCGGCCCTGGACACGGAGCTGCTCTTCACCGTCGGCCTCGGCGAGATGATGACACAGATGGGCTTCAGCACATTCGTGAGTAGCTTTTCAGTTTTCGGCGTTCTTTTCTCTCTCTCTCTCGATTTGTAAACAGCGATTGCCCCGCGCCTCGGCGGTTCTCGGCCCTCCGCCGATTACTGAACATCATTCGGAGACCACCACGGTTGCAATTGGGCTGTCTCTGACCTCACGACCACAGACGATTGCCACGAGCAACAGCCAGGGACACCACCTGTTCAGTATAAATTCGGAGTGGGTATCACCGAGGCAGTTCCCCATGCCCGAAGTGCCTGACACGACGCCTCCGCCTCCGCCGGCGGACCAACCGGCGCCATTAGTGGTTAACTGGGGCACCTACGACTTGAACCAGAGAAACAACTCCTTCACCGTCCGCACCTACAACGCGACATCGAAGACGCCCACCAACGAGACGGTCTCCAGCACCGCAGACTGGCCCATCACGTCGAGGCCCTTCTGGTTAGACGAACGACAACAGGCCTCTTTGGTGTTGGGCCCTGATCTCTGGCTTTCGCAGGCCGCTGGTGACCAACAGGAGCATGAACTCGATGTGGTCTGTTGCCCACGACCCCGTCACGCAGGTCCCAATGCCCCTCTATGCCAAGCGCATCCCGAGGAGGCTGGGAGCCCACGACGGCGTCCTGGCCGTCTCGTTCGAGCTGAAGTGGCTCACGCATTACCTCAGCTTCTTCAAGATCACGGAAAACAGTTTCGGCATGCTCTTCGAGAACACCAACCAGATGAGCCTCATCGCCCTCACAGAGGGCTCTGTCATAGACCCCGTCACCAAAGCGTCCTACACGGTCCTCAATCACCCTGCCGCCAGCATTAGGCGCCCCGTGGAGCAGTGGCTGGCGCGTACTGGAGGGGCCCGGGCAGAGCTGTCCTTCGCCGAGGGCGGGATGTACAACGACGTGCGCCTTCTGATCGTCACCGAGAACACAGCGTGGTGGTTGTTCATCGTGTCTCCATCGGAGTCATTCACGGGAGACGTTCTTGCCGAAACCAAGGCAGCAGAGAGAAGAGCGACACGGGCCATGATCACTGTTGTTGCCATCGCAGCGGGACTGGTCTTGGTCCTGTGTTCGGCAATTGTGACGATTGTGACGGCGGTCACACGGCAGATAAGTCTCGTAACGAGGCACCTCAAGTGCCTCTCAGAGATGCAGTTCGACAAGCAGTGCCCACACTTCAACAGTGTCATCAAGGAGCTCCAGACAATGCGGGCCACTGCAGACCACATGACGGTAGCCCGTGAATCGTTCTCTGTTTACGTTCCCAAGACGGTCGTGAACTGGCTCATCAGGACCAACAAGAAGCCGTACGTTGTGAACGCAGGCAAAGTCGCATAGACTGACGAATGACAGGGATCTCGTGATGAAGCAAAAGCTGTGTACGGTGATGTTTCTCGACGTGGCTCAGTTCACAGCGACAATGAGCGAGAGCAACTCAAGTGCGGTTTTCGGGGTGCTCCAGACGATGTTCGAAACGTTTTCCGCGGTTATCATCCAGAACAAGGGCACAATTGATAAATATATCGGTGATGCAATCATGGTAAGGATACCTGCTGTTGCTCTCACCACGTGTTCACTATGATCCTGTGTTCCAGGCCATATGGAACGTCCCAGAGCGTGTCGAGGGCCATCAAGAGCTGGCATGCAGGTCAGCGATTGATATCTGTGAGGCGTTGGACAACCTCAATCCCGAGTTCGAGAAGCAGATAGGAAGGAAGATGGCCATACGCATTGGCATCAACTGTGGTCCTGTGTTCTGTGGCAATGTTGGCTGCCTCTCTCGGATGAACTACACTGTTATTGGTGATACTGTACGCTCTGTCCCACAGAATTTCCCTCAATCAGCGCAGGTCAATATGGCATCGCGGCTTGAGTCTCTTAACAAGGATCTGGGCTCAACTATTCTCATCACAGATGCGATCCGCCAGTTCTGCAAGGATGCCATCGCAATCCGATGCCTGGGACCAGTGCCTGTGAGGGGATTCAAGAGTCCTGTGCGGGTACACGAGGTTTTGGGTTATGCTGGCAGGCTCAGCCAGACCGGAAAGGAGGATCATTCGAGGTTTTACAATGTCGACAAGGCGCTGATGGCAGAGGAGGCAGAGGGAGCAGGCAACCATGAGGAACTTCTCGTGTACCTGTCAGAAAATCCTGCTGATGAACCGCCCACTGCTGCTGCTAAAATGAGAAAGGCCGAACTGAAGAACAAAACTTGAGAATGATCTGTAAGGGAACAGAAGAAGTATACAACATGTGAATACCCAGGGAATACTATTAAGGTCCGACAGATAAAAAATTGATGGCATGCCCTACAAGAACGCATTGTGCATCGCCAACTCAGCCCAGCTACACATCCTCCCCTTGGATGACACATATAACAAATGATTCAAATGATTCACGAATGAACCAAATGTTCGTTCCCAAATGTGATCGATCACTCACTGAGTTATTCACACTCTGTTGACTTTGCCCATGTGTGACTGAGAGACACACGAAAAACAGTCATAACTCTGTTGGAATTCAACATTGTTAGTGGTGTCAAATTTCAATAGGTGTTCAGTGCATGCTAAGTGACTGTGAGAGAAAACTCAGAGAACTCCTTCTGCCCAGTCCACTCTGTGCATATGACCACATTTGTCTTGGTCTCAAACTCAAAGTGAAAGTGCTTCTTGAGTGACAAGAATGAAATGAAGCATATCTTTCAAGAGCAGCAATAACCTGCTCAGTACAGGAGATTACTCGTTTCACGTTTTCGTGATGAAGCTTGGCAATGCCGTGGTGCCTATTACATTCTGAATGTCCATGCTAGGGCCCATAGAGATCAAATGTCACATAGACCCTTCTTCACATGTCCTTGGAGATATCTTCCTGGAGAAAGTGAGATTGTATGTATATGGTGAGTGTATCTGGAACAGAGAAGAGAGGGATTTTTTGGTCATCTGAAATCCATCATCTATCCAGAAGTGTACAGTCTGAGGGTGCATTCTTTTTAGCTGTGGCCTTGATCTCGTCCTACAGTGTATGAAGACCCGTCCTAGTAAACTTCCAAATTATGAGAAGCCTGGGCCCAGAAGTCAAAGTGAGTCCACTTCTTCTTTCCCTCCAGTTCCCAGACAGCACAGTTAAGGTCCTGCAACCCCTTCAGCTCGGGGTTGCCTACAGTAAAGACTACTACAACAATCTCTACTGTTGAAAACTGGAAGATCTTTTAACGAAAATGAGGAGATTCTTGTGGATGACTCTTTTTAGCCCCTTCACCCACACCATGTGCCATCATACCACCCTCTATAGAGGCCAGCCACCCATTCTGCCGTGAGTGCTAAGAATAGGAGTGCTTGCCCTGTGCTAACCAGCTCTGGATTGCTTGTTCACCTTGTGTGTGGACTCTGCCTGTGTGGGGATAGGTTGGTACAGGGGCCATATGGCACTTCACTTGCAGTCTCTTCATCTTTATCTGTGCCCTTCCCAGAGTCAACTGTCCCACTGACAACGCTCCCTCTCCCTATGGTGCAGCATAAGACAGTCAAGTTCCTGGTGGCCAGGAGCTCTGATGAGCTGTACTGGCTGAGGTTCATAGCTAACATTCTTACTTGACATGTTCTCTGTCATAAGAAGACCTGGACAGCAGGGGCACTGACACATGTGTGAGCAGAGTGTGAAGAGAGCACATGATGACATCAGCTCCTGCCTCTGCATGACCTTGAAAAGGTGCTGGTATCCACATGAGGCACTCTAAAAGTAAGCACAAGTACTTATGCAACATCTATAAGATGATATTACCAATGCAGAAGTGATTGCCTTCCAATCTTCAAGACACTGCCTTTTACAGAAGCCATAATCAATGAGTGTTCTTAGTTGTTTTTCTGTGTTTTCTCAGCATCTCTAGCCTTTATCTGAGCTCTTAAGTGAGGGGATGAAGCAACAGTATTCCTGGAATCACATAGCATACGTGGTCACAGCATTTGCCTAGATAAAATTTCCGTTTTAAACTCCCAGTTTTCAACAGTTAAGGTGACTCTTAAATCCAGCTATTTTGAGAGCTGATATGGAACTGTGATCATGCTTCTTCTGCCAGTATTTGCAGCATACTGAATGTATAGTAAAGAATCGAGGTAAATATGTTTCCAATGACAGCTTCAGAAAATGGAACTTGGTAAAGGAATTGGAATCATCAGCTCGAAGTTGATTATTATATTTATTTTCTCTAAGAACAATACATTAAAGGTAAACCGGAGAGTCTTCTTCCCTGACTGCACTTCTGTGTTTTTTCCTGACCCAGGCTTAGAGTAAAATGGTCTAATGTAATGATTATACCTGTTTGGTTCGTGAAGGTATCTGGCTTTCTGAAAGGCCTTTTATTGTTTTAGAGCAGTTATTTGAGCCATTACCATGAAGAATCCTGGAAATGGGCTGTTTTGACCCTTTTGTGGATTCTGTTTCTTTGTTTATGATCCATTGTTTCTCTTGGTATATGCTGTTTTGCATGCACTTTGGGCCTTTACCTTGTGTCTTCTCTTTCGGAGTGGCATCTGTTTTTATTTTGGATCTTATCAGTAACAAGAACAGTAACAATAATTACTGATAAGATCCAAAACAAAAACAGATACCGTTAGTAATTTTAAGAAAACAAGAATGGTAAATACCCAAAATATGATACTATTTTGTGCCTCTGTAATGAGCATCTGAGATGTTTAGAACTCATTGAAGAAGAATATAATATTATAGTTTGTATGTTTCATTGCTCTGAGACCACATCTCACTGAGCTTTATAAGCAGAATTATATGATGAGCACACTGACAGTATAACCAACAGTGTGTTTGCTCAATTCTTATGTGTCAATTCCTTCAGAGTGTTCTAAGGAAATTTGGAAGATTTGCCAGGGTAACTGATCTAAGAGAAAAAAACTGAAGAAAAGTCACACTTGAGCAGGAGACTGTCTCCAACAGGTGGTGAAGATTCGGTGACACTCCCCAATGGCTGCTTAGAGGATCAAGGTGGTCGATCATGAAGGAGAAGCTCACTACCCTGTAGGCAGGGAAGAAGGCTATTGAGGCTGAGCTCAAGATGATGACAACAAAGGCCAAGAAATGGCATTCCAAAGCCAGAGCTAGTGCTGCTGCAATGACTCAGTTTGTGACCAGGCAGTCATGATCATCAACACAGATCATCATTGTCGAGCTGCATCAGACCATAGTGATACTTAAGAAGGCTGCTAAGATCTCAAATTCCATAAGGACCAATGGAAATTCAGCAAAGCCCAATAGGAATTGCATTGATGCTGATACCCATACAGAGCACACAGACACCGATAGTGACATGAAGCCAGGCCCAGCCAAGGGAGGCAGCGTGTAGATAATCATGGAGTTGCAGCAATGCCTCCATGATCTGGGGCAGTAGTGAGACACAATTTCAGAGCAAGTAAAGAAGATCAACAAGATGGTGAATGATTGGGCCCAGGAGATCATGCAGTTGCAGGATATGGTTGCCCGAATGCAGGAGGTAGCAACACAAGGTTGAGATTGGAAGGACGAGTAACAGAGGCTGCACAGAATGATTGTGCAGGTGGTGGAGGCAGCAGAGGCAGCAGAGGAGCACTGCATGGCCAAGGACACTATCATTGCGAACCTCAGTAAGACTGTGCAGGGGAACGAGCACAGGCCTGCTACTGTGACTGCTATACCGATTCAGAACACCATGGTCGTGGGTGAGATTGTGGAGATGGCTCTGAGAGCAGGGCAGGTCAACATCAACGAGAAGCAGAATCCAGCCACAGGGCAATGCAAGCACATTGCTGATGTGAGACTCACTACATTCGTGGGCAGAAAGGATGACAATGTTCTATGTTGGCTTGCCACAGTGTGTGGGTTCAGCATTAGCATGGGCTGGAGTGAGCTGCAGACGATTTCGTGCATCGTGGACCAGCTGGAGGGTGGAGTCCTGGACTGGTATCCAACACTGTAGGCAAAGTCTGCCACTGTGGAATCATCACTGAGATCTGGGTGTGGCTTTGTGTGGCTGTTCGTGAGCCAGCAACGGCACAGAGCGATGTGGCGCACTGGGAGTCAGTGATGCCCGTGGTTGAGGTCTCCGCAATCTGAAATATCAAAATCTCATAGAGAAGATATTTACCGCATATCTCGCGCGATGGCGGCGCCGCTGTTCGATTCGCACTGCCACGTGCACAACGGCGCGCTCGACGCCGGCGCGGTGGCGGCGCACCTCGAGGCCCCGGGGCGTTCGTGTGCGCCCTGGGCACCGCCCCCGCCGACTGGCCCTCGGTCGCCCGCCTGCGCTCCGCGTGCCCCGCCCGCGTGGCCGCCGCCTACGGCGTGCACCCCTGGCACGCGCACGCCCTGCCCCCCACCTGGCGCGCCGACCTCGCCGCGGCGCTCGCCGCCGACCCCTCGACGCTCGTCGGCGAGATCGGCCTCGACAGGGCGTCAAAAACGCCGGAGACCGGCAGATGCGAGTACGAGTCGCAGATTCAAGGTGTGCGTGGTGTAAGGCAGAGATTTTCCCCGGATATCAATTGAATCTCAATATCCCGCGTCCCCCGAGTGTTCCGGGAGCAGTGGGCCGTCGCCTGCGAGATGCGGAGGGCCGTGAGCATGCACTGCGTCCGCGCGTGGGGCGAGGCCGTCGGGCAGCTGACGTCGTCGCCGTCGTCGCTGCCGCGGGCGCTGGCGCTGCACTCGTACAGCGGCAGCCGGGACACGGCGCGCGACCTCCTGCGCTCGCGGAGCGCCCAGCTCTGCCCCGTCTACTTCGGCTTCTCGCAGGCCGTCAACCTGCGGCGCCCGCGGGGCCTCGACGCGCTGCCCGCGGTCCCCCGCGACCGCGTGCTCATCGAGAGCGACCTCGAGGACGTGGCCAGCGCCCTGCAGGCCGCGCGCGCCGTCGCCGAGGCCCTGGCAGCCTCGTGGGGCTGCGCCGTCGACGACGTGCTCGCCCAGACCGCAGCCAACGCCCGGGCCTTCCTCGGCCTCGCCTGACGACGGCAAGACCTGCCCTAGCCATCTTGGGGCAAGGGGGGCATCGCCTGACGGCAAGTCTCCAGTTTCAGTTATCACCGCAGGCCAAAAAAACCGCGTTGGGACAACCGACTGGGAGATTCCTGGATTTGTTGCCTTTTATTGTGGGTGTGAACCCGTCAAGAGGTGCGAACGAACACAACAAGGGGAGAGTGGAGACGTGCGCCGCGTGGGGACAGGGGCCACACGGTCTCCGTAAGCTGACTTGGGGGGGAGTTGGGCGGGTGGTAGCCCCCCCGAGAGAGGGTGGGCCACGGGGGAGCCCCCAGAAGGGCTGCTGGCTTGTTTTGTTTAGGCGACGAGGCCCTTGAGGTACGCCTGGGCGGCGATGCGGGCGCGGGCGTTGACGCTCAGCTTCATCTCGCTGATCTCCTTGTCGATGTCCTCCATGAACTGGATCACAAAGTCGATCAGCTTGTGCTTGAACATCGTCTCGGTGTGCGCGTTGGTGATCAGGAAGCTGATGTCGTACACCTGCGGGGCACCGGGCGCGCTCTCGTCAGATTGCGAACCGCGCGAATTGCCTGCGCAATTCCCCCCGACAAATTGAAATTCATCGGCGTTCCCAATTCAGCCGGCGGGCAGTTGGCGCGCGCGGAGGGGGGAGGGATAGCGGCCGGAAAAGAGGCCCGGAGAGCGCGCGTACGTTCTTGCCCTCGGGGTCCTTGACGGGCTTCCGGCGGAGCACGAGGAAGTGCTCGGCGCGCTGCGTCAGGAAGCGCATGAACCTCTTCGAGAGGATCATCTGCACGGCGGGGGAGCGGGTGAGCAGTGGGGCGAGAGAGGGGGAAGACCCTGGGAGCAGGGAGGGGGGCGCGAGGAACGGACATCGAGCTCGTCGAGCTTCTTAACCTGGACGCTGATGCGCAGCGAGTTGACCGAGCCCTCGATCAGGACGCTCTCCTGCTTGGACCTCGCGATAACGACGGGGTTCATCAGCAGCTCCTTGTTCATCCTGGCATGATCCCCTCGCGTCAGTACCCACGCCCCCCAGCCACGGCAGAGCGGAAGGGGCCCGTGGAGACCAAGGGAGGGAGGGGGGGAGATGGTGTGGGACTGTATCCTCAGCACGGCCCAGCACCACACACACAACGCCCCCCACATTAAAAAAGCCACCCCCGCGTGACAATTTCGACCTGTTAACACAACGGACTTCCTCAAAAACAGTATCCACCGGCGCGCGGCTACACCATGGGGCCCCTTGAGCGCATGGTCGGCCCTGCTGGTGGGAGGGGAAGCGCGCGCCCTCGGGCCGCGGGCGAACAGAACTACCCGCTAATGAAATAAAAATATCGGTGGGCTACGGCGCCCAACCGACACCACCGCAAGACCAGACGAGCAGCAGCCCCCCAGAGGAGGGGCGGCGTGCAGCGCGCACCTCGTCTCGACCTCGGGCTTGTTGTGGCGCTCGATCATCTGCGAGCCGAAGTTCTGCAGGCAGAGGGCCGCAGTGACGGTGGAGCGGATGGCGTTGGTGTAGGGCTTGAGCGCGCTGGTGGTCTCGGCAGCGCTGCCCGCCGCCGCAGAGTCGCCGTTGCCCGCCGTGCGAAACCTGGACGCCTGCAGCGCCCCCCCGAGGCGGGTCAGGGCACGAAGGGGGACCGGGGGAGGGGCGCGCGAGGGAGTGGGCTCACCATCTGTGCACGCGAGGAGGGTTTTGATTTGATAAAACGGTCAAAACGGTGAGGAGGATAAGGGGAGGAGAGCTCTCCGCTTAAACAACGATCGTTTGCTGAGGTCACCCCCGACACGTCACTCTGCAATCTTCGACACCGAATCTCGGCCTCCCGCGTGAGGCGCCCCCCGTGCCGCGCCGCGGGGCCCACAGCGGGCCCGAGCGTCCCTGGTGGGTTGTCGTTCGACTCGCGCCGCTGCTGCCACTGAATTGAAATTTGCGAACCCAAATGGACACTGATGAGCGAAGGAATTCCGATTACCTCAAACAAATAATGGTCAAGGCCAAATTCCTAATCTGTATTACCATCCATACAAATAAGTTCAGGAATCCCTCCGGCCTGGTTTCCAGAATTTCATCATAGTACATTTCAACCGGTACACCCTGTCAGGTTGCTAGTATCCAGAAAACGGGAATCCGGCCAATATTCCGGCATGCCGGAATCCCAGATATTTCGATAACTATCTGCGATATTTGTTTTGATATCTCTTCGAAACCGATTGTGCGAATGTCTCGCGAGGGCCGCTCGTTCCGCAGCAGTTCCGGCATCTGGGACACGGGCACGTCGAACAGCTCGCCGCGCAGCGTGTCGTCGACGCCCGAGCCCCGCAGCGGCAGCGTGACGCCGACGACGCTCGTGCCCGAGGACCCCGTCATGTCCGACGTGGCCTCGCGCGCCCACGTGCGCGCAGAGGACCTCGACCGCCTCCTCGACACCGGCAAGACTCTCCTGCGCAACTCCACAGAGGCAAACGCCAAATTACCTTAAAGCGCGCGTACCTGGAATTGAACCGCGGACCTCAGCAATCGCGATAAAATGCGACCTACTGAGTCAAGGGAACCCCGCTGCAGAAGTACAAGGCGGCCAAGGAGGCGCTGTCCGAGCGGTTCCAGAGCCTGGCGAGGCTCATCGAGCAGCGGCGCCTCGACGCCCTGAACGAGCTCGACGACTCGTTCGCTCTCGAAGGCGCGCGCCGCATCTGCCCAGCGACCGCACACCGCGCCAGCCAACACGAGCCGCCCACCGTCCTCTCCCCACCCGCGCAGAGCACAGGCTGAGGGCGGAGATCGAGACGATCAAGCACCAGCGGCGGCAGACGGCGCAGATCTCTGCGCAGGCGCGGAGCCTCGTGACGATCGCCTGGCAGGGCGCGCTGCAGGGGCTGAGCGCGGACGCGCTGTCGCAGTCGCCGTGCCTGATGGCCACGAGCGCCGAGGGCGCCATGTCGGGCCTCGACGCGCTGGACGCGGCCGACAGCACGTGGCGGGAGCGCGAGGCCGCGCGCATGCGGACGCTGCTCGAGGTGCCCGTGCGCAGGCCCTCGGGCATCAAGTTCGAGGACGGCGACGGCGCGGCGGCCGCGGAGATCGCGCACATGGTCAACGCGCTGGGCCAGGTGCGCGCGGTGCCCAACGACGAGGACAGCGCCGCGCTGTGCCCCGCGCCCCCGCTGACCCCGCTGAGCCCCTGCTGCCTCGAGGTCGCCCCCCTGCTGACCGTACGCAGGCATTTCCCAATTCCTGGTTTCCCCTTTCTGAGTGCCCCCTCCCCCTGTGCAGCTGAAGAGGGGGAACGACAGGAGGTTCGCGGTCGTCTCGGCGGCCGGGGAGGCGCGGGCGCTGGACGTGTCGGGCAAGGTGCGGTCGCGGATCGGGCGGTGCGTGGTGGACAGCTTCATCGAGCGGCGGCAGCTGCCGACGCGCGCCGAGATGCAGCAGTACAACGCGATCCTCGTGTGGGTCGGCGGCTGCGCGGGCTTTGACGACTCGCCCGCCTTTGCCGAGTTCATCGAGGCCTACGTCGAGACGGGCGGCGGCCTCGTGGTCTGCCCCTGGGCGCTCGACGACGAGAACGACGGCCTGCGCGGCTCGGTCGTCGAGAGCGGCTGGCTGGGCACGACGCTCGGCGAGTGCGTCTCGGGCCGCCGCATGCTCTGGCGGCGCGCCGGTGGCAACGGGGCTGTGCACCCGCTGCTGACGGGCGTCGACGTGATCGACGGCGGCGCGTTCAGCGGCCACCACGCGCTGCAGCCCAGCGGCGACCTCGCCGAGTGCGTGGCGTCGTGGAGCGACGGGTCGCCGCTGGCCGTCGTCAGGCGGCTGGCTCCGGGCAGCCCACGGTTCGTGAGCGCCGTGCTGAACCTCTACCCCGTGTCGAGCGACTGCTGCTCGCGCTGCTGGGACACGGCCACCGACTACGCGCTGCTCATGGCCAACGCGCTCCACTTTGTCGCCCGCCCGTAGCCCCGCTCGCTTCTGCCCTGGCATGACAGTATATACACCAGAGCAAACGAGAGCTTCGTCTAGCCCTTGCAGACTTACGTAGCGTCCTCCGTGCACTGCGCCACCCAAATACCTCATGGGCAACAGTGCGCAGCGGCCGCATCACTGGGGTTGAGGCGATCCAGGTCCTGCCTCTCCACCCTCCTCCCGCTCGCACCTCTCCGAACCTGTGATTTCACGGGGGACGTGGTATACAGTGTTAACGCTGGGTACTCTGCTCCTGGCATGGTATACTCCCTTCGCGCTCCCACACTAACACAAGGCGAGTCTGCCCCCAACAGTTCGTGTCCTTGCCCCACAGTCACGTCTTCATAGAAGATGGCTACTCGACTGTTTGCTCCTCTCAAGTCCCAGGACTCGCCGACGGTGCCTACTGCAGTGTCGCAACACTGCGCAAATCGCCCGCCAAGCACCCTGCGTCAAAGCCGCTCACCCAAACGTCTGTATGACTATGTCTTCTTTGCGGCACTATTGCGGAGACGGGAGTATCGCTTGTGGAAGAGAAGAACCTGATCACACCAGACAATTCAACGAAGTAGAACAAGCACTATCATCATCTCCGTGCATGACACTCAGGACCGATTCATCATAAGGGAAAAAACGTCACGGTTGAATATCTGCGACTTCATTTCCGAGCAAAACCCGCAGAGCATCGCACCACCCAAAACCCAGCCCCCATCCCAACGAACCCCCACATCAACCATGCCTTCCATCGCAACCGCAACGACCCGCAGTGCCATCCCGCGTCGTGCAGGACCACTGGCAACGTCACGCAGCGTCGCAGTGCGCCACCACACATCCCGCCGCCACCTCAAGTTTTTGAAATTTGAAAAATTAATTTGAATAAACGGGGCCGCGCCGACGCCGCCGAGTGTCCTCCCCCACTCCGGCCCCTCGCGCGCTGCTCCCCCGGGTTGCTGGGAGAGGGGGAACAGTGACCGCGGGCTGAGGGGGCTCGGGAATGTGCGCGGAATTTGTAAGAGGCGACGGGGCACCAGCAGCTCGCGGCGGCCGCGCGCGTCTCCTGCGGGCCCGCCAGCGCCTCTGTGAGGCTCCGAGCGCGTCTGGGAGCACACGCAACAGCCCCTGAGCGTCGCCGAGGCTGGGGAATGAGTCTTGATGAGCGTGGAAGGGGAGCAAGTTGGGATCGGAGATTTACCGCGAACCGTGAGAAGGGCTCTATTTATGGCACCTGTTCGAATTGTCCCAAACCAATTCACCATACATCTCTCGCATTCCCCCGATATCGCTCACGCTCCATACCCGCATCCGGCAGTTGCCCGCGTCGGCGTCGCACAACGTGGCCGCGAAGCAGCCGACCAAGCAGCCCGCGGAGCACAGCCTAGCGAGCCCGAGGGCCTCTCGTGCCGTCGTCGCTCCTGCCAGCGCCCCCGCAGCCCCCGCAACCGCAGCAGCACGAGTCCATCGCACCGTCGAGCGTCGTCCCCTCGCCGTCGCTGCGCCGGCACCGCGCAAGACCAAGGACGGGCAGGCGGCAGTGCAGGTGCGCGCTCGCCCCGCGCAGCCCGCGGCGGAGACGCGCAGCAGCCGCGGAGCCACAGCCACTGCAACTGTACCCCGCCGTCCGTCCACGAGGAGCCCCGCGGGCATCGTCGCCGCAGCAGTTCGCCCAGTCCCCTCCGCCGCCGTCACCACGGCGAAAGCGGTGTCGTCCCGTCGCCAGGCCGCAGCAGCAGCAGGTCCCGACCGCTCGGGTGCCTCGCCGGTGATCGTCAAGCCGTCAGGGTCGTCTGTTCCTGTGCGCGCTCGTCCGGAGGCAGCGGCCAAGGCGCGCCCTGTCGGCCGTGTCCTAGCGGCGACCGCCAAGCCTGTCGGCAACAAGGCAGCAATCGCAGGCCGTCCAGCTCCCTCGTCGGCCACCTCGATGCGCCCTGCAGCGCAACACGTGGCGCAGGCCGCAGCAGGTGGTGCCGCTCGCCCCGTCCGCTCGGGTGCCTCGCCGTCGTGCTCGTCGGAAACCACCGTCGTTCCCGCATGCGTTTCGCAGAGGGCGGGAACCAAGACCCCCTCGGTCGCTCTGGTCGGCGCGGTCTGCGCCGTCCAGGTCCCTACTCAGCCCGAGGCAGCCGTGGCCGACCGCGACATCGCCAACCGCGCGGCAACGACCTCGCGTCCCGCAGAGCGTCCGGCACGGCCCGCGTCTGTGGCACCGCGTCACGCTGAGCAGTGCAAGCGCCCAGCAACGGCAGCAGCGACCACCCTCACCACTGCGCGTGTCCACCAGCGCCAGTCCGCCAGCAAGAGTGTCGCACGGTCTGTGCCCGTCCCCGAGTCCTCCGTGGCTCCTTCGCGTCCCTCTCTGAGCCGCAAGACGTGTTCCGTGTGTCCCGCCGAGCGCCGTTCAGCGCAGCCAACTGTCGTCGTGTCGAAGGAGGCGCCGTCGGCAACGCGCCCGGCGCCGCCCGTGGCGGTCTTGGTCGCGGCCATGCCCCCGGTGGCCGTCGCAAAGGGCACAGCAGTGGTCCCCGCGTGCTGTCATCCAACCGCTGCGGCTCCTGCACCCCCTGCGCTCTCGAGCTCGGCAGTGGCCATTCCTCCTCCTCGCACGTCGGGCGTGTGCGTCCACCCCGTGGTGGCGAGCGAGAGGGCGGGCGCGAGCACCGCCCAGCCGGCCCTCACCGTCGTTTCCCACGGCCACCCCGCGGCTGTCCAGCCGCCCCCCGCGCAGCGCCCCGCAGCACAAGGTGGCAGCGCACCGACGACCCGCGAGCCGGCAGCAGCTGCGAGGAGACCGCGTGCGGTGGTTGCGACCGCAGCCCCGAGCCCGAGCGCGGTGGCCAGGATGATGAGGAAGCCTCCCAAGAAGCTGAGGTCGCAGCCCCTGCGCCCCAGGAAGGTCGACACGGGCCCCAAGAGCATCCTCAAGGTGCGCCCCTCACCGCCCACTGTCGAACTGTCTTTCAGCTGACACTGCGGGCTGGCGGCGTGTGCGGGGACACAACACAGAGGAAGAAGAGGTGCCTGCCCTCGGTCGTGCGCTTCAGCCGCCGCCTCCGCCGCGTCTCCGAGTTCGAGATCCAGAGCCCCGAGGACCGCCTCGACACCCCTGACGATCGCCACGACCGTGGGGGCTGCGAAGACGACGCTGACGACTGCGAGGACGGCAGCGACGGCAGCGACGACGAGGACAACGAGGACAACGACGAGAGTGACCAGGGCGAGTGCAGCGCCGACGACGGCGAAGACGAGGACTGCGCCGACAGCACCGAGACTTGTGACGACAGCAACGAGTGCGCCACCGACGCCGACGGCGATGGCAGTGACGGTGACGACGACGACATCAGCCCTCTCGACGACTGCGGCCACAGCGACGCCCAGCACGACAACACCGTCAGCAAGGACTGCGACGGCAGCATCGCCCTCGACGACTGTCACAGCTACTCGGACGACGTGGCCGAGCGCAACCAAGCCCCCGACGAGATCAGCGAGAGCAGCGATGGCGATAACTGCGGAGCAACCTTCGACCAGCGCGAGGACGTGGACCACAGTGACTCCACAGACGGGCTCGTGGTCTTCAGGGATCGCGACGAAGCTGGCGCCATTTTCGATGACAGCATCCCGGTGGACACTGACGACAACGCCATCCGCGAGGGCCACAACACCGACAAGCAGGAGGACCGCCCTCACGAGGACGAGGACGGAGCTGCCCCTGGCGACCACGACGCGTGTCGCGACAAGTGCGACGGTGCAGAGATGGACGAGGAGGATGCGGAGCAGCCCAGGGACGCTGCGGCCTGGCTGCCCGCCCGCGTCGCTCCGAGCGACACGCCCCGCGAAGCCCCCGAGCCCCTCTCCGATCTCCCCGTGGCGCAGCCGTCGGGTCACCCGGCGATCTGCTGGACATGGAGAGGCGTGCCGGTGCCGTCGAGGCACCCGGCGATCTGCTGGACATGGAGGAGCGTTCCGGTGCCGTCGGAATACCCCGTGCTCGCCTCGACCCGCCCAGCCGTCGCGTGGACGTGGACGTGCGTCCCCCGGCCCACGGAGTACCCGTGCTTGCCCTGTGGCCAAGCAGAGTGGTGAGTTGGGTTATGTCCCTTCGTCTTTCAGTTTCTGACGAGAGACGCAGAGCCATGTAAGATAGCCACCAACACTCGACACCAAGCAGACCCACCCACATCGTGTACAGAGAAACAGCACGAATCGTCACCAATGCCGCCACTGACGCCACAACCACAGGAACAAGAAAGATGCGACCAACAAAAGCGCTTCCGCCGCGACGACCACGTGTACAGAGATGCCAGAACGAGCACACTGAAGCACCAACACCGCGCCACACACAACAGCGCAACACATCACACATACATGCATTTCTTGGTAGCATCTCTCTGGTGATATAATTCTCCCTCGTCTTTCGCCCCCTCTGCGCAATGACCCTGTCAGATGCCTCTGCTTTCTGCACAGAAAACAGCAATTCCTCCAGATGACCGTCATGTCTGTGTGTGTTTGGCTGATTCAATGGGCATCAATCAGCCGAACCAGAGATTGTCTTAAAAAGCCCTCGACGATAATCTTTCCTCAGGGAGAAGAGGCACAACAATCGCCAACCAGATCGGTCGCTGAACGAAACTGGCGTGCTATTTGTATTGCTTTGGTGGTGATGCCCGTTTGTTACTTCGGGTAATCAGTTTTATACGACGGGTCTAAGGTCCCGGACTGAGGCTCAGAGGTTGATGTTGGTGAGGACGATCGAGCACACCGTGACTCCGGCAACGATGGCCACCAGCATGATCGGGCCGATGCGGTCGTCGTACCTCACGGGCTCCCTGTTGCGGATCTGCTTGCACCGCAGCTGGTGCCTGAACAGCGCGTACACCGCGATCAGCAGCGACAGCACGCTCACGATGATCCCCAGGATCCTCGTCTTGCCCTTCCCGAGCCCCAGCAGCGCTGCAGAGCAGAGTTGGCTCGCGTCAGACGTGTGCACAAGTCGATGAGCGGCAGAGAGCTTGAGCGTACCGGTGGCGGAGGAGCCGAGGAAGATCGAGTAGTGGAGCCACGACAGGAACGTGCGCTCGTTGGCGAAGAACACCTTGGGCTCGATGCGCACCGGCAGCGTGATCTTCTTCTTCTGCTGGGGCTTCTGCTCCACCGCCCTCTGCTGCGGGATGGCCCCGTAGCCGCCCCTCCTCTGCGCCGTCGAGCTCTTCAGCCCGCCCGACTCGAGCAGCGACGCGTTGAGCATCTCTGGTTGGGGGCAACGAGAGGCGGTGTGAGCTCGGCGATATCGAGCACACGCGCGGGGGAGAGGGACCGCACCGGTCTCGTTGCTGTTGATGGCGTAGAAGCCGACGCTGCCGCCGGTGGACTGCGCGAGGGTGACGGCCCCGCTGAGCTGCTGCTGCGAGCCCTCGGGGAGCGGCGACACGAGCGAGTCCGAGAGCGCCGGGGACGACGACTCCTTCCTGGCGCCGCCGTTGGCAGCGCACGCGACCTCGGCGACGACCAGGCGCGGCGTGGGCCTGCGGATGTCGACGCCCATCTGCGTGGTCCAGTAGGGCGCGCTGGGGACCTGCGTCTTGAAGAGCTCGTGCGAGCCGTGGATGAACTTGGAGAACTTGGGCACGGCCTCGACCAGGGGGCCGTCGACAATGTCCTGCACCCACTGGGGCGCCGCCTGGCCGATCTCGGTCTGCAGCTTGACCTCGAGGACGGCGTAGGGGAACCGGATGATCTCCGTCTCGGGAATGTCCTTGTCCGTGCGCCTCCACCCGTTGCCCGTCTTGTCGCGCTCAAGGATCATGCACAGCTCCGTGTCCAGCGAGATCCTCACCTTTGGGAACGAGGCAGATGTGAGTCAGTACTAGGTCTGAACCGTAGCCGGTGCGCAATTGAATTGTGTACGGCAAAAGGGTGTAAAAACGAACCCAAACCCGAATTCTGGCGAAGGGAATGAGGGTATAAGAGGGTGTGCTGCTTCGCAAGGCCGCATTTCAAGAGAGAGCCGCTGGGAATGAAATCAACTCGATTGCATTGTCCCAGCATGCAATTCGAGTTTCTTTTCTCCCGGGAGGGCGAATTTCGAAACGCTGCGGGGGGCAAAAGGAGCGCACAGCGGCCGTGTCGGGCTTCTGGAAGGCGACGCGGTTGTAGGCCGTGCGGACGAAGGGCACGAGGTGCTTCTCGTTGATGGCGGTGACCACGCGCTCGCCGAGGCCGACGACCTGCTCGACCTTGCGCTCAGAGGCGCCGTCCTTGAGCATCTTCTGCTTCATCTCCTCGACAGAGAACCTGCCCTGCAGCAGGTCCGCCGCCTGCTCCTCCTTGATCTGGAACCTCTCCTTGACGCTCTCCTCGCCCGTCCACCCGTCCCTGTGCGTCTTCATCTCCACAAAGACTGCGGCAGCACAGAGGCCGTTCGTTTGGTTTTTGCGTTCCACATACAATGGAAAAAAGAAAGAAAGAAAAAGTGCTCACCATCGGACGGGTCGTTGCTGCCGTACCAGCGGAGGCGGAGGGCGATGGCCCCGGGGGTCTTGTCCAGGCGGCCCGAGTAGAGCTCGAACGACGAGTTGTCGAGGTAGACCGACGAGATGGCCGGGTCGACGCGCTTGGGGTTGCCGAAGACGTAGATGGGCAGGTGGCGCAGCACGAGGCACTTGACCGCCGCCACGTTGTCGGGGTGCACCCAGTACTTGACCGTCTTCCTCACGAACGCGTCCCTGTTGATCTCGCCCTTGGGCTCTGCCCCCCGTGGCCGCCCGCGCACCCGCCGAGAACCACGTCAGCAGGGAATTCTGTCAAATGCAGAAATGTATGTCTCCTGCGCAGGTGTTCTCCGTGCATTCTTTCGCGCGCACGCGGGACCGGCCATGGGGCGGCCTGAGACGCTCGTGGGCGTGTGCGAATGTGCCAGGGGGTCTGTGCGGTTGTGTGGTTGTGTGCTGGGCAGGGGATTTCTTAACTATCTGTGAATATGTGTGCGTTCGCTGTGTGTTCTCTGGCCGTTCTGCGTGGGCGCGGACGGCCTTCTGAGCGCTCGGGGGGAGCGCGTGCCCGTGTGCGTGTGTGCCTGTGAGTGCCAGCAGGGCGGGCGCACCGGTGGTGGGGGGCCTGAGGCGCTCGTAGATGGCGCTGAGGCTGTAGAAGAGGGGGTCGAGCTGCTTCTGGGCCAGCGACTCGTCGACGCGGGCCTTGTAGAGCATGCCGAGGCTCGACGACGTGCTCCGGTCGTGCTTGCCCACCGCCCGCGTGACGGCGCGCCCGTTGACCGTGCAGAACACGCTCAGGTCGCTCAGGTCCTGCGTCACCGCCTCCGTCTCGCTCATCACGTCGGCCCGCGACCCGATCGAGTCGGCGATGATCTGCAGGTGCTTCTCCATCTCCCCCAGCTTGGCGTCCCTGTACTTGACCACCTGCACGGCGGAGGGGGGGGGATGTGAGGGGTCGGCCGGTCGGTTTACGACAACCACGACAGCGCGGAAGAGCACAGCCCGGGGTGGGTTGAGGTGGGGGGTGGGGTGGGGTGGTGGGGTGTGGGGAACGGGTAGGGGCAGAGGCAGAGGCAGGTGCGTCGAAGGTGCAGGAAAAAGGGCGAAAAAGCGAGAACAACAAAACAAACAGGGTGGGGAGGGCGGGAGGGGGCCGAGCGGACCTTGGCGAGCTCCGAGTCGAGCATGTGGACGAACTCGGACTCGTCGGCAAAGGACCACTTGCGGGCGTGCTGCGTGCGCTCCTTGATGAAGCGCTTGAGGCCCTCGTAGTCGGCGCAGAAGAACCTCCAGTCGGGCCGCACCAGCCGCTCGATCTCCGCAGTGAACTTCATGCCTGCTTGCTGGGTGTCTGGGTGTGTGCTGTCGCGATGCGCTCTGAGGGAGGCGGTGGGGAGGGAGGTCTGCCTTGGCCTTGTTCCGGTTGCCAGTGCACCGCACACGCCAGAGAGACAGACACAGGAAAAAAGAATAAAAGAATGAAAAGTGATCTCGGGCAATGACACCACCTCTGGATACTTTCCTCTATCAACCCCCGGACTGGACCCCGCGCGGGTGGTGTGGGGTTGGTGTGGGCTTGAGATTTTTTGCACCTCCGGCCCCACACGGTGCGGATTCCCCCGATGCCCTAATTTACCCCCCCGTGTCCCTTTTGGTAAGTGCCTGAGGGCAGTGCACCTGCACGCGCTCTCGGTGACTCCGGGCTCCCTACCGCTGACAGACCGTGTGGGCTCTCGGCAGCAGGTGCACAGACAAGTCGCACTTGAAGATGTTTTAACTTTTATTCCCTCGAGGCCGGGCAGCGGTGACGGAGTGCACCACTCGGTATCAGCCCTCCCTCTCTTCTTTGGTCCGAATTTCCCAGTCCCCAGAACGCGGGATCACGGACAACACCAGGTCTTGCATTGGTTGCGCCTTTTTTCATTCTTCGAATGCAGCCCCCCCCCTCTCCTTCCCTCAATGGAGCAGGCTCAGGATCGATCAGACACTTATGCGCGTCCTGCGGCCCACGAAGGACTGACTCACACCCATCTAGGAACACACCGGGCCACCCAGAACCCAACTGCTCCGAATACTGAATTTGGCCGAATTGTGCAGGAATGAATGGCTGCGGCGGTGTTGAAAAGAAATGTTCGGATGCGAGGGGGCGTCAAACGTCAGAGGCCATCCCCACGTTGGTTGCCGAAGAGTCCCCCTCGTTGCAGCCCAGCTGGCTCTCAACCCACACTGGTGTCGGTTGTTGGCCTCTGATTAATATATTCTAGCTGGAGCAGTTGCCGATAAATCTGGTGATTGCGAATTGAGAGGGAAAATTGATTTCATTCACCCCACCGAGGGAGAAATGAAATGATTGGCACCGCCGGCTCAGAACCACCTCAAGGCGCAGGCAGCCGGCGACTGAGGTGTCCGGGCGGCACGGGGCCGAAGACAAGACGGGGGCTCAAGCCTGTCAGCTCCTCCTCAGTGCACAGCCGATGACCCAACAGCAACGCCCACCGACGATGCAACTCCCAGGCCCTGTCTTCGCGTAAGGTCGAGGTGCCAGGCTTAACGTCATTGATAGCTTCCTGTGGACGTTGTGGCGCAGATTAAGGTTGTGCCACGCTAGTTGTCTCTCACCAGGCCCTTGTACATCACGGTAAGCGGGCAGTTGAGGTAAGGCCAAGGCGATAGACGAAGGGACACAACGATGGCCACCTACCAGGCAGGGTGGCGAATCACGAACCCTTCATTGCAGAGCCCTCAGTGCACTTGGGCGGCTTCACAGCGCCGCCACCTTCTTCGCAATGACCCGAAGATGGCGCAGCATTCCCGGGCTAACGTTCTTGGGCGTGCCAGCGAGCACCTCCGCGAGGTCGAACCACTCGCACCTCTCGATCTCGTGCCTGTCTAGCTCACACGTGAGCTCGCTCGGCTCCACGTGTGCATAGTACGCCTGCGCCCAAAACCGGGCAATGTGAGAAGGAGATAAGGCCAAGACGCAGCAGCGGCACGCGCAAAGTGGCGCACCACGTGGTAGCTGTTGACTGCCAGCGGCTCCGCGGCTGTGTCCGCGTCGTCGAACACGCCCAGCGTGTAGTACCCGGCCGTGTCGCTCCTCGAGCCCTCGACCAGACGCTCAGGGTCGATGTGCACACCTGCGGAGGCGGCGGGCCCTGTCAGCCACACAACCCGGGGCCCATCGGCCCGCGCGCACCGATCTCCTCGCGCAGCTCCCTGGCCGCGGCGGCAGGGCACGTCTCGCCGGCGTCGACGCTGCCTCCGGGGAAGCGCCAGACGAGCTGCTGCGGGTACTCGCTCTGGTCCGCGTCGTCGCAGGCGACGACAAACGCGGCGGGCATCGCCAGGTGGGCGGGGCCCAGCGACATCTGGCGCTTCTCCAGCGTCATGAGCACGCGCCTGCTGTCGGCGCTCAGCAGCACCACAGCGACGCCCGCGGCGGCCGTCATGGGCCGCGGCACGAGGTCGTGCAGGCCGGGCACGTTCCAGCGGTACCACACGAGGTAGCTCTGCGTCGCCAAGTGCACGCGCATCCGCAGCCTCGCGGCCACCGCTGCGTAGGCGCCCACGCACGCGCCCTCGTCGTCGCAGTCGCAGTCGCAGTCCTCGGGGCCCGCAGGGGAGGCGGCGGGGCAGCAGCGGCCGGGGCGCGGCAGAGGGGCCCAGAGGTAGACGGCGCCCTTGGTGTTGCAGCGCAGCGCGCGTAGGACGGCCTCCTCGGCGTAGACGCCGTCGCAGCCCCGCGCGCGCACGTTGGTCGACCGGAACGAGCCCTTCCTCACGTCCACGAGCTCCCTGTTTCTCGCCATCGCGCTCGCGCAGTCCCGCGCTGAAGCAGCGAAAAACAGAACAGAATTTTCAACAACCGACGCAACAACAACAAAAATAAAACCCCAAAACCGACAGCCGGGATGCAACTGCGCGGACCTATGACGTCACTGGGCGAGTCGACGGAGGCGGCGACGGAGGAGAGCGGGCGCAGGGCGCGGGCGAGGTCGAGGGAGGAGTGGTCGAAGGCGACGACGCACTTGCAGGCCGCGAGGGCCGCGGGCAGCGCGACGAGCTGCGCGGGCGCAAACGCGACGGCAGAGACGGCGGCGGGCGCGAGCAGGCGGCGCAGAGACGACTGCACAGAGGCGGCCAGGGCGGCGTCGGAGGTCACCAGCGCCACGTGATCAGTGTCCAGGACGGAGGAGTCGCGCGGCAGGGCCGCGAGCGACTGCGGGGTGAGCACAGCAGCGCCAGACATCAGTCAACCCAACAGGGCAGATTTTGTGTAATTATCTCTGGAAATCAGGAAAGCAATTATCTCAGGGAGATACTCAATTTCCCGGACAAATATCGCCTTGCCGAAATCAACTACTGCCAAGGCCATCGCGTCAACGGAGCGAAAGACTCGGGGGAAATATCTCATCAGAGAGTGCTTCTAAGAATTACATTTGTGTGTTGTGTTGCGCTGTTGTGTGATGTGGTGATGTGGTGGTGGTGCTTCAGTGCTCATTCTGGCATCTCTGTACACGTGGTCGTCGCGGTGGAAGCGCTTTTGATGGTCGCATCTTTCTTGATCCTGTGGTTGTGGCGTCAGTGGCTGGCGGCATTGGTGACGATTCGTGCTGTACTCTGTACAC
>CACRSC010000002.1:695740-723953 GCA_902651635.1 Mastigamoeba balamuthi
GGGGGGGGGGGTTATGGTGGGTGGTGTGTTTGGGGAGGGCATGCGTGTTGTGAGGCCTGGGCACTAATATCTCTCGGGAGGGACCCAACAATTGAACCGGTTCGATGAAAAAATGTCTGTCGGCAATAGCTCAGAGGAGTATGCACGCGCACGAGGTCAATTTGTCATTGTAACGTGGACCAGTGTTTGATGGAGGCTGATGACTCGTTGCTGCTCGTCGAATTATGGCTCACCCTAAAAGTATGCTAGCACGCACTCCAGTACAGGCAAATTCAGTCCCTATGTGTGCAGACTGGACTGGACTAGGTGCTGCTGGTGACCAGTAGCTCCCTGCAGGCATCGCTGCCCAGGGCCTCGAGGACCCTGGGCACCCTGAGGACGTGCCTGTGGCAGGCGACCCACTGGACGCAGGCGTCATGCAGGGAGCCCATGCGGCAGCTGTCCGCTAGCACCAGCACGTTGGCCAGCCGGTCGGCGCTGATGCGCTGGGCCATGCGGGCGGCACACAGGTCGCGGAGCATGGTGACATCGAGGCAGTTGGCCAGCACGGCCAGCTGCATGTACAGGTCCATGGGAGCCCCAGAGATGTCACTGGCACTGGCGCCCGTGTAGAGGAACTCGAGCAGCATGCTCATAAGGCCTTCGTCCACGTCCTCGAGCCGCACCTCCCCCGCCCTGTGCTCCGCGAACACGGCCCCGCAGCCGTTGCCCCACAGCGCCGCCCACAGCACCGGCGAGTGCGCAGCCACCACAGTCCTGTGCACTGGGAACCGCCTCTGCGACTGCTCCACCACGACAACCACGTCGGAGCCCTGGCCGCTGGCCAGCAGCTGCGCCATGTCCGCGGTGAAGGCACCTGCTGTTGCTTCTGGAGCAGCTTGGTAGCAGCAGGACAGGTCCGCACACACGATGGCCTCTGTGCGGATGACGAGCGTGTCATCGACGATGCTCTTCGCGAGCGTGTTGTAATCGAGAGAGAGGGAGACCTTCGTGTCTTTGTGGCCCATGGCCCAGTTCTCCTGGGACAACTCATGTAGCACGTGTCCTCCAGAAGAAAGCGTGATGGATAGGCGGCGGACGCCGATGTCGTGGGGGTTCTCCTCCTTGTTGTTTGCGATGTGGCCCCTGCCGATGCACGCGAGATAGAGGTGGAACATATTGCGGGAGACGAACGCCATGTAGCGCCAGCTGCAGCCTGCCAGCTGGAAGCCCACGTGCCCCTGGGGCGGCAGATGGACACCGCATCTGAGCCAGATCGGCATGGTGAAGAAGTGCTCGACGACCATCTCGTGCGCCTCGTGCACTGACTCGCAGCTGTGGCACGAATGCACAGTGGGGCAGCCCGAAGAAGCAGGCGTGGAGCTCATGGATGCCGAGTAGTGAGTCTATGGGAGTGAAGAACAGATATCTTTGAAGCAGTACAATTGGGTCTCACGAGTGTACACAATATCTTTCGCTGAAATTGGATTAATATGGAGTAGCTCCCAGAGTACTCAGATGTGTAGAAGGGCTTCTGATTGATGATTGGCATTTCCTAAGCACGAATGTGCCCTTTGAAACCAGTTCTTTCCCCCATATCCACCCCAAAAATACCAAAAAAAGCTTGAATCAGTGTTGCAAAGTGGAAAGTGGCATTAGCGGAAATATGGGGAAATGTAGAAGTGGAACAAAGTGAAAGCCAGAGCATTCCTCACTTACACGTTTTAAATGTGAAAATATGTGGAAATATTGAAGGCAAGTGGAAGAGGATAGTAGGATGCCACGGTTCTGGCACTCAATGGAAGGGGGGTAGCTCCGGATGTGCCCGATGCTCTTCGTGCTTTGGGGCCATTGACATGGGGCACGTGGAGCTGCACTCTTGTGTGATGCTCATCACTCACCCCAGCACATCACCACGTGCAGGAGAGGGTGCCGGATGAGGCACACACAAACTCAAAATAGTACTGCAACACTGGCTCGAATGGTCCCTTTTACTCCTCCAGCTGGGCTCAGGGACCGCACTCAAAGTCACACCTCCTAAGATGCACAAAAGCAACGGACCGAAAGAAGCCCAGCTACATGCCCACTTGGCTAAGCTATTGTGTACATAATGAAATCTGTATGTGAAAGACCCAACAATTGAAACGGTTCGATGGCAAAGATCGACGGCTGTAAAGAGAGCGTAGCTTTCGAGCTAGCAGAGCAAGGGGTTTTGCCCTTCGTTCCACGCCTTTGGTCATCTGTCGGCAATATCTCTGAGTATGCACGCACGAGGGCAATTTAGCAGTGCAAAGCGGAACAGTGCATTGTACGGAGCTTGACGTCTGTTGCTGCTGGACTCAAATGGCGGCTCTCACGATATGTATGCCACCAAGCGTGTTCCAGGCCTCCCAGTGCGGCAAATGCTCGTCCGATGCGTGCAGCCGCGACTGGACTAGGTGCTGCTCGAGACCAGGACAGGCGTCGCTGCCCAGGGCCTCGAGGACCCCGGGCATCCTGAGGACGTGCCTGTGGCAGGCGACCCACTGGACGCAGGCGTCGCGCAGGGAGCCCATGCGGCAGCTGTCCGCCAGCACCAGCACGTCGGCCAGCCGCTCGGCGCTGATGCGCTGGGCCACGCGGGTGGCCCAGAGGTCGCGGAGCATGGCGACGTCGAGGCGGTCAGCCAACATGGCCAGCTGCATGTACAGGTCCACGGGAGCCCCGGGGACGTCGCTGGCGCTGGCGCCCGTGTAGAGGAACTCGATCAGCACGCCCACCAGCCCCTCGTCCACGTCCTCGAGCCGCACCTCCCCCGCCCTCTGCTCCGCGAACACGGCCCCGCAGCCGTTGCCCCACAGCGCCGCCCGCAGGACCGGCGAGTGCGCAGCCACCACAGCCCTGTGCACTGGGAACCGCCTCTGCGACTGCCCCGCCACGATGACGGCGTCGGAGCCCTGGCCGCTGGCCAGCAGTTGCGCCATGCCCTGAGGGAAGGCGCCTGCATTGGCCTCTGGAGCAGCTGCAGGCCGAGTGGGGACGCAGCGAGACGGGTCCGCGCACACGATGGCCTCTGTGCGGATGACGAGCGTGTCGTCGACGATGCTCTGCACGAACCTATCATTCGCAAGAGAGAAGGACACCCTTCGTGCCGTTGGGGCCCATAGGCACGCTCTCCTGGGAGTGTTCTTGCAGCACGTGCCCTCCGGAAGAGACCGTGATGGTCACGCGGCGGACGCCTACGTCGCGGGGGCATTCCTCCGGATTCCTTGCGAGGCGGCCCCTGCCGATACACGCTCGAGAGAGGCTGAAGTTCGTGTTGGAGACACAGGCCCTATAACGCCAGCTGCAGCCGGCCAGCGGGAAGCCCTCGTGTACCTTGGGCGGAAGCTCTACGCCGAACCTGATCCAGGTCGGCAGGGTGAAGAAGTGCTCGACGACCAGCTCGTGCGCCTCGTGAACCGACTCGCAGCTAAGACGCAAATGCCCAGTGGGGCAGCCGGAAGCAGCCGAAGAGCTCATGGATGCCATTCCTCGAGTGTTCGAGCGTTTTGAGTGTGTCGAGGAGATTTTCTTCGAGTCAGTACAATTGAAACGGTTCGACGGCAGACTGTTTGTCGGTCAGTAAAGCGTGTGTACGAGGGTCATTTGGCAGTGCAACGCGGATCGATGCATTGTGTGGGGTCGGTGGCTCGTACTGCTCATCTCAGAGCGTCTCTCCAGAAGAAGTAGGCCACAGCACGCGCGTTCCAGGCCTCCAGTGAAAGCAAATGCCGTCCGATGCGTGCAGCCGCGACTGGACTAAGGACTAGGTGCTGCTGGTGACCAGTAGCTCCCTGCAGGCGTCGCTGCCCAGGGCCTCGAGGACCCCGGGCACCCTGAGGACGTGCCTGTGGCAGGCGACCCACTGCACACAAGCGTCGCGCAGGGAGCCCATGCGGCAGCTGTCCGCCAGCGCCAGCACGTCGGCCAGCCGCTCGGCGCTGATGCGCTGGGCCACGCGGGCGGCGCACAGGTCGCGGAGCATGGCGACGTCGAGGCGGTCGGCCAGCACGGCCAGCTGCATGTACAGGTCCACGGGAGCCCCGGGGACGTCGCTGGCGCTGGCGCCCGTGTAGAGGAACTCGAGCAGCACGCCCACCAGCCCCTCGTCCACGTCCTCGAGCCGCACCTCTCCCGCCCTCTGCTCCGCGAACACGGCCCCGCTGCCGTTGCCCCACAGCGCCGCCCGCAGCACCGGCGAGTGCGCAGCCACCACAGCCCTGTGCACTGGGAACCGCCTCTGCGACTGCCCCGCCACGATGACGGCGTCGGAGCCCTGGCCGCTGGCCAGCAGCTGCGCCATGCCCTGCGCGAAGAGCGAGGACGACGTGGTCTCTGGAGCAGCTGTGGGCCGCGTGTAGCTGTAGTAGGGCGGATCGACGCACACGACGACCTCTGTGCGCAGGAGCAGCGTGTCGTCCACAATCGCGCCCCAGAAGTCCTGCGCGCCGTCCGTGGGCTGCCCCACACCGGTGGAGAACTCGAGTTGTGGGCCCCCTAGCACGACGTCCTCCTTTGACCTCTCGTGCAGCACGCGGCCCCCGGAGGAGAGCGTGACCGTAACGCGGCGGAAGCCGATGGAGGGCTGGTAGCTCTCGGGGAACGTGAGCAGAGGGCCGTGGCCGAGGCACCTCAGGATCAGACGCAGGTACGTGCCCGGGTTGCCGTACAGGGTGTAGCGCCAGCTGCAGCCGGCCAGCTGGATGCCCGGGTGGCCGCGGGGAGGCAGCACGGCGCCGTCGCCGGTCCAGTACGGCAGCGCAGAGAAGCGCGTGATGAGCAGCTCGTGCGCCTCGTGCACGTACTCGCAGTTGTGGCACGAGCGGACAGTGAGGCAGTCAGAGGCAGGCCAGGAGGTCATTGGGCGGCTTGGGGGAAGACAGCCAGGCAGAGAGGGTCCTGCGGGGTGATGAATGCACAACTTTCTGAGGAATACTGATATCGTTCGGAGAGAATATCAATTGTTTCCGTGGTGTCCAGGAGGTTCGGGTGAGGGTTTCTCACCTTGTCTGCTAGCTCAGTGGCGGACGTCCAGCAAGTGCATCATCCAGGGCAGAGGGCTGTGAGATGACTCATTTGCTGTGCTTGTTGACCAGTTCGTTATACGATTTGTGCTTCACGGAACTGTTGCTGACAGAGCTGACGATCGATGCCCCGCGTCAGACCTGTGCAGCCACAGAGGAATACATCCCATTCCCCCAAAGGTGCACGCCACACAGAGTCCAAGGTGGGTGGTGTACCCTGTGCATCCCTCATTCCGTTCCCTGTCTGCCACCAACGACCGCGCACTTTTCGCTGCTGCCCTCCCTTGCCAAGGGGTGGCCGCGGCTGTGTGCAACGTACGCAGGACAGCAGCCACGCTTTCTTGGGCCCGACCTCCGCACCGCACGGGGCGCCCTGGGGTTCGAGGAGCGCAAGGACAAGGCGGGGTTTGCCCCCGCCTTGGTGCTGGCACTGGAGGACAGCTGCCGCATGGGCTCCCTGCGCGACGCCTGCGTCCAGTGGGTCTCCTACCATAGGAGCGTCCTCGCGAGGCCGGAGACCTCGAGGCCCTGGGCAGCGACGCCTTCAGGGAGCTCCTGGTCTCGAGCAGCACCTAGACCAGTCTGCGCGCATCTGCTGCGGCCACTGCGTGCACTTACGAGGCGTTTGATGCACCGGCAGCACACTTGCCTCGGATAGAGAAACTACCGCCTTCATCGCAGCATTCACGTTCTGCCCGCGGCTACGTAAGTCCAATACAATGTGCTGATCCGCATTGCCCTGCCCCCTGAGAGCGGATCACAGCAGCAAATGCACACAGAATTTCAAACTCCAGTTGGACATCAGCCAGCAGTGCTGCTATGCGAGAGGTGCTGCGGTGCCAGAGTGGATGCAAAACCAAGTCAGAGGGCGGCGGTGGCTACGGCGCTGTCGGATACGGCGGCGGGGCAGCTGCAGGGGCGCTGCCCAACTCGCACGCCGGCATTGCGCTGTACAGCGGGGGGGCAGAGGCTCTGCAAGTGCAGACGGCGCTGCGCAGAACGCCGGGGCTGGCGGGTTCGAGCCAGTGCAGGAGAACCACAGCGGCGTGGCAGGGGCAGTGGCAGGAGGAGCAGGAGGCTCGAGCAGGGCGGCAGCGCTGGGGAGCTGGTGGGGTCCGTAGAGGCGCCTGAGGAAGAGAGCAAAGGTCGAGGAGACGAGCACCGCGGCCACGAACAGGATGGTGAACGCAACGCCCAGCCTGGCGAGCCGGTCGTGGCGGCGGCTGTGCTCGGCCGTGTCGCGCTTGACGCTGCTGAGCAAGTCCTCCAACTCGATGTCGCGCTGGCGCCTGAGGGCTGAGCTGGCCAGAGAGTACGCCATCACCGCGACCACAGCGCACGCCACGCTGGCCACGACTACGAGCCCAGTGACAACTGTGGGTCAGCTCCAGCGCAGGGGGCGGGGGAGCACAGGCGAGGCTCACCGAGCAGAGCACAGACGGCTCCAATGAGGCAGGCAGTGCGAGACAGAGCACAATGACACAGAGACAGAGAGAACGAGAGACACAGGGGCAAGCAGGAAGACAGAAGGAGCCAGAGATCAAGAGCAACACAGAAGCAGACAGCGAGAGACACAGAAGAAGACAGAAGAGAGGGATAAAGAGAGACGCGGGGTGGGAGACGTCAGTCCCTTGGCAGCCCCGTCCCGTACTCTGCGACAACGATGCTGCACGGCGCAGTGTCCCACTACGTGTGCTGGGAAACCCAGAAGCGGTACTTGCGCAGCGTGGGTCGTGCAGGCGCCCGCCGCAGTGGACCCCCGCAAGCAGTGCAGCGCAGCGCCGACGCCCCGCTGCTGCACGAGCCCCACAATGGGTCCTGTGCGCCATTGTGGCCGTCGCCCAATGGTTACAAGTGCGCCGAGCCTGGCCTGCACTGCCTGCCACGTCTGCGAGTGTCGGCGACCCCGGGGCACAGCCGACGTACCTGAGCGTGCAGGCTGGTCCCTCCCTTCCTCAACGCCCTCTGTGTTGTCCTCAGAACTGCGCCCCCAGTGCACCGCCATCATGCAGCCCGCTATTCCAGAGCGGGTGTTGCGATACGAGGAGGCGCTGATCGGGCAGCTGCAGCACGGCTCGAGCGATGTGCTGCGAGGCACAGCTGACGGCGCTCGACCACGACATAGTGCTGCACATGCTGTGCATCCGCCCATCCACGACCCCAACTCCTCGTGCACTTTGTCTACCCGCGACAGACGATGCGGGCATGAACCCCCACGCGAGGCTCTGCGCCTGCATGGCCCTGCAGCCTGCTCCCACCCACGAGATCATGTGGGAGTGCCTGCAGCCCGTCTGCAGGCGCTGTGCCACGGAGCTGCAGGCTCAGGCACAGGTGCTGCTGGCCGAGTTCAGAGCAAGCCAACTATTCAGAGCGTTGCCTCCAAACACTGTTCCCTTTTTTGAGGTTCCCTCGAGACCACTGCGGCCAGTCTGAGTCAGTTGGGCGCTGCGGGATCACGGAGGCCGGGCTTCTTCTTGAAAGGCCGGCTGACGACAGGAACTCCAGGGTAGTGCTCCCTTGCTAGGCGATGGAGCTCTTCGAGTCGCCCGGGCCCGACCTGCCGGGAGCGCCGATTCGTAAAAACGGGATACCGAAGGGGGCGATGGGCCAACCGGGCCGCATAGAGCTTGTGGTAGGCCTCCTGCAGGTCGGCCTTCCTCTTTGCCCTGCTCTTCTCGAGCTCCTGGCGGCTCTTCTCCATCTCAGCGATCTGTCCGTCAATGTCCTCATCGATTTTCCTCAGCTGCATCTGCAGCTCCAGGTCCCTGGCCGCGGTGGGGCTCAGCGGGCTGTCGGGCGAGTCGGTCGAGGAGCTGTGCGGGGCCGGGTCGTCGACGCTGGCCGGCGGCTCCCTCTCCTCCACGACGTTGCCCGCGGACGTCTGCATCAGGCACGACGGGTTTTATAAATGAGGATGAAAGATCCGACATCTCCACCGAAATCAATTGCGAGAATCGGTGAAATATCCACCCTTCTCTGGTCGATCGAATGTGTGCTGTACCCACGGGCACGTGCTGCACGTGCTGTCCCAGGAGAACTTGGCCATGGGCACAAAACCCACGAGCGTCTCTCTCTCTCTCTCTCTCTCGCTCTCTCTCTCTCTCGACAAGCTCGCGCACAGCACCGTCACTCGTCATCTGCACTGAGGCGATCGTGTGTGCAGCTCCGTCCAGCTGTGATCCACTCAGTCTGCAGCTGCTCCAGAGACAGGGCGCAACTGCTGGCCAGCGGCCAGGGCTCCGACGCCGTCATCGTGGCGGGGCAGTCGCAGAGGCGGTTCCCAGCGCACAGGGCTGTGATGGCTGCGCACTCGCCGGTCCTGCGGGTGGCGCTGTGGGGCAACGGCAGCGGGGCCGTGTTCGCGGAGCAGAGGGCAGGGGAGGTGCGGCTCGAGGACGTGGACGAAGGCCTTATGAGCGTGCTGCTCGAGTTCCTCTACACGGGCGCCAGCGCCAGCGACGTCCCCGGGGCTCCCGTGGACCTGTACATGCAGCTGGCCGTGCTGGCCGACCGCCTCACGTCGCCATGCTCCGCAGCCTCTGCGCAGCCCGCGTGGCCCAGCGCATCAGCGCTCGTCATCCCCAATACCCCGCGGCCAGCGTCCGCGGCCTCCCTGCGCTGTGACGGCTGCTGGCGAGAGGGCCAGGGATAGGTGGCTCGCGGGCGGCACTGTGGGGCAGCGGACGCGGGGCCTAGATGTGCGTAGCAGCGGGGGCGGGAACGAAAAAAAGAGATCAATTGTGTTGTTTCTGTATCGCTCCCAGTGGCTCCCCCCGCCCTGAGCGGAGGGGTGGGTGCGGGGAAGGCAGCCAGGGGAGGGAGGGGGGAGAGAGAGGGAGAGGGGGGAGAGGGTAGAGAGACAGCGTGTCGTTACGAGTGTTGCTTGCACATAGTCGCCAGTTGCTGCTTGCGGGTGGTGAGCAGCGACGTGAACTCGGGGGATCCCGCCAGGGCTGATCTCTCCGCGTTCATCACTGCGCGGCGCCCCCCCTCTGTCAGCCGCCCAGAGGGTACGAGGGGGAGTGGAGGCTCGTGTGGGGGGCGCACTCTTGACGAGGAGGAACTCTCGGAACTCGGGGCCCTTGGGGAAGACGCCCGCGTTCTGGCCCGAGTGGAAGAAGGGCGGGTACGGGGGCACCGCGGGCTTGTTGGCGATGGTCAGCGCGTAGTGCGTCACTGCCCCGCCGGCGTCCTTGACCGGCGACACCACAAAGAACGAGTCTGGCGGGGCTGTGAGGGGCGGCCTGTGCTCCGCGACGCGTGCGTACGGTTGAAGTGCGACGTGAGGATCTTGGGGTGGAAGCGGTCCTCCGCGGCGGCGGCAGGGGCGTCGCGGAAGACGATGACGCAGACGTCGTTGCCTATGTGGCGCTTCCGCTCGACCTTCTGGAGGTCGTCGGGCTGGTAGGGCAGCAGCGTGGCCACGTGGAACATGATCTCGTACTGCCCGTACGTCGTGTAGTGCGAGTGCGTCCCCGTGTTGTCGTCTGCCCGCGGCGTGTGTGTGTGTGTCAGCAGCGCCCCCCGTGTGCTGTGTGTGCTGTCCCTGCGCGCACCCTTGACGTCGAGGCCCCCTCGGTACTTCTGCCAGCCCCTCAGCTCGATCTTCTCGCCCATGAGGCCCAGGAACTCCTCGTACTCGGGCGACCCGCTGACTGCGCCGCACGCCACTGTGCTCAGAGCCCAGACAGGGCGGGCGGGAAGGGGGGGGGAGGGCTGGGGGCCAGGGGGCCTGCGCAACTGTTGCCGAAGATGTCGTTCTCGTCGTGCTGGTCGGGCCCGCAGAAGATGACGCCGAACTTGTACTTCTTGAACCTGCTCTTCTCGTCGTAGGTCACCAGCTGCGCCGACAGCTCCATGCAGTTCTTGGCCTTGACGAACTTCATGTCCCTGCGCGCGGCCAGTCAGCGGGCTCGCGTCTCTGCGCTGCGCGGGGGAAGCGCACTTGAACTGGCCCGGGAGGGCGCCGCTGAAGGAGCGTAGGCCCTTGATGGGGGGCAGGACGACCCTGCGCGTCTCCTTCTTGGTGCGGATGATGGCCTTGGCGATGCCCATGTCGTTGAACAGGTCGACGCTCACCACCACCGGCGCCAGCTGCCCCTCGCTGCACAGGTAGTGCTCGTGCTCTGCCCACCCCAGAGTCAACTGACTGGGGCGAGGAGGGGCAGAGAGGAGGGCGGTGACGGACGGTGCGGCATGATGAACTCCTTGAAGTAGGGGTAGTCGTCCTCGGCGTAGAGCACGCAGGGCATGTCCGAGTCCTTGTACGTGAACGTGACGGCCGAGCGCGAGGCCTCGATGTGGTAGCCGTCCGACTGGGCCGCGGGGTCCACGAGGCTGCTCTCGGGCACCGCGTACTTGTCGGCCCACTGCTCGATGGGCGGCGGCCGCGACGTCCAGTGGTCCACAAACGCCGGGTGGTCGCACTTGTAGCGGTCCATGTCCCTGATCGCCTCCACCAGCTTCATCGCGTCCCCGCGTATCACGCTGCCCCCGCCCCACCGTCAGTGGCCCAGTCCGCAGCCCATCCCACGGCTGGTGCACAGAGCGCGGCAGTGGGGCTCCCCCAGCAGCCCAGAGACACGCAGAAAGCAAAGGGAACGAAGCAACGAGCTGCTCTCTCGCACTCACGCAGCGAGAGCACAGCACGGCCTACACGTGGGGGCAGGCAGCTCCGGCCAAGAGCCACGCAGCCGCAGCGCAGCGCAGGACGCGCAGGGGAGGGGCAGCGCACTCCTGGGGCAAGGGGCCCTTGACGACGAAGATCTCGGGCTCGGGCGTCTTGGTCCCGAAGCTGCGCAGCATGCCCCCGATCCTCTGCAGCGCCGACGTGGGCGGCGGGCTCGAGAGCGTCCCGCCCTCGCCGGGGCCCTCGGCGCCCTCGGCCCCCGGGGCCGGCGGGCTCCTGGTGCGGTCCTCCACGAGCCCCCGCAGCGTCGCGTAGCCCGCGGCCGCGTGCCGCGTGCCCGCCGTGGGCCGCATGCCCCGCAGCGCCTCGTGCGCCGCGTCGCTCTCGCCCCGCGTGCTCCTGTGCGCAAAGACGGGCGGCCTGCTGGGGTAGCACGTGGGCCTCCGCGAGAGCCACCGCGCCGGCTGCTGCGGCGCCGCCTGCGGGCCGCCCTCGCTGTCCGAGTCGCTGTCGACGTCGACCTCGAGCCCGTCGTCGATCGTGATGTCGTCCACAAACGCGTCGCCCTCGGGCGCCGGCGGCGCTGGCTCGCTGGGCGCTGGCGGCACCACCACGATCGCCAGCGACGCTGCGGGCGAGCCCGCGCTGCTGCCCGCGCTGTTGCGGGGCGGCAGGTCGGGCGTCGTGGGCCCGTGGCCGCCGCGCGGGATCGGCGGGGGCGGCGGCCTCCTCGTCGGCGTCTCCCGGCCGTTGCGTCTCTCGGGCGCCGCAGCGGCAGCGGCAGCGGGGAGCTCGTCGTCCTCGGTGTCCTCCGAGGACGAGGGCGTCTTGGCCGGGGGCACGGGCAGCGGCCGCTTGGGCTTGAGGTCCGCGTGCGACGCGTGCGACGCCCGCAGCGTGCGGTACGTGTTGGGCGGCGGCACGGGCGGCGCGGGCCTGCAGGGCGCCTGCGGCCGCGCCTTGGCCGGGGGCTCTGGCAGCGGCCGCGTGGCCTCGTTGGGCGTCGTGGCCAGCGTGCGCGCGGGCGCCGTCTCCGGGGGCCGCAGGGCCTGCGGCAGCGGCAGCGGCAGCGCCACGTCGTCGCTCGCCCAGTGGCGAGGGGGCCGCGACTGCAGGGCGGGCGCTGCGCAGGGCGAGGCGCTGGGGGGCAGCTCCGGGGCCTCTGCGAGGCTCAGGCGCTTGCCGGTGGCCGTCGAGGGGCGCAGGCGAGGGCTGCAGGCGGGGCTGGCGCCCGCGAGGCCCGAGAGGCCCGCGAGGCCTGCGAGGCCAGGGAGGCTGCCGCTGCCACTGCTGCCGCTGGCGGTGCGCTGGTGGCAGGTGGCCATGGTGTCGAGGGAGGCGAGGATCTCGTCCATCTCCTCCGAGGCTGTTGCGTGCGTTTATTTTGGGGCGCACCCGGGAAATGCGGTGGGATTGCTGGTCAGTTTGCGAGATCTGCAGAATCTTCTGCGGAGAATTCCCTGCATTCCCCTGCGCCCCGGGGGGAAGCCAAGCAGAGAAGACGACCCCACAGCACAGCCACAAGCCAGAGAGCAGAGCAGAGTGAGGACCATGCGGCCTGATGACCAGAGCAGAGCGACACAGGAGGAGGCAGAGGAGACCACAAGGGAATAAGCAGCAAAGCCACGAGAGCAAACAGTGACACGCATAGTGCCAACAAGGCAGAGAGACCCACAGAGAGACAGAGACAGAGAGAACGACAGAGAGTGCGAAGAAAAGAGACACACAGACAAGAGACAACAGAGACAACAGAGAGAGAGAGAGAGAGACTGACTGACTGACATATAGCGAGACCACAGAGACCACAGAGACCACAGAGAGGGAGGGGAGGGCAGGCAGCAGGTGGCAGGGGAGCCAGCAGAGCACCCCGATACAGCATCGGGAGGAGAGCATCGGGAGGAGAGGGAGGAGCGGACCGGCCTCAGCCCTGCGCTTGAAGGCGAGGGCGTCGCAGACGCGGCGGGCGAGGACCGAGCTGAGGGAGAGCGGGGGCTCTGTGAGCTGCTTCTGGCTGAGGGCGAGCAGGGCCCGCCCGTCGACGGCGCGCATGGCCGCACGCGCCAGCGCCGTGTCCGCACGGCTCCCCAGCCACGCCTGCACCTCCCCCGCCGTCCACTCCCGCACGCTCTTGCTCCGCCACCCCAGCGGCCCTCCGCCTCCTCCTCCTCCTCCTCCTCCTCCGGACGTCCCCGGCGGCGTGCGCCCCGCTGCTCAGCCCCCGCAGCAGCGCAGCCCCGCAGCCCCGCAGGCGATGCGACGTTTTGCCATCGCGAGTGACGTCAGACGGGGAATTCCAGCCACGCGTGATGTCATGGGCCCGGTTTGCCTGCGCTGACGCAGAGCGCAAAAGGGGGGCGGAGGGGAGGGGACCCATGCCCCCCGCGAGATAATGCAACTGGGGCACCACACTGGCGCCCACACCGCCGCAAGGCCCCGCAGAGGCCAACACTTGCAGGCCACCGCGTGGCCAGGGGGCACGGCGGACGCTCTCCCCTCCCTCCCCTCGCGCGCGACAGAGGGCAGTAGTCCCGCTGATGTGGCGTGGGGGCCACCAGCGCTGCCCCGCTGACGTGGAGTTGCACAACACCGCCACAGCCAACACCCCGCCAGCATCGCCCTTGTCGCATCGCAGCCCCCCCGCGGGAGGGGGAGGGGGCACACCCAGGTCGTGGTGACGTGGCGTGATGTGATGTGGCGTCGCGGGGGGGTGCACGGGCCCCGGCCGTTGAGGTGCGGGTGTGGGGAGCGGGGGCGCAGGGGGCGGCGCGTGGCGCACCCGACGACATGGGGGTCGATGCGCTTGCTGGCTGCTTTGCGCGGGGGCTCGTGCGCGGTGCCTGTGTGCGGTGGGGAGGGGGTGATCGCGCCGGACGCCCTCTCAGGCGGCCCCCCAACGACGCCGCCGACTTTTTTGACAAAAATTACACAGAGCGGCCGCGGCCTGATTTTCTTCCGCCCTGCAGATATCTCGGGAACACTCTTTCGACCGCCAAGCAGCGCGCCGCGCCGATGTAGGGCACGCAGCCTGGAGCCCTGGCCAAAGTGCGCCGCGGGCCCCGGCCGCTGGTTTTTTCGAATCGCAGGGCGCGATGGGGAAGACCAGATTTTCCCAGATTGCACGCCACTTCCGATTCGAAATGGCACAGTGGCCGTTGGGGGGCTCCTGTTCGGCCAGCAAAGTGCGCACGCCAAGCACAAGGAGCTGCTCTACAGCTCGCCTACATCCAAGAACCCCCCGGGGGCTTCATATCTGGCGGCCTCTCTTCGGGAATCCTGCAGATTCGTGACCGGAAATATCTGACGGGTTATTTTGGGTCAATCTGACGCCCGGGCGCCGCAGCGATGGGTCAGGGGCAGTCCGAAGTGTCGCTCGGCAAGGAGCAGCTCGTGCACCTCCAGCACTCCACCCACTGTGCGTCCGCCGTCCCTCCGGCCCCTCGTCTCCCCGCACTGGCGGCTTCTCTCTCTCTGTCTCCCCAGAATATCTCCGCGGGTAGAAATATCTCTGACTCAGCAGGGAATATCTGCTCTGACGTTGGCAGTTGACGTGAAGGAGCTCAACGCGATGTACCGCAAGTTCAGGACCGACACGCCCCAGGGGGTGCTGTCGCGAGCAGAGTTCGTGGGGATCATCGCGCAGATGGGCGTCCACGACGAGTTCCTGCAGGGCGTCGTCTTCAGCGTGTTCGACAGCAACAAGGACGGATTCATCAGCTTCATGGAGTGCGGAGATACACAAATCCAGATTCTAGAAAAATCTGACCCCGCCCGAATCTTCTCCCGACACTGCAGGTTCGCGACGGCCCTGAGCGTCATGATACGAGGAACGCCCGACGAGAAGCTCGAGTGTACGCCCCACCGTCGCCCGATGCCCCTGATGCCTTGCTGCCCCGCAGTCGCGTTCCAGATGTACGACCTCGACGGCAACGGGTACATCAGCAGGGACGAGATGATGCAGATCATGGCCGGGTTCTACCGCCTCGTGGGGCCCCTCGTGACGTTCAGCGGGAAGAAGTGCGCAGATTCCTCCAGCCCGAGATAGAAATATCGCAGAGATTCCTCCGCCCCTGCCACATCAGATCGCAGATATCTTCCATTCGGGAATCACGGGCGCTGACGTGGAGATACGGGCAGGTACGACTCGCCCAAGCAGGTGGTGGACGAGCTGTTCGAGCGGATGGACACAGACAAGGACGGCCAGCTCTCGCTGTCCGAGTACAAGGAGGGCGCCCTGAAGAACCCCGACATAATACAGGGCCTGCGCCTCTTCATGTAGCACAGGCCCAGGGCCACACATCTCTGATTCTCTGATATGTGTTTGGAATCGGAAAGAAATCAATCGCTCCCAAAAAGAGTATGTATACCACAAATAACCAACGCAGGACCGGTGAGAATCAAGGGCTGCCCTGTTTTCTGGAAACCGAGCATAGCTCAGTTGGTAGAGCGGAGGACTGTAGCAAGATGGAAATCCTTAGGTCGGTGGTTCAAATCCGCCTGCTCGGACTTTTATCTCCGAGCTCCTTTCCGCGCTATGCCTCTGATGAGCCCGTGCCTGCGGACGCGGCCCATGTGGTCATCGCCCCTGACCTCTGAGCAGGCACGGGCAGTGCAGGTTCCTGTACTTCTATGCGCCCTTCGACCCTTCCAGCCCGATGCCATTTTTGTCCTCGGTATTCGGGCGGTGACATTTTCAGGCGTTCCGAAATGCCTATCGCTGCTAGACAGGGTGAATTGCGATAAGAAGAGCAGCGGGAGATCCGCTGAACTCCTCTGCCAGGAGTTTGGTGATTTGAAGAAAGAACACAGCGCAGTGCGGACTTAATTCCTCGCATTCGGCGTTTCCGCTCGCCGGCTCCGGTATGCACTGCAGCGCTATGGACAGCTCCTGGGCGGAGATCCAGCACGACGGGGCTTTGGTCTCCGGGTCCACGTTCGCCGTGCGCGCTCTGCGGGCCGTCGCCCTCGAAAATTCTCCCGCAAAACTAACTTACTTTTCTTTATCTGCCTCTGCTGGCGTTATTTTTACGGGGGCGCCCGTTCAGGTTCGTCTGCGCCTGTCGTTCGAGTGGCTCAGCAGGCACTCATCCGACCTCTCCATCGCAGGATCCTTTGCGACTGGTGCGCGCAACGCGGTGTGCCCCATTTTTTGGTCAAAACACAAAAACCCGGGCAGCAGCGGAGGACGAGGATCTCGCGGACACGCAGCTCTTCTGCTCGTGCGGCGAGCACATTCTGCTGGCATCGCCCGCCTCCAAGACGTGCGTGGTGCAGCCGAGCGGCATTGTCATGACCCTCGAGCCAGCACGCCTGCACTTCTGTGCTGCTCCCGATGGTTCACGGTACTCTCCGCCCCTCGAATGCACAACCGCTCCAGTGCTTTTCTCGTGGAAGAAGATGGAACCCGGACGCGGAAAGGAATGCGAATCAGAGGGTCGGGGCCACACAGAATCGGCCGCGGGCCCTGCGGTTCCCTATTTTCAGTCATTCCGCCTCAATTTGCGGCAACGCAGAGTTGAACTCATTCGGACTCACACCCGACGGCGTCTGCAGTGCTGATGCCAGCGCAGACGGGGCCACGATGCGCCTGTGGGTCCTGCAGGCCGGCATCCGCGTGTCTGTGGCGGACGTGCTGCTGGCTCTGCCGACCAAGGCGCTGCTGCGCGAGGCTCTGCGGGCTCCGTTCTCCTCGCTGGCCGCCTCGAGCGGCTCTGCCACGGCGCCCTCGACGCCCCTGGTGGCCCAGTTCAGCGGCACGAGGGCCTGCTCCGCCCCCGTGACGCCGCCGAGCACGCCGTCGTCGCTGCTGGCGGCCGAGGGCGACGGCGCGCTGGTGAGCGTTGTGCTCACGCACAGCCACCTCGCGCGCATCCTCTCCAAGATGCCCGACGTCACGCTGCTCGACGCGCGCACGCACGGCGCGCTGGCCCTGCCCGCGGCCAAGCGCAGGAGAGGCAGGCCGCTGGGCAAGATGGCCGACGAGGCCCGGAGGCTCAAGAACGAGCGTGCTCGGGCGACCCGCATCCGCAAAGAGGCACTGCGGGCGGCACAGGAGAGCGCGGCAGCAGCGCAGGGCGCAGCGGCTGCGGCCGCGGCTGCCGAGTCGGCCGTGCAGATGGAGGTGCTGGCGGAGGAGCCCCTGGGCGGCGCAGAGGGCGGCGAGGACTCTGACCACGAGTGGTTCGCGCAGTACGGAATGGGCGCTGGCGACCTCTGAGGCTCTGGGGCCACTGAGGGCATTCGTGTCTGTGGGAAAAAAACAATCAAATAAAGCGTGTAGCACTGTCGCTACATGGCCGGCCATCCCCCTGCCTGATTCACCCTTACAAGTTAAAGGAAAACCACGGAGGAATGATCTAGTTTTATTTACGTCCTATGACTTGGGTTCATTGCATAGCAAAAAGAAGCACGCCTCACATTTGTTTGTCCTCGGCGACACAGTTCATCCACAGGAAGACGGGCTTTATTTGTCTCATTCACTTGGGGACACTTGCTTTTGAGCTCTTTCTGGCATTCAAGGATACAATTCTGCACCACTTCGATTGTGCCATGCACAGTGGCTTTCACATGGTCGAAAGCTCCGCACTGATCGTCTTGAAGGCCGGGCGATGGGAGGGCTGCTGGTCCCAGCACCTGCACATCAGGTCGACGTACTGGCTGGGGTACCCGCCGGTCTTCTTGGGGATGTCTGGCCTCCTGCCCATCAGGATCTCGCGGGACACGGCCACCTTGTTGAGGCCCTTGAAGGGCACCTCGCACGTCAGGATCTCGTTCATGACGACGCCGAAGCTGTACACGTCCGACGCCTCGGTGTACGTGCCGTCGCTCAGCACCTCGGGGGCCATCCAGCCGATGGAGCCGCACAGCGTGCTGACCTTGTTGGCCGTCTTGACGGCCGCCATCCCGAAGTCCGACACCTTGACGTCCATGCTCTTGCTCAGCTGCTCGGTGCGGCCGAGGGGCAGCGCAGTGCGGTCAGAGACAGAAACGGAGGGCGAGCGAATGATGCTCGGCTGGGGAAGGACGAACGAGGATGTTGGAGGACTTGAGGTCGCGGTGGACGATGTTGCACTGGTGGAGGTACGTCAGGGCGCTGCACGTGGACGTGAGGATGGCGACGCCCCGCTGCCTGTCGATCTGGCTGCTGCTGCTGAGGAGCTGCAGCAGGCTGCCGTTGTCCATCCACTCGGTCACGACGAACATGTTGCAGGGCTCGGTGCACGCCCCCAGCTGCACAGGGGCCATCAGCAAAAGCAGCAGGGCGGCAACTGAGCAGGGCCCAAAACAGGAGCGAGGGGCGCACGAAGAGGACGATGTTGGGGTGGCGGATGTCGGAGAGGAGGGAGATCTCCTTGATCTGGTGCTCGATCTCGGCCATGGTGATGCTGTCCACCTTCTGCCGGAAGAACTTCTTCACCGCCACCGTCTGGCTCCTCCACACGCTGCACGTCGCCACGCATTGGAACAAGCGAGGTAGAGTGCCAGTGGGGGTCAGGAGGACACAGAGGACAGAGGGAAGTGGCGAAGTGGGAAGAAGGAAGAGGAGCGAACCCCTTGAAGACGATACCGAAGTTGCCCCTCTCGGTGACCTCCTTGCCCATCTCGACGTCTCTGGCGGCGATGGCCCACGACGGCGCCGTCGTCTGGGCGAACCTCTCGTAGAGGTCCTGGACGGCGTCGGGCACGTGGGGCAGCTCGGAGACGCTGCTGAGGTGCACGTCGGCGAACTGGCGCTCGAGGCCCGCGATGGCAAAGTCGAAGATCTCCTCTGTCTGCGCGATGCCCTGCAGCTGCACGGCCCCGACGCGGTGCAGCTTGCCCAGCCGCGCCAGGGCCTCAGCGTCCTCCTCCTGCACCTTCTGGGCCACCGCGTAGCTCAGCACGATCTGCCCGCCCTTGCCGCACGAGGCCACGCGCGTCGCCTTGTTGACGCAGGGGCCGATGTAGTCGAAGCTCTTCACCGCCCCCTGTGTGCTGTGCATGTGGTCCCCCGACGTCATCGACGTCGACACCTCGTTGGAGCGCGTCTTGTTGGCCTCGGGCTCGCCGTAGTGGATCCCCATGCGCACCCGCAGCCCCCGGAACTGCACCGCGTCGCCTGCGAGCAGTGCACAGCGCCTCAGCCACGGGCATCTGGAGCGAGCGCTGAGGAGGGCACGCGCACCGTCGGCGATGCAGCGGCACGTGGGGAACTCGAGGAGGCGCGGGTTCCAGTCGAGGTCGACGAGGGCGCGCTGGGCGTCGACGCAGAAGCGGACGGCGTCGATGGCGGCCTGGAAGAGGATCATGAAGGCGTCGCCCTGCGTCATGACCTCGTAGCCGTTGTTGCGGCGCAGCGCTGCCCGCATGGCGTCGTGGTGCTGGTACAGCGCCTCCTTCATCAGCTCCGCGTTCCACTCCCACAGCTCCGTCGACTGCTGGATGTCTGCCGCTGCGTGTGAGCTGCGCGCAACCCACAGGGCCCCGTTCCCGCTGCCCCACTGCCCCCCCCTTCTCACCTGTGAACACAATCGCCATCCTCCCGGTCGGCGCTGGCCTCTCGACGCTGCTGTCCCTCTCGGACTTCTGCGCATCGCACGCATCGCATCGCCCAGAGTGAGTGCAGTGCAGCGGGGGCCGAGTGCTGCTCGGGAAGCAGAGAGGACGACGGACGATGAGGTCGCGGAGGAGCTGGGTGGCTCTGCCCAGCGAGCCGATGATGTCGGAAAACTCGGGGCGGACCTCGGGGGAGGCGTCCCAGCACAGCTCCATGAGGTCGCGCAGGGGCTGGACGCGGTCGAATGCTGGGCCCACCTCGGGCCTGCTGCCCTTGTCGGCCACGAGGGCGCTGACCAGCACGGGGTTCATGTCCCTGTAGGGCAGCTCGCGCGTCACCGTCTCCCACACCATGATGCCGAACGCGTACACGTCGCTCTTGGTCGAGAACACCCCGCGGCTGATGATCTCGGGCGCCGTCCACAGCAGGCTCCCCAGCACCGACTCGTCGCTCTGCGTCGCCGTCCCGCTGCTGTGCTTGTGCGTGATCACCGTCAGCCCAAAGTCGCTCACCTTGGCCTGCATGCTCGCCGTCATCTGCGCGTTGCCCGGGCTGGCGTGAGCAGCGGTCGCAGGGGACACAGGGACACAGAGGGACACAGGGGACACAGAGGGCACAGGAGACACAAGAGACACAGGAGACACAGGAGACACAGGGGTCGCAGGGGACACAAGGGGACACAGGGGACACGATGGAACACAGAGGAACGGAGGGGACACAGGAGACACAGGGGACACAGTGGGCACAGAAGACACAGGGGTCGCAGGGGACACAAGGGGACACAAGGGGACACAAGGGGACACAGGGGGCGCCGCACGAGGATGTTGGAGCTCTTGAGGTCGCAGTGGACGATGGGGGGGCTGCTGCCGTGCAGGTACGCCATCCCCGCAGCGATGTCGCTGAGGATGCTGAGCTTGAGGCCGGTGCCCAGCGCCACCGCCCTGTCCGCCAGCACGTCCAGCAGCGACCCGCGCGGCATGAACTCGGTGACGATCGTCAGCGCCTCGCTCGTCTTGGCGTAGCACATGAACAGCAGCAGGTTGGGGTGCCGCAGTGACTTCATCACCGTCACCTCCTGCAGCAGCTTCTCCTCGTCGAGCTCCTCGTTCCTCCTCATCGGCACCACCTTGGCCGCAACCTCTGTCCCCCTCCACTGCGCCCTGCGCCCCCCCGGGTGTCAGCGTGCCAGCGCTCCCACGCCCGGCCCGCAGGCGCACTGGAAGACAGCGCCGTAGCTGCCCTGGCCCAGCTCCCGCCCGATCTCCAGCTCCTCGGGGTTCACCGCGTACGTGTTCTTGTCCGACTCGATCTGTGGGGGCCGGCGACAGCAGGGCGACAGCGGGTCAGGGCGAGCCACTCGTTGTGCGAGGAGGTCGTGTGTGAGCCTCTGTCGAGCAGCACCTTGCGGAGCAGAGTGCGCTGCACGCGGCGCTGGTGCCTGTACAGGAACGCCCCGGCCACAGCCCCTGCCACCACCAGGAAGCCGGCTCCCCCGACGACGCCCCCCACCACAGCCGGGACGATGCTGCCCGCGCTTCCGCTGCCTGTGGTCACGGCGGGGGACCACGGGGCCCAGCGCGGGTCGATGACGACTCCGCCGTTGGCCGTCCAGTTGCCGATGGTGGCGAGGTTGTCGTTGCCCGGGCACCAGCGGAAGATGGCGCTGGTGGCGAAGCGGTCGCCGTTCTCGTCGAACGAGACCCAGCCGCTGGCGCCCTGGAACTCGAGCGCGATGAGCGTCGAGTAGAACAGCGACTTGTTGTGGGGGTCCTGGCCCGCCGCGATGATCTTCTTGGCGGCGTGGACCCACGCGAGGCCCGCGTCGTACTCGAACAGCGACCAGAAGGGGTTCACCAGCTGGTCTGATCCGAGGTACGCCAGGATGTCCTTTGTGTACTTGACCGACACGGGGCTGACGTCCACCGCCGTGGCCACCCCCATGACCACCGTGTTGTTGGTGATGGCCTGCGCCAGCTCTGCGCGTGTGTGCCCGTGCGGGGGCTGAGACGGGATGCAGCGGCGGGGAGAGAAAGAGAGAGAGAGGCGCACGTGGGTAGATCAGGGCGATGGAGGCGCGCGTGGAGTAGGTGTTGAGGCCGTTGCCCAGGATCCACGCGTAGGGCTTCTGCAGCATCCCCATGAGCCGCGCCTGCTCCAGCATCGGGAAGCACGTCATCGACCCGCAGTACAGCACAATCGCCTGGGGCGCCGCTGCTCTCACCCTCTCCAGCTGCACGCGCACGCGGGGGAAGGTGAGTGCGCGTGCACTCAGAGTGATGCCCGAGTGAGAGAGGGCTGCCCACGTAGGGGATGTAGAAGGAGGGGGGGTTGGTGGCCGAGGCCGGGTAGTAGACGATGTCCGACACGTTGACCGGCGGCGTCGCACGGGCCGCGTACGTCACGATCTTTTGCACGCCGCCCTGCCCGTAGCTGTCGTCGTTGCCCATGCCCACGACCCTCGTGATGCCGTACTTGGAGAACATCTGCACCATCGCCAGGCTCTGCGTCCCCACGCCCCCCATCGTGGGCCCCGTCAGAGCACAGAGGGCGAGGAGACGACCGGGTGCTCGGGTGCGACGCCGTACACTGAGGGCCACGGACGTGCAGGTGCGCATGAACCTGGGGTACTTGGACTTGTCGCTGAGCATGGGGCTCGTGGACAGCCCCGAGATGAGGGGAATTCCGCTGGCCGTGAGCCCCGGGTGCGTGGCGTTGCCGTCGAGCAGCGTCATGGTGATCCTGCTGCTGTCGCCCCCGATGACCGTGACCACGGGGATGGCGCTGAACAGCCCCGCTGCCACCGGCCCCATGCTCTATTTCGGTCACGGGCGGAGAAGAGCTATAAATGGCGCCGTCCTCTGAAAAAATTCACAAGTCGAATACTAGAACCTTGAAAATTGAAGTCCCTTTTCTCTCTGCCAGCAGCGGACGACCGAAACCCCCGCGCACACGCTGAGAGACGCACCGACAGATCCTTGTCGTCGAAGAGGACAAGGGAGACATTGTAGCGGCCCAGATCGCCGGCCTCCTGTGCCTGCGTCATGGCCATGCACACCGACATCACCGTCTGCAGGGGCCACGGGGCCAGCGACTGCCCAGTCAGTGAAACGTCCTGTGGTGTGCTGCCACCGAGGGGGCGCTTGCCTCGAGGGTGACGCTGCGCTGGAGCGAGTAGAGGACGCCCACGACGAGCGTGTCGTCCGGGGGGTGCGCTGTCGCGTTTGCCGCCAGCAGCTTGCACGGCGGCGACGACCAGTTGTACGGGCTGGCCAGCGCTGCCTGCAGTCGGTGTCGGCTGTGTCAGCAACAGCGCTGGAGAGAGAGCAGAGCGGGGGACAGCGACGAACAGCTGCCAGCAAGAAGAGGACGGCGAGCTTCATTCCGAGGGGATCCGATGAGAAATGAAGATGGAGTTCAGAGGAAATGCCCGCCGCGGCTTTGTCCAGATAGAGCAGCAGGTATTGCCACGTATCGGCCCTATTTATGGCGCCGATCGGTCCCGTTGTGGTCTCCGGGGGGCTCTCGGACCGGCGATCACCGGCACTGAGTGCGAAAGCGGGGGGAGCGGGTACGGCACCCGCGAGGCAGACCCGAGAGGCACAGACACCCCCCCGGATGCTTCGTCTTCCTTGGCCTCTGGGCCAACCCGTGCCGTGCGCCCCTGAGAGGGCGAGGCTCTCCGCGGATTGGGCGATCGTGGTCCCGCTCTGCTCCTGCGAGGCCGGTCCACGCCGCCACGCGTGTGCTGTGCCTGTCGCCTGTATGGTGCTCGCTCGCCTGCGAGCGCCTCCGCAGCCGGACGGCACTGGGGACTGGTCCGAGTGGCGCCATTAGCTTCCCGAAACACGCCAACAGGAGAAAGACCATTGCCACTGCAGTTCCTAGTCGCAGAGGGCATTGTGTCCATTTTTGCAGCGTGGCGCACAAAGGGTCCAGGGACTCAAGGCCGATGGGGTGGTCGTCGCCAACAAGCGGAGCTGCCAAGCACTTCCGCTTGGCCCGGCCCCTCACACCGCCAGAACTGTTCCGCCCGCACTGCTGTGGACCATGGCTGCCGTCGGTTCGCACACGACATCTTGGACGAGCCCGTGGGCCGCGTCACGCGGTACTGACCAGAATCGCTCAGGGGAGGTGCAACGGAATGCGTCCTCCAAAATGAACCGCCGCCCTGGGTGCGTTACCCATACGCAAAGCAACACCCTGGCAAACCGCGGAACCAAGCCCGCCTCGGCGAAGCGGTCAGCCCGGCCGCGCACGGGACAGGGCACCATACGATGGCAGCCCGCATCGGCGGCCCCAACGACGGTCACCCTCGTGAGGGTTGGCCGGCCACCAGGGAGGCAGACGCCAGCTCGTAGCCAGCAGATCGACACAGAGCAAGGCGGGCAGCTTTGTTCGGCTTGCTGGCAGCGGCCATGCTCGGCAGCCCTTGTTGTTCCACAGCGGGATGAGGAAACCAACCAGAGCGCTGCGCACGGTCACTGCTGGGCGGGAGCGGCGGCCGCGGCCGTCGCAGCGACGTCGGGGGTGAGGACGTCGCCGAGCACGGCGAGGTGGTCGTAGCCGCACTGCACAGAGGCCAGCGTCCAGTCGGCGCAGGGGACCACGAGCTTGCTGGGCAGCAGCCCCGGGCGCTTGTTGCCCACCGCCAGCTGCCCGTGCTCGTTGTCGCCCCAGCTGTACACGTCCCCGTTGCCTGTCGACAGGCCCCCCCGGGCGAGTCAGAGCAGGGAGAGCAGGGCGGCGGCCACGGCAGAGCAGAGGGCGCACCGCAGACGACCAGAGAGGTGTTGCCCCTGCACACCACGCGGATGGCGTTGACGCCCTCGGAGCCGAACGGCGCCACGCGGACGGGGACCTTGCGCTCGGCAATGTCGCCGACGCCCAGCTGCCCGCTCTCATTCCTGCCGCACGACAGCACCTCCCCGTTCGCTGTGCGCGGCGCTCGCAGCGGTGAGGCCACACAGGAGGGGAGAGACAGAGCGTGGAGGGGCGGAGGGAAGAGGAGCGCACAGGTGGCGACGACCGTGTGGCCCACGCCGCACGAGACAGAGATGGCCCTGCTGCTCGCGAGCGCCTCGACAAACGCGGGCTGCGGGGCCGAGCGCTCCGACGCGACGCCAGCGATGCCCAGCTGGCCGCTGCCGTTGGCGCCCCACGTGAGAACCGCGCCCTCCTCTGCTCGGGTAGCAGCACGCTATCAGCGACCAGCACACACGCACAACAAACTGCCAGGGCACAGTTGCCCCATGTCGAGCACTCTTGGGGATGCCTGCCTGATGGCACAAGGCCACCCCCAGGGACGCGGCCAAAGTGCAGTGGCTCGTCGAAGCTCCCAGGCACCGCCAAGGGAAGGGCACAGGCACAGGCGGCCCAGGGAGAGCAGAGAGGCGCTGCTGGGGCGTACCGGTGATGACGGCCGTGTGCGACGAGCCCGCGGCGATGTGGGCTACGCCGGCGATGGCGCTGACTGCTGCGGGGGTGCTGCGGGCGGTCTTGTCGCCGTGGCCCAGCTGCCCGTAGTCGTTGCGGCCCCACGTGAACACGGCCCCCGTCGCTGCCCCACAGACGCCGTCGCCGTCAGCGAGGGCAGCGCAGGGGCAGCAGGAGGGAGAGAGAGCGGGGAGCGTACTGGTGAGGGCGACGCTGTGGTAGCCGCCGAAGCAGAGGTCCGAGAGCTGGGCGCCCTGGTACTTGAAGAAGCCCACCTCCGTGGGCACCGAGCGGGCGCGCGTGTCGCCCAGCCCGAGCTCCCCGTTGGCGTTGAACCCCCACGCGAACAGGTCGCCCCCGTCTGCCGCAGAGGGGCCGTCCAGGGGGCGTCAGGTCCAAGAGGAGAGGAGAGGAGGGGCAAGAGCAAGAGAGGAGCGGGACCAGTGGTGAAGGCGATTCTGTTGAGGCCCGCAAAGACCCTCGAGACCTTGCGGGGCACCTGCAGCAGCGTGGGCGCCACCGCCACAGCCGGGAACAGCGTCCCGTTCTGGTTGTCGCCCCACCAGTACAGCTCGCCCGACTCTGCAGGGGCGGCACACAGTTATGCAGCACTTCAGCTCAGATTCTGTGGATTTTCTCGACAGATATTTCTGGATTCCGAGGGGAAAATGCGGAATCAATTGATTGGGCGCACCCAGGACGGCGAGCGTGAACTTGTTGCCGCACGAGACCTGGACCACGTGCAGGCCGCGGGGCGGGAACGCGGGGATCGGGACCAGGGACGAGCGGTCCGCCAGGAGCTTCGAGGGCCCTACGCCCAGCGACCCCAGGGCGTTGTTGCCGCACATGAGCACCACGCTCGCTGGATTCGCGGATCGGAGATACGGGAATCAGCAAAAATGGCGCGGAATGGGAGATTCCAGAACTGGGAATCCACACCGGCAGGGACGCTGGCGATGCCCAGGCCCTGCATCGCGCTCGTGGTGGCTGCCTGCACGCCTGCAATGACTCCGGGCGCGTACGCGCCGACCATCTTGTCGCATCGGCCAGTGTCGGGAACAGTCAGGAGTCGGGAATCGGGGGGAGATTTCGTGATGGCGTGAGCATCAGAGATATCAGACCTGGGCCGTGGCCGTGGGGACCGAGGTGATGGCGTCGAGCGCCTTCTGCTCGGGTGGAGGAGGCCAGTCAAACCCAGAACCAGAATATCGGGGGGAAATATCTCGATGCGGAATCAGGGAATCAGGGGAATCAGGGGAATAGGGGAATCAGAGGAATCAGGGAATCAGGGGAATCAGGGAATCAGGGAATCGGGGGGACCAGGGAGAGAGAGGAGAGCACCTTGGGGACGTCGCTGGCGACCGCCGCCTGGTACGCCGTCGACAGCAGCTGCGCGAGCGAGCGAGGGTGAGACACGGGGCGACGGGGACGCACAGAGGGCGCACCTCGCCGCCGATCTGTGCGACGCTGGTGGCGACCGAGGCCGCCACGTCGTAGGCCGCCGCCACAGAGCTCACCGCCGCGCTCTGCCCCCCCCGCGACCCACACACACACAGAGGCACACGCACATACACACGCGGACACACGGACGCCAGTCAGCAGAGCGCGGGGGACTGGGGCGCCGCCACACGGGCCGCAGGCGATGCGACATGGAAGGCGCAGCTGCAGCCGTGCAGCCGGCGATGTGGCGTGACGTGACGTGACGTGACATGACGTGGCGTGTGCCCGAGGGATAGAGGGAGAGGGAGAGGGGGGTGCCCTCACGAGGAGGTCGGGGGCAGGGGCAGCAGAGGCGTCCGAGTCAGCGCCGGGGGGGAGGATGCGGAGGGGCTCCATGGGGGGCGCTGCTGCCTCGGGGGCCTCGGGGGCGCTGGCGACGCGTGTCAGAGGCGCTGTGGGGGGTGGGAGAGCACGCACGGGGCCGTGGCCTGCGCCTGCTGGGGCTGGGGCTGGGGCTGGGTGCTGGGGGGGAGGGACATGGCTGGTGCAGAGCGAGGGCGGTGGCTCTGGGGGGCGTTGGCGTTAATACAATTCTGTGGCAGTTTCCTAGATATTTCACCCCACACGTGGTCGGCGCGTATCTCGGCGCTGCCTTTGCTCGGGTGATGCTCTTGTTTCCGGAAAATGACTCACCCGAAACACACGCAGAACACCTAACGTCACCCCAGATCAATCCCATTTGCCAACAGATGCAGGAGCACGAGGCCTCTGCGAGCACAGAAAACCCCATCTGGTGCTGCGTCATCCGTGTGTCTCTCAGTTACCAACGAGTGCGGTGGCTTCTCTTCGGGAGGGAGGGCTTCCCCAGGGGCTATAGGGGGCGCTCACACACGAGCGAGCACCAGAGCGCAGCAGTCGAGGCCGAGCTCCCGGGCCAGCCCGGGCCTCCTGAGCGCCTGCCTGTTGCCCGCCAGCCACGCGACACAGCTCTCTGCGAGGCCCTCCAGCCCGCAGCTGACTGCCGTCCCGTAGACCCGCGCCACGCTGTCCTCGCGCAGCCTCGCCCTCAGCCGCGCCTCTCACAGCTCCAGCACCGCCGCCACGCCGTAGCGGTGCGCTATCGCCGCCAGGCCCGCGTAGAGCTCCGCGGGCGCCTGCGGGAGCCGCCCACCTCGAGGACGGCGTCTGCCGTGCGCCCGCTGCGCAGGAGGCCGAGCATGCCGCGGGCCACGGCGCTGCGCAGGCCCTCGCTGGCCGCTGGCGAGAGGACCGCGTCGCTGGCCACCTGCGCGCGGAGCACCAGCGTGTCGTCCTCGAGCCCCGCGGCCACGGCCCCGGCGTCCGCGTCCGTGTCGACGCTGAGCCCCTCGCTGCCCGTGAACGCGAAGGGCGCGCGCCTGGCCTCGGCGATGCAGCGGTCCCCTGTGCGCAGCGACACGGTGGCTGCCAGCACGCACAGAGGCGAGGGAGCCACCGGCCTCGACGGGACACCGAATAGGCCAGACACGCACTGCGTGCAGTCCTCGCAGCGCAGCGTGACCCTCAGCTTCTGGGCCGAGTCGGAGCCCGAGAGCTTCTCGAGACAGAACCGCCACTGCTTGCCGAGCATCACGAGGCCGGGCGCGGGCGCAGGGGGCACGAGGATGGTCCCGCTGGCGAGCTGGAGGGTGGAGAAGCGCTTCAGCACAGCCTCGTGGGCGTCCTCGCTGAGCACGGCCTCGTACACGCTGCGCTGCACCTGTTGCCCCAGTGCCTCCATGTTCGTTGATCAGTAGAAACTACTGTGCTGCTGCTCAATACAATTGTTTCAGGCACACACGTAATATCGTAAGCAGTATGACAGAGTTTGATTCCCGGGAACCATATGACTCAGGATGGTCCAAGAGTCGGTTGATTGGTGCTGTACAGTTCCGAGGCGTGGTCTGAATAGCTCATGTGGTGAAGAAAGAGCGGGAGAGAGGCACACTCTTCCACCACGAACAGGAGCAAAGCAGTGCGCACCCTCACAATTCCTCAGTTGAAGACAATCGTGGGCGGGTCGCGGACGACGGCGCGTGCGTACTGCACGGCAGGAGTACCGATCATGAGGACCGCGATCCTGCTGCCTCTGGGCACCCCGAGCCTCTCGAACAACTGCAAGGCACACAGGGGATA
>CACRSC010000002.1:732471-774863 GCA_902651635.1 Mastigamoeba balamuthi
GCGCAGCGCTGCTGTGGCGCCTGTGGAGCTCCGCCAGCCGGTGCGGGGACCTCAGGGGCACGGCTGCGGGCCTCGCGGGGGCCCCGAGGCCCGGGATGCACCTGCGCAGCTGCTGCTCGAGCGCCGGCAGCGCGGAGCCCTCGGGCACCGCAGCAGCAGAGAAGGCAACGCAGCCCGCGCTGTTCCTGCGCGCCAGCCGCCGCCTGCCCGTCGCCCGCGGGTCGTCGCGGGCCAGCGGGGGCTCGGCGGGCGCCGCCCCCGAGGGCTCCGCGGAGCCCGCGAGGCCCGGGATGCAGCGCCGCAGCTGCGCGTCGAGGCGGCCCAGTGCGCTCCCGGGCGCTGCGGCGCTGCCCGCGGGCCCGCAGTCGGCAGAGGACCTGCGGGGCCTGTCGCAGCGCTCGCGGAGCGAGTCGTGCAGGGCGCAGGCGCCGGGGCAGAGGCCCGCGGGGTCCGCGAGGGTCTCGCAGGGCTCCGGGGGCTCGCGGGGCGCCAGGGGCGTCTCCGACTGCGCGGGAGAGTTTCGGTTACTCTAGGGGGCAGAGGGCGGGGCGCGAATCGCGTGGCGCACGGGGCGCAGGAGGACCTGTGCGAGCGGTCGCGTGGTGGCCATTGGCTCCCCGGTGGCGGTTTTCCCGTTGCGATAGCGGGATTTTTCTGAAACCGAAATCAGAGGGAAGATCGCAGGAACGCGGATATCTTGGCGGTCAACCCCCACAGCCAGCAGGCCGTGAGCGACGACACTGAACACATAGTCTTACTGTGGTACGACATTCCCCATCCTCCATCGCACAATTCTTCCACAGAAAGAATCTGGCTGTGGGAATCTCTCCAGATTTGTCCTGAGTGCACTGCTGCTGCAGTATCGACAGGCACAGTCTGTTGGTGGGTCGGCACCCAGAGAGCGTCAGATGGAGAGAATCACGGTGGACAGCAGTGCTTGTGTGCGGTGCGGCCTGTGCGTGCGGGACTGCCCCGCTGGCGTCCTCTCGCTGCCCTCTGACGGGCAGGTGCCCCACTGCGTCGCCCCGGAGGGCTGCATCTCCTGCGCCCACTGCGTCGTACGATGCCCTCCCCACCTCTCCCACTGTGCCTGCGGCTGTGAGGGTACCAGGGTACCCTCGTGCTCTGCCCCCCGTGTGTGTGGTCCTCTGTTCAGTCCTCGTGCGACTGGGCCCTGCGGCTTCAATTGCCTCGCAAACTCGCCACACCAAAAGCGGCAACACAACGCCTGTACACGTGCGCGCGGGTTGTTCATTTCCCGCTCAGGGATCAGTGGTGCAGTCTGAGGGCCCACAATGCTGAGTACTGGCTGTACTAACAGCACCACTTGTATCCCGAGCAGTGCGTGTGCCCCACAGGGGCGCTGAGGCTCAAGGGGCTCAGGGACGAGAGCGTGGTGGCCAAGAGCGCGAGCCCTGCCAGCAGGGAGCAGGTGGCAGCGCTCGTCCGCGAGCGCAGGTCAGTGCGGCAGTTCCGCCCCGAGCCCCTGCCCCACAGCGTCATCCACGACCTCCTCGCCACCTCCTGCTCGGCCCCCACCGGCGGCAACGCGCGCGACGTCAAGTACGTCCTCGTCGAGAAGCCCGAGCTGCTGGCCGAGATGCGCATTCTCTGCTGTGCGCCCAAATCAATTGATTCGCGCCCTCTGGCTCACCGCCGCGCTGCAGGCGACGCGATGAGGATGATGGCCGATGCGGACCCGATGCTCAAGGCCGAGGTCGACGCGATGGTCCAGGCTGTGGCCGGGGGCCGCGACGAGGTGCTGCGCGGGGCGCCGCAGCTGCTGGTGGCCCACACGACGTGCCCGCCGCACTCGACGCACACAAGCGCCATGGCGGACATCGACCTGGCCGTCGCCCTCGAGACGGTGGAGCTCGCCGCGGTGGCGATGGGCGTGGGCACGTGCTGGGCGGGCACCGTCATCCTATCGTACATCGCCAGTCCGGCGATGCAGGAGGTCCGCTCGTTGGGGCGCCTCGCCCCTCGGCCGTGCCCTCTCCGCTCTGGTTCTCACAGGCGAATGGCGCGCAGATGTTCGAGAGGCTCGGGGTGCCCAAGGGCAGCAGGGTCCAGGCGCTGCTGCTGGGGAAGCCTGCTGTGCGTTATGCCAGGGCTGTTGTCCGCGAGGCGCCCCAGATTGTCATTCACTGAGGTACCGTGTTGCTCGAGAACACCAAGTGCCACCAGTGAGTGGGCGTATGTGGCGGGGATGCAAGACAACCGCATTCATGCCCACCACACTGCACCATAAATGCAATTGTGAAATGCAGTTGTGTGGTCATCGCTGGCTGCACATCAAAGAGCATTAGTATCATCACAGTTTTCTGATAACATCCTCTGTGGGAGGCCAGAAGACACTACAGGCACAAGGCACACGAGGGGCACAGAGCTCCAGATACACTTTTCTCAGATCTTTAGATTCATTTCAGGCATTTGATCGAACCCACCCGGTACTGTATCCCAATTCAGTGTCCCCAGTTTGCATTAGTGCAAGTGAACAGCCTCGAGACCCAATGGAGACAATCACGGTGGACAGCAGTGCCTGCGTGCGGTGCGGCCTGTGCGTGCGGGACTGCCCCAATGGCGTCCTGGCGCTGCCCACGGACGGGCAGGTGCCCCACTGCGTCGCCCCGGGCTGCATCTCCTGCGCCCACTGCGTCGTACGTCCGCAGCTCATGGCGCATTCCTTTCCTTCCCTGCCAGCACGTCTGCCACCACGGGCTGGGATCCCTTATGCTGCGCAGCCGAGAACGCAGTACACTGTGGGTACTGTCGGGGCGCTGAGTTGAACTGTTCTTTTCGGTTGCCTGCAAAGTTCACCCCCAGAACGGGCATTGGCGTTCGTTTGGTGCACGTGCGCTTTTGTTGGCACAGCACCACTCCAATTGCGATACATTGTCCGGGCCACTGAATTGCGCTGGTCCAGCACCCTGGTACTTTGGGTGATCTCTCACTCGGGTGCCGCTGCCTGCTCCGCCCAGTGCGTGTGCCCCACAGGGGCGCTGAAGCTCAAGGGGCTCAAGGACGAGAGTGTCGTGGCCAAGAGCGCGAGCCCCGCCAGCAGGGAGCAGGTGGCAGCCCTCGTCCGCGAGCGCAGGTCTGTGCGGCAGTTCCGCCCCGAGCCCCTGCCCCACAGCGTCATCCGCGACCTCCTCGCCACCTCGTGCGCGGCCCCCACCGGCGGCAACATCCGCGACATCAAGTACATCGTGGTCGAGAAGCCCGAGCTGCTCTCCGAGATGCGGAGCCTGTGCTGTGCGCCCAAATCAATTGATCTGCGCCCTCGCGCTCACCTCTGCACTTCAAGCGACGCGATGAAGATGATGGCTGCCGTCGACCCGATCCTGAAGCCGGCGATCGGGGCGATAGTCGCGTCGATGGAGGAGGGCCGTCGCGACGAGGTGCTGCGCGGGGCGCCGCAGCTGCTGGTGGCCCACACGACGAGCGTCCTGCACTCGACGGCGATGGCGGACATCGGCCTGGCTGCCGCCCTCGAGACGGCGGAGCTGGCGGCCGTCGCGATGGGCGTGGGCACGTGCTGGGCGGGCTTCATCATCCTCGGGTACAACATCAGCCCCGCGATGCAGGAGGTCCGCTGCCTCCCCATTCCCCACTCCTCCTGCCGCAGTGGGCTCACGGGCTGGACAGATGTTTGCGAGGCTCGGAGTGCCCAAGGGCAGCAGGGTCCAGGCGCTGATGATAGGGAAGCCTGCCGTGCAGTACCCGCGTTCCGTTGTCCGCGAGGCGCCCGAGATAGTCTTCCACTGACAATGAGCGCATGCTGTGCTCATGCACCCACGCAGAGAACAATCAACAGTGAGAGTGCTGTGTCTTGTCCTCAGTCTTCAGGGTCGTGAAGGGGCACTTGAACCATTCTCTGAGGGGTACGGTGCTGCTGGCACAGCTAGTGGTTTCAAGGTAATAGCCTCAGGGCGCCCCAGAAGCCTTCACAGGTGGTGCTGACCATGGGGCAGCGTGGGTAGGTGCAGGGGCACAGGGCGGATCGCATTCCCACGTTGGCAGATAGTTGGACGCAAAGCCCACGGACGCAGTGGCGATGAGTCGAGAGAATCTGTGTCCGCATCATCCAAGAGCTGGAAGAGGTCTTCGGGGCGCCCCAGAGCACATGCCACATGAACCCAGCAAGCACATCAGATGGCAGTGTGACCACGTGCTGCATAGTCATTGAGTGCTGCCCTAGTCATGGTCAATCTGTGCACAATCTCATTCTCTGATATCGTGGTGAACCAAGAGAGACAGGAAGGAGATGAACATGATGCAGTCAAGTCCTCTCCTGTAGATAATGAGAATCAATTGCTGTGATTTAATTGTAATGATTTAATTGATTTGGTAGTAAATCAACATATAATTTCGAGTTATCATTCATTCTGCACGATTGGAATGAGTACTTGACCAATAAAGACAAAAACTACAATTCTCATTGGTGGAGACTCCTGATAATATCTGTGGAAATAGAAATAGAAATATATTTGGTCACCCATTCCACTACCAGTGGGGATAAGCCCTTGCAGGCCAGGGGAGCCCTGATATTTATGTGGTCCAATAGCATTTTTATGGTGCAGGTAATGGTGCTAATAGTTCTAATCTCTGTATCTGACTTTCTAACATTCAACCATATAACAATAATTACCCTTCATTTGTTATTGTAATATGTGAAAGATGTAGAAACGAGATACAGCTGCAGTCCTCATTGGCGTGCAGGCGATTCCTGATAGTTCTTACACTCTTACAGCTGGGGCTCTGCATGTGGTGCATAAGAATTCAAACAATCTATATCTCAAATGCAACATTCAATTTTCAGATGATCCCCATGCACTTAATGCAACCACTCGTTCTGTACTCCCACTACTGTTTGCAGAGACTTGATATCCAATGGTAGGAGGAGCACAGGGCACTGGCCAAGAAAGAGCTAGTATTCAAACAACAATGCTATCAATCTGTGGGATTGTGCAGCATTGCTTGCTGCTATGTAGTACACACTGTCATATCTATATTCTCTACAAAGAACAGTGCATGTACTTTACTACATGCCACTTTGCACATTCACTACATTGTGTAGTTGATGTACTTCCACACAGTCTGCTAGAAGGCCAAAAAAGATCAAGAATAATGAGATCCCTCTTACCGAGTTTGGAGCTCCCTTCCTGGTTGCAAGCACCCTTTTGACTCTTGAACGTTTACATCACTTTATGAACAACTACATGAGACAGCTGAGAGGATCAAGGACAAGACCCTATTTGAGAAGAGGACCGGCCATGCTTTCAAACACATCATTTCTGCTACAGAGGGCAGGTAACTCATTCCGCCCTCTTAAGTCCAACCTGTTTTCTCACAAAGAGGCATGGTGTGAGTGCCTCATTACGAACACTTCCTTTGTTGAGAATGGCCGGCCATACCTTTTCCCAGAGACACTCTCTATGCAGGTCTGGGTTTGCAACAAGATCGCATCTGGTATCTACAAGCTCAGCGAGGTTACAGAGAAGCTTGGAAAGCTCCTCCCCCAGTCCAAGGCAAAGTAACATGGTCAAATTGTCGTGAGACACACTTTCTAGGCCCTCAAGTGGGCAGAAACTGACCTGATGGTTTGGCTGTGGCATCCATCAGGTTGGTCAACCTGACTGACCTGACTGATTCACATACACTAAGGGAGACAACCTGTTCCTCATCCAACGTCACAGCAGATTCAACATTAGATAATCTCCGGGCCCACACCTCAAACAACGGAAAAACCCAGACCCAACGAAGAGCGGTCTCAGAAACCACAGAGACAAGAGACAGAGAGAGAGAGAGAGACAGAGAGATGGACACCATAGCGGTGGACAGCAGCCTCTGCGTCAGGTGCGGCCTCTGCGTGCGCGACTGCCCCATGGGCATCATCGCGCTGCCCCCCGACGGCCAGGTGCCCCGCTGCGTGGCCCCCAGCTGCATCGCCTGCGACCACTGCGTCGTACGCACCCGCCGCTGGCCTCATCGCGAAAAGCCAGATATTTGTCTCGATTCAAACCCTGATTCGCACTATCTGGCAACGAATCCCGGAATCTTGCGACGAGGGCAGTGCGTGTGCCCCACAGGGGCGCTGAGGCTCAAGGGGCTCAGGGACGAGAGCGTGGTGGCCAAGAGCGCGAGCCCCGCCAGCAGGGAGCAGGTGGCAGCCCTCGTCCGCGAGCGCAGGTCTGTGCGGCAGTTCCGCCCCGAGCCCCTGCCCCACAGCGTCATCCGCGACCTCCTCGCCACCTCCTGCTCCGCCCCCACCGGCGGCAACATGCGCCCCGTCAGCTACGTCGTGGTCGAGAAGCCCGAGCTGCTCTCCGAGATGCGCCATCTATGCTGTGCGCCCAAATCAATTGATTTGCGCCCTCACTGACACGCTTTCTGCTGCAGGCGAAGCGCTCAGGAAAATCGCGGCTGCAGACTCGGCGCTGAGACCCAGGATGGAGGGGCTGCTCAAGGCAGTGGAGGCGGGCCATGACGTGGTGCTGCGCGGGGCGCCGCAGCTGCTGGTGGCCCACGCGCCCAGCGGCCAGCACACGGCCGCGATGGCGGACATCGACCTGGCCATCGCCCTAACAACGGCGGAACTGGTGGCCGTGTCGATGGGCCTGGGCACGTGCTGGAACGGCTTCGTCATGCTCTCGTACAACACGAGCCCCGCGATGCAGGAGGCGCGTCTCCCCCGTGCACTGTCTGAGTGCCTGTGTGCTTGGGGATAAGCGGGCCCAGGCCTCACCTGCGCTGCTGCGTGTGTCTGCTGTGTGCCGTGCAGCTGTTCGAGAGGCTCGGGGTGCCCAGGGGCAGCAGGATCGAGGTCCTCATGATCGGTACTCCTGCCGTGCAGTACGCGCGTGCAGTCGTCCGCGACCCGCCCACGATTGTCTTCAACTGAGGAGCACGCGCTGCTTCGCTGTTAGCGGTGGCCCGCCCCCGCTGGCAGGTTGCAGCCGCGTGCCTATGTCTCCTTCGAGCCCAGAGCCCCTGTGGCGTTCATTTCGGTGCTCAGCAGGCCAAAGCCCCACAGATGACGTTTTTTCCTTTAGGAGCCGTGAATCTCTGAGTCATAATTGGATGAACGATCAACTCACCAATTCGGACACCAAAAAGCGGGGTTTTTTCTGTGCTGGGACTCAGTTTGGTAAGAAGCAACAGAAGAGCACAGAACAGCCCAGCATGTCGATGGAGAAGGTCACGATCGTGGTGGACAGCAGTGCCTGCGTGCGGTGCGGCATGTGTGTGCGGGACTGCCCCAATGGCGTCCTGGCGCTGCCCTCGGACGGGCAGGTGCCCCACTGCGTCGCCCCGGAGGAGTGCATCTCCTGCGCCCACTGTGTTGTACGTGCTCGGGGCAATCCCTCCACCCCATCGCCACTATCACCGCGAAGCTACCAGTGCTCCTTTACTGCGGATTTAGGAATTTGTTCGGGAAATATGAGTGGGGCAACAGAAAACGGGAGCCACGCGACTCACTTGAGTGTGATGGTTATAAATATGCGGCAGGGAACCCATGTCACCTGTAGGAATCACACTTTTCTGGGTGGTGCTTGAGACGCGCCGTGCTGGCCATTTCGGTCCACTGCATTCAAGTAATTGCTCATTCTCTCGCCACTAGTGCGTCTGCCCCACGGGGGCGCTGAGGCTCAAGGGGCTCAAGGACGATAGCATCGTGCCCAAGCTCGCCAATCCGGCCAGCAGGGAGCAGGTGGCAGCGCTCGTCCGCGAGCGCAGGTCTGTGCGGCAGTTCCGCCCCGAGCCCCTGCCCCACAGCGTCATCCGCGACCTCCTCGCCACCTCCTGCTCCGCCCCCACCGCCGGGAATTCGCGTAACGTCAACTACGTCGTGGTCGAGAAGCCCGAGCTGCTGGCTGAGATTCGCGTTGTGTGCTGTGAGCCTCTTTTCCAATTGATTTGCACCCAATTGACCACTTTCTGCTGCAGGCGACGCGATGAGGAAAATCGCGGCTGCGGACTCACCGATAAGGTCCGCGCTGGAGGGGCTGCTCAAGGCAGTGGAGGCCGGCAATGACGTGTTGATGCGTGGAGCACCGCAGCTGCTGGTGGCCCACGCCCCCGTCTGCGGTCCCACGGCAGACGTCGACCTGGCCATCGCCCTGACGACAACGGAGCTGATGGCGGCGTCCATGGGCCTGGGCACCTACTGGAACGGCATTGTCTTCCACACGTACAGCATGAGCCCCGAGATGCAGGAGGTGCGTCTGCTCCCTTCAAGTTGCCTGCATTCTGTTTGCCCTACAGGGCCAGCTCACCTTTGCTGATGCTGCGCTGTGTCTGCTGTGTTCCTTGCAGCTGTTCGAGAAGCTCGGGGTGCCCAGGGGCAGCAGGATCGAGGTCCTCATGATCGGAAAGCCCGCCGTCAAGTACGCCCGCGCCGTCGTCCGCGACCCGCCCAAGATTGTCTTCAACTGAGGCTGCTCGCTCCCCGCCCCACGCACGTGCATGGATCAGTGAGCCCCCGCTCTCCCCACCTCGAAGTGTTTTCACCGCTGATGGATCTGAACGACTGTCTGGTTTGTCTGCGACTGTCTCTGGTGTGCGAAGACGCATACTGTGCACTAGTGCGCGTCGCGTGGTGTGTGCCTGTGCCTGTGCCTGTGCCTGTGCCGTGCGGTGCTTGCTCTGTCTGTGTGCGTGTGGGTTTTGTGCTGCTGTGGCTGCCGGGATGTATACGAGTCGTCGCTGCTCTGTAGTGTGAAAATCAGTTGACTGGCACGGGAAGCGCGGCCGTGAGTGTCACTGCCGCGTGGCCTGCAGCGCCCTGAGCGCCGCCGCGGCCGTCTGCACGTCGATGTCCTCGACCTCTCCGAGCACGCCCTGCACCGCCGCCTCGTCGACGGGCGAGGAGATCCCGCTGAGCCTGCGCAGCGCCCGCACAGCCGCCTCGAACTTCTCGCCCGTCGCCCCGGCGCCCAGCACACGTATCGCGCTCACCGCCTCCTGCACGACCGCCGCGTCCGCCGGCCCCGCAGCCGCTCCCTCAGGCCCCTCGGGCCCCTCGGGCCCCTCGGGCGCCGCCAGCCCCGCGATCGTGCGCGCCAGCCTGCTGGCCACCATCACCGCGTCCTCGTCGTCGACGCCGTCGCCCGTGCGGCCCTCGCGGCCCTCGCGGTGCCCGCGCTTGCTGTCGCTGTGGTGCCGGTGCCTGTGGTGCCTGTGCTTCCTCGCGCGCGGCGTCGCCGACTCGGAGCTCTTGTCGCGCGGCGAGGAGCCCTCCGAGGGCTCGTCCCTGGGCGACCGGGGCGACTCGAGCGGGGGCAGCGACAGCAGCGCGGGCACCGGGGGCGCTGCGCCGGCGTCGTGGTGGCCCGCCGCTGCAGCGGCACCGATGGCGAAGCGCCCGCACTCGAGGTCCGCGTTGGACTTGGCCCGCTGCGTCCGCTGCCTCGGCGCCTCGACCGGCGACTCTGCGAGCGACGACGCGCTGCCGACGCTGCACGCGCCGCCCAGCGCCAGCGTCGCGCGGACGACGGGGATCGCCCCGAAGTGCTGGTCGGCGCTCGACTGCGCCCTGTGCGTGCGCCGCGGGCACTGCGCCCCGGCCTCCGCGACGGGCGACGACGGCGGCGACGCAGCGACCCCCGAGAGCGCCCGCTGCGAGCTGCCCGAGTTCTCGCGGTGCAGCGACCCGATGAGCGACTGCACGGGGACGCGCGCGACGGCGTCGGCGGCGCTGTTGGCCCTCAAGGCCCGCAGCGACTCGAGGACGAACCGCTCGTCGCCCGCGCAGCCCACAGTCAGGCGCCCCGCCGAGAGCGTGGCCCTCTGCGACCGCTGCGCGGCCTCGGGCCTGCAGGCCCTCCACAGCGGGCTCAGCGGCGCGCGGGCCATCGGGCTGTGCGGCGCCGACGCCGACGACACGGGCGACGCCGACGACGCCAGCGGCGACGCGCACGAGCTGCTGCCGTCGTCGTCGTTGTCATTGCCCGAGGCCTCGCTGGCGCTGGGCGTCCGCGCGTGGTCGCCGCGGCCCTTGAACGTCTGCACGAGCCCGACGAGCATGCTCAGTATCGGCGTCTTGCGCGACCCCGACGTCCCCGGCCTCCGCGCCACGTCTGCGTGCTCGTGCGAGTGCGCCCGCGCGTGCTGCGTCCGTGCGCGCGACGGCGGCGGGGCCGAGTGCCGCGCAGAGTCGGGGCGCTTGGCTGCGCTGCTGGGCTCGGGCGGCGGGCACGGGAACGACTCGCGCTGCATCTCGTGCTGCTCGCTCTGCGGCGCCGCGCCCTCCTCGGAGTCGATGCGGCCCGCGGCGAACAGGGCCCGCCTGATCTCCGAGCGGACCGCCGAAGACACGTTGACCTCGCTCTCGGCGCCGGCCTCGACGAACTTGCGGTAGATGCGCATCGCCTCGAACTTAAGTTCGCGCTGCACAAAAGTCCGCGGAGCGTCAAAAACGAGTCGCGGGGACGCAGAAGGCTCCGCGGAGCGGCGGCGGGGCTGCGCACGTCTGCGATGGGGCCGAGCGCCATGAACCGCGAGGTCTCGTCGAGGAAGTCGATGCACTCGTCCGCGTACTCCTGCGCCATGAACACGCGCAGCCTCTCGCGCGTCGCGGCGTCCGCGAGCACCTGCTCCAGCGTCGCCCCGTTGTCCGCGAGCCCACTGCGCTGCAGCGCGTCGCTCCGGACCGAGTGCTCGATCTCCGCCCGCGCCCGCGCGTAGAGCGAGCTCGTGATCCCCGCGGACTCCGCGGAGCCCGCACTCGCGTACGGCGGCGGCGCGGCCTGGCATCCCGGCGTGACGTCCCTCCTCGAGGGCGTCCTCTTGAGCGCCTGCTTCAGAATCGACGGGTCTGCGTGCGTGGCGTCGGAATCGGGAAACTAATCGGGAAAATTCGAAGCCCGCGGACCTGCGGAGGCGAGAGCGGCGAAGCGTCGCGGGCGGCGCGGGTCCGAGAGCAGCGAGTCGTCGACGGCCGACGAGGGCGTGTTGTGGCGGACGAGGGCGGGCGGGGGCCCGCGGGCCGAGAGCGGTACGGCGGCGAGGAGCTCTGCGATCGGGAAAATGCGCTAAGGGTGCAATAAAGGGAAAACGGACTGCACGCCAGCGGGAAAAACTGCCAGAAAGAAACGTGCGCGGCACTGGGGGCGCGGGGGGCGGGGCGGCGGGCACCTGGGGGCGGCCCGAGGCCTAGCCAGCAGTCCCCGACAGTCTCGCGCCGGCGGGAGGTCAGGGGAGGGACTGCGGAGCACATGGGAGGTGCACTGCACAGAACAACGCAGGACAGTATCAAGACTGCCTTGATTTCTGAATCGAAGTGGATAAAATCGCCGGTCAGATTCTCAAACTGAGCAAACGGTGCGGTGTTGCTTGGCCGTTTTTCCTTGGTGATTCCGGAACCCAACACTGGATCTTCGGCATCGTATCTCCTCCGCAAGATGGTCTGTTCAGAGGCTGGCTCGCCGCATTTCCATAGCTGGAAAGATTCACCCGGAGTTGTTCGAGAATCTGCGACGAGAAACGGGGATCCCTGTCAGGGCTCGGCAAGAATGTTAAGTTTGTGCCCAACTAGTAATCACTTGTTGTTAGCAACTATTCTTAAAATGTCATAGATATTTCGATATTATCGATATATTTCACTTTGTTGATGGTTACTGTGTTATCAAACTGTTCCTTTTCCTCTGAGAAGGGGCTTCTTTGCCTTCTGCCAGTCCTTGCTTCTCATATTCATCTACCTGGGGGTACCTCTTCTGCAACATCTCTGCTCGTTAATGTGTGGCACATTCAACTATACTGCATCCAGAGTTGGAAGATATTCATGAAGTTTTCACATTAAATTGATCAGTTATAAGCCGTATGAATTGTGACTAGATGCCAGCTGCGATACTGAGTAGAATAGAATAGAATTATGGTCACCCATTCTGCTACCAGTGAGGATTAAGCCATTTGGGTATGTTAATCTCTTCTGTGTTGGCTGCTTGGGAGGAGCGCTGTTTGGGGGGTTTTATGTTGCACTGCCTATCAGTTTCTGTGGGTTCTGTTATTATCAGAGGTTTCGTGCTTTTGGTGGTGTTTCTGCTCCTTTTTGCGGGGTGGAATGTGTCTGGGCAGTTGAAGGGTGATTTGGGGGTGTCTCGTGGGATACATCTTCTATGCACTTCGTGTGCTAGCAGGTTGTCTTTGTGACTCATGTTGTCTAGCCAGTCTCGCATAGTGGCGACCCACTCTGCTTGTATTTTTGTTGTTGCTCTGATCATCTGTCCTTACTCAGGCCCCGTAGGCTATAGTGTATTGAAGGAATGTGATGTCCTTGAATTTGTTTGCTTGGATGTGCACCCATCGTTTCAGTTCCTGGGGTTCAGTGCCTATTATATTGGCTATCTTCGATCATCATTCGAGCTGGGAGCATTCCCAATGTTGGTGGGCCAGAGAGTCTGCTTTGACAGTACAGAAGGGGCACCACGGATCGCTTAGTATAGCCTAGTGTGTGCTGCTAGCTCTTTTCATGATTTCTGCAGAGTGAGTATGTGCACATTTTTTGTGTGTCCTGTAGGTGCCCATGAGGACTTGGTGCCACCGGAGGCCTTCCATGCATTGTGCCTGTTTCCTGGTTGCTTTGTTGATGAGGACTGGTGGTATTTTAAATTTTTGCCACTAATTCTTCTACTTTACACTGTTAAAGGTGATGATAGTATCTGACAATTGTTGAAGACTGTGTGGAAGTTGTGGGTGGAGCGACTTTCAGCCTCTGACATGAGTTCTCGTATGCTGGCAAGGTCTGTCCCCCAAAGTGGGTGACCGGGTTCATAGCATCTGTCCGTAGTTAGGGCCTCTTGAACTAGTCTATCCGCCTGTGCCTTCAGTCAGGAGATCTGTGTTGCTGTATTATTCAGTATTTAGAGGGCACAACTATTCATTCAGTTACCGAGCCCTAATTCCTGTCCCTGTATCTCTGCCAAGACAGTTGGGGGTTGGCCAGTGGGTACAGTGGGATATCACGGGCAGTAGAGTGGGATGATGGCCAAGTACCCAGGTGTAATCTGTGCCGTTAACTTCGTAAGGTGCCAAACCCAAACCTTTACTTCAACTTTGGACACAATACAGACATGCCTTATGGCGTGTGATAGCAACCAATGCTAATTCACACACTTAACTGAGCTTATCACTCGTTCTTTATTTCCACAACGTAAGAAGTCCGGAAGAATTAATGAGTAAGCGCATTCCTTTCTGAGTGCATGCCAGAGCAGTGTCACGCGATAGAGACTCATGCTTGCTGATGGAAAACGACCATCCTCTGTGTGCACTCATCCATGAGAATATTTCAGGCAAGCGGATGGCTTGATCTGCCTGTATGAGCCACAGTCCAACTGACTTGGCATTGCTGAGGTGGTCAAGAACCTCCTGCAGCTCTTCGGGAGCCATAGGAATGCGCAACTCCACATTCTCAAGGTGCTCAGCCACCTTGAGGAAGTCGAGAACAGACGGGAACTGATTGCTTTGTCTGGTACACTTTAAATTGATGAGGCTCAGGCAAATTGGGTTCTTCAGAATGGCAGATGGAACCTCATCGGACTTCAGTGTCGTCAATTTGGCTCCAGAGACCTCATCTGTAGCGGGGCCCAGATAGCTTTTTTTAATCTTCAGAACACTGAGATTTGGCAGACACGTGCAGATAACAGTTGCAAGATCGTGTTCCCGGATTTTGGAGATCACCAGAATTTTCAATGAGGGGCTCATCTTAAGAAACTGACTGAAGATATTCAGGCTTTGGGGTTCCTGTTCATACATTAGATTGGCTATGAATGCCTTCTTCAATGCCAGTGGACATACTCTTGGCTGAGCAGCAACACAAGCATGGGCAGCATCGCGATCAATCATACGGTCAAACTCATTGATTCCAGGGCAATAGGTCAATGCGTACCCCATTTCCAGTGGACTACAGCGTCCTCCGATAGCTTCCAATCGTGGGAACTGCAATGACAGCAGAGAGCCAAACAGGGCCCCAGTCATGTTCATAGTGCCCAGGAAACACACCGAGGATTCTCACGTTCTGAAAGGCATGGTGGCCAGTGAACTGCAGGCTTTCCTCGAGATCCTCAATGTGGACCCAACTGAGCTTTTCCAGGCGAAGGGAGCAGCCCAGCTCTGCAAAGGCAGTAGCAATACCAAATTGGCTTTCGAACTTTTCATTGCATTGGAAGGTAACGAGGCCTCTTCCGCGTTCCCTGAGGAAACTCCTGAACGCCGGCATGTCACAGACCTTCCGAACCTTCAGAGACACCAGTGACTTAAGTCCTACAAGGGCAGCCCATGCAGCTGGCCCCATCACGACGTCACCGACATCTAGTTTTCTCACGGAGGACAGGGCAGATAGCGAGTGACTGAGGGTCTCAGCGTCCAGGTACAGCAGTTCGTCTCCCAATGCATCAGTCAGAAACTTAGCACTTCGAATAGCAGATGCTGCAGGGGAGGATGCCAGCGACCGTAGTTTTGACGAAGTGGGATCGACAGTGATACTGCGCCACAGCTCAGGGGACGAGCACATTGCGTGAGCAGCACGGCACACGCAGGCGAATTCGCACAGAGAGCCAGGGTCCAACAGCGGCAGGATGCCCTCAGCAATTAGGGCTTGAGGCAGGCACTCGAACAGTGTCGGCCTGTGGGCCTTGGTTGTGGATAACTCATTGAGACCGGCACAGAACCGACTATTGCCAACGCATTGGGTGGGGAAATGCAAGGGCAGCAAAACCTCGTTGGCCAGAGTCCTGCACGAGGGGCAGAGACGGCACATCAAACGGGCCAGTTTGCTCTTGAGGGCCACCAGCTCTGCATCGACGACCGGTGAAGCCATTACGGAGGCCTGAACGAATGCAACCCTTGGGAGGTGTTATGAGATTTTTGGGTTCAACTGATTCCTGTTGGGCAAATCTTGGCGAATTTATCTACGAGCCACGGTTCTCGACAGTCAACCAATGCCTTGTGTCATTTGATCCTTTTTAGCACTACGTGCCGGGCGGACTGCTTCCTCCTCAGGCCCCGGGCTGTGCTGAGCTACATCTATCGTCGAGCTGTTCGGGCTTCACGGGAGAAGGGGCTGCATCACAGAGCAGATGCTCTCACACGCTCTGAGAGCCCGAGTGCATGGACGAGGCCTGCGATTACGACCCAGAGCCTTTTCGACTGCGCCCCGTTCTGCCTGAGCTCGTGTTTCCAGTTCGGCCAATGCGACACCGGTGCTAAGCGCCACACAGAAACTGAATACGACCAACTGCTCACGGGTCGCCACTGCACTGGGGCCACGAGAGCAGCGCCAGAACAGCCAGAAGTCGACGCAGAGAGAGAGAGAGGAGAGAGAGCAGGACAAACTTCTCAGAGCAGACAGCGTGTGTCTGGTTCTCCGTACTGCGTTGTTGAAAATCACTTGAATGATACGGGGTTGTTGGGCTTAGGGTATTCAAACGTTTGCGTGTCCTCGGCTGGCGCGAGTATTCACAGAACCTGTCTGGGCGGGCTCTCGGCGACGTGGTGGTGTCAGTCGCGCAGCTGGCTGGCGACCATCGCCGCGTAGATGCCGCCCAGCCGCACGAGCTCCTCGTGGGTCCCCAGCTCGGCGACCTTCCCGCCCTCGACGACGGCAATGGCGTCGGCCCCGGCGACCGTCGACAGCCTGTGCGCCACGACGATGGTCGTGCGGCCCCCGCGCGCCCTCTCGAGCGCCGCCTGCACGCAGCGCTCGCTGGCCCCGTCGAGCGCCGCCGTCGCCTCGTCGAGCAGCAGAACGCGCGGGTCCCGCACGAGCGCACGCGCGATGGCCACGCGCTGGCGCTGGCCCCCCGACAGCGCCTGCCCGCGCTCGCCCACGGGCGTCTCGTAGCCCTGCGGCAGCGCTGCGATGAAGTCGTGGGCGTTGGCGAGGCGGGCGGCGGCCACGACCTCGTCGAGCGTCGCGCCCCCGGGCTTCCCGTCGGCGATGTTCTCGCGGACGCTGCCGCTGAACAGCAGGGGCTCCTGGGCCACGAGGCCCACGCGCGTGCGCAGCCACGCGGGGTCGTAGTCGGACAGCGGGCGCCCGTCGACGGCGACGACGCCGCCAGAGGGCTCGTACAGGCGCTCCAGAAGCGAGACGACTGTGCTCTTGCCGCTCCCGCTGTGCCCCACCAGCGCAACGGTCGTTCCCGCGCGCACGTGCAGCGAGAACCCGTCCAGCACCCGCGCCGCGGCCCTCGCGCCGACGCCGTAGGCGAACTCGACGCCGCGCAACTCAACGTCGCCGGTGAGTTCGCAGTCACGGAGGCCGCCGCTGCGCCCGCAGAGCCCGCGCTCCTCGTCGCGGGCCCCGTGGACCCTCGGTGAGGGCTCCGTGCCGTCGGGGGCGGGAATGGCGGGCTGTCGGTCGAGCAGCGCGAAGATGTGGTGGGCGGCAGCCACGGCCTTGGAGTACGAGGGCAACTGGGCTGCCGTGTTGCCGATGGCCATCGCCCCGAACAGGATCCCGTTCAGCGACCGCTGCACCTCCGTGAAGTCGACGCCCTTGCCCTCGTTCATGAGCCGCGCGCCGTACCAGTAGACGAGGGCGCCCATCAAGAACATCCCCAACTGCGAAAAAACAAAGTCAGTCGAAATACCCAAGTGCGAAGAGCAGCGCACGTTGTTGATGGCGTCGGCCAGCGAGTGCGTGATGACAGCGCGCTGGCCCTGGCGGGAGGGCACCGCAAGCTCGGACTGGAGGCGGGCGACGAGGCGGTCCTCGAGATGCAGCGCAGCGACGGTCCGGATGTTCTCGAGGGCCTCGGAGGCGACCCACCCCGCGCGTTCGTAGGCGCGCTGCATGCGCTGCTGGTGCCCGCTGAGGAAGCGCAGGTCGGCGTACGAGGCCGCCAGCAGGAGGGGCAGCACAGCGCAGGCGGCGAGCGTGAGGCGCCACTCGCCCGTGAAGCCCACGGCGACGCCGCAGGCGACGCTGGCGAGCAGCTGGATGAGCACAGTGACCTGCTGGCCCGCCAGGCCGTGCACGAGAGTGGCGTCGGTGGCCAGGCGCGTCGTCAGGACGCCCGTGGTGTTGTGCGGGTCGTCGAACCAGGCGGCCTCCTGCCGCAGGATCGCCTTGAGGCTCTCGAGGCGCAGGAAGAGCCCCAGCCGCTCGCCGGCGACCTCGATCGCCGAGGTCCCCACCAGCTGCGCGAGACCCGTGACGGCCCCCAGCACCACGAACCCCAGCGCCCACATGTTGATCTTGTGCCGCGCCCCGTGGTCCTCGGGCGACCCCAGCACTACGAGCAGTCCGAAGAACTCTGCAGTTCGAGGCAGGAAATCAACTGATATGAGCAAGGGGCAGAAGAAGAGGGGGCTACGCACGGCTGATGATGAGACCCATGAGGGGGAACACGCAGCCCGACACGATCGAGGAGACGGAGGAGACGAGAACGAGGTGCAGGTCGGGGGCCATGTAGCGGATGGCCCTCGCAATGGTCCCCGCCACAGGGACAGCAACAGTGACAGCGCCCTTGGACCCCTCCTCTTCCGCTGCTACAGCTGCCACACAGAGCTCCTCTGCCGTGTCCGGGCTCTTGGCGCAGGACGTCTTGCGCTGCGCCGCGGACTTGGCGAGGGCGCTTGCGTTGGCAGACGCGGAGGGCAGCGACTGCAGGGCGACCATCTCGCTGTAGGCCCCGCCCGCGGCCATGAGGTCCTCGTGGTTGCCAATCTCCTGCACGGCGCCGTCGCGCATGACGACGATGACGTCTGCGTGGCGTACCGTCGCGAGCCTGTGCGCCACGACGACGCACGTGCGGCCCTTGGAGGCCCTGTCGACGGCCTCCTGCACCGCCGCCTCGGCCTCGCCGTCGAGCGCGCTCGTCGCCTCGTCGAACAGCAGCACGCGGGGCCGCGAGACGAGCGCCCGCGCGATGGCCACACGCTGGCGCTGGCCTCCAGAGAGCTGTGCCCCGCGCTGGCCCGCCGGCGTCGCGTAGCCCTCGGGCAGCGCGCTGATGAACGCGTGGGCGTTGGCGACCGTCGCCGCCTCGACGACGTCGGCGTCGCGGACCTCTGCGGCCGCGCAGCCGCAGCCCATCGCGATGTTGTCGCGCAGCGTCCCCGAGAACAGCGCGGGCTCCTGGGCGACGAGGCCCACGTGGCGGCGCAAGTGGCCGACGTTGAGCTCGCGGACGTCGCGCCCGCCGACGAGCACCTGCCCGCAGCCCTCGGCGACGTCGTAGAAGCGCTCGACGAGGCCGACGACGGTGCTCTTGCCGCAGCCGCTGGGGCCCACGAGGGCCACCGTCTGCCCCGCGCGGACGCGGAGGCTGAAGTTTCGCAGGACCGTGGCCTCGGGGCGCCCGGGGTAGGCGAACGTCACGTTGCGGAACTCGATGTCGCCGCCGATGGGCGGGCAGTCGCCGGTCTGCGCCGAGGGGTCGATGGCGGACCGCCTGTCGATGATCTCGAAGATGGCCCCCGCAGCCGCTGTGGCGCCGCCGAAGTTGGCCATCACAGGGCCCAACATCGAGAGCGTCATGGCGCCTGAAAAAACCAAGTCATTTATCGACTTGAAAAAAAGGACGAGGGTCTTACTGTTCATAATCGCGAAGAACACGACCAGCGTCTGCCCCGGAGTCATCTCTCCCGACTGGACGAGCGTGGACCCGTACCAGAATGCCCTGCAGGAACCCAGTTGTGAGTCGGGGGACTACCGAAGGCAGGAGAGAGGCGCAGCGTACAGGGCGAACGACGAGAAGAGGACCAGGAACGTCATACCGAACGAGGAGCCGATGAGGACGCCCTTCTTGTATCCCGCGCGCACGCAGTCCTCGAGGTGCCGGGCGTACTTGGCGAGGCAGGGGCGCTGCAGCCCGAGGGCGATGGTCGTCTTGATGCCCGCGATGTACTCCTGGGCGACCTCGCCGGCCTTTGCATAGGCGTCGCTCGAGGCCGTGCTGAACTTGTTGAGCAGCATGACGAACACGCCGAACGATGCGGCGATGGGCGGCACGCAGGCGATGAGCACGAGGGTCATCTTCCAGCCGCTGACGAGGCCCACGACCAGGCAGCTCACAAACTGCGCGATGCCGAGGAAGAACAGCCCCACCTGCTCGTTGATCCCCTCGGTGATCTTCTGCACGTCCCCGATGCGCGACGTGAGCTCCCCTGCGCCCGGGCAACGCGGTTAGAAGGTCCGGGCTCCCACCACAATCGATTGATTCGTAAGTGGTGGAGTAGAGGACCGCACCAGTCTTGTGCGAGTCGAACCAGGCCATCTCCTGGCTCAGCGTCGAGCGGAACAGGGCGGCCCGGATGCGGTTGGCCTGGCGCTCGGACGACACGGTCAGCGCCGCCGAGAACAGGAACCGCAGGACAAAGGCGGCGGCGCCGACGTAGAGCGTCTTGAGGGCCGCGTCGTCGATCTTGGACTGGTCCGCCGCCCCCGCGCTGCCATCGGACCCCGCGTGCACGACAAAGGCGTCGGTCATCGAGCCCATGAGGGCGCAGAGCAGCGCCGGGGTGACGCCGTTGGCCACCGCGCTGGCGACGCCGACGACGACGAGCAGCGCGTCGAGGTTGTCGGCGAACCTGTAGAGCTGCCAGTACCTCACGCTGCGCAGCACGCCTGTCAGTCGCAGAGCCACCACGGGCACCGAGCGGGGGGCACCTCTTGGGCGTGGCGTTCTCCGCAGGGGCGGCGGCAGCGCTGGGGGCGACCTCGACGACCGTGTCGACTGTGATCTCCTCCACGGGGGGCTCAGGGCCGCTGGGGGCCTCGCAGGGCGTCTCGCTGATCATCCGCTGGCACGATGTGCTGCTGGCACGCGTGTTCTGTGGTCTGCTGACGCGGTGGGTGCGGCCGGGAGGTCGAGGGGGCAGCGGGGGGCCGCAGCCTCACAGCCCACGCCATCCGTGTGCCCCCGCAGTCCACCCGCGTGTGCCGCGCACCGCGAGCCGCGGGGACCTCGCACGGCGCCCGCACGGCACCGCAACCGCTGAGCCTCGTGTGGGCTACAGCGCGGGGGCGGTGCGGCGGGTCACAGGGGCGGAGGCTGCGAGCAGCGCGGGGCACACGGGAGTGCACATCGCGGGAGCAACTGTGTGCGGTTTTCGCCAAAAGGGGAAGAGGCACACGGACGGCGTCACGCGTGTGCCTCTCTCACTGACGGCCAACGCCCTGCAGCGCCAGCGCTATTTAGGGCGCGACTGCCGACCTCCCGCCCACGTGGGCTCTGGCGGGACCGCCGCTTGCCCGCAGTCGCCAGCAGCACAGCAGCGGCACACCCGTGCGGCCTCTGGGACGTCGAGGGCAGAGGGTGCCAGCTGTGTTGCCACCGCCCGCACAGCGAGCTCGCTGGCCCGGCAGGGCTGCGCTGCCCTAGGGGGCCCAGCAGGGGACCACAGCGGGCGATGCACCGTGCGGCCCGCGGGTGGTGGGCCTCGGGGAAGCGCTGCCACGGGCTCTGTGCCTCGTGGCCCGCGGGTTGCCACAGCCCCCGCTGCCACGCGCTCCGCACCCCCTCGTTGTCCTGGGCTGCCTGAGAGCTGCCCTGCGCGGTGCACTCAGCGCGGGGAGCCTCTGACTCGCCTCTGACTCGGTAGACCGAACTCAGATGGCCCCTTGAGCTCGAGGGAGCTGCCTTGTTTGCCGGCCGCCCGGGTCAGGGGCTGAGGGGCGGTCGCAGCGCCACGGCCTGAGGTTGCGGGGCTGTTCAGTTGGTTCCGCCTTATTGATTTTTGTTTGCCCATCAGCACAGGATTTTCTCTCTCGGCCCCCCCCCCATACCCGCTGACGTCACAACAAACGAACCTGTAGCCACTCAGAAGCGATGAGGGTGTTGTTCGGAGGGCAGGAGAGTGTGTGCGGGCTGCACCGAGTGGGCGTGCCGGGCTACGCGAGGCGCATCTCGGCAGCCGAGTACGCCTACCAGGCAGCCCAGACCCCCAGCCACGTCGCCGCCCTCGTGGCCTCGCCCTCGTTCAGGGTCGGCCACGCGCCGCGCCCCGCCCGCGACACCACCTCCCTCGCCCTCGCCGCTGGCGTCTCGGCCATCATCCTCAGCTCCGCCCTCGACGTCTGGTGCCGCCGCGCTGACAGCGTCCCTGCTGTGCGTATGCGCTGAGCCGAGGGCTCGGGGGAGCTGGGCGGTGGTTTCGGTGAAAAGTTGCGTGTTGCGGGGTTCGATCCGCAGACCCCCGTAGCGGTGTGTGCGCTGATTCCTTGCTTGAATAGCGTGGTTGCGGGAGGGATCTGTCTGGGCATCAAAAGGTACTTTCTTCCTAACTCAATGATTGAGGGAGGAAAGGGTATTCCTTGATTAAAAATGGCCCTTCCACAACCATGCAGTGTTTTCGTGTTGTGGGTGGCGCGAATTTTAACCCGCGCAAGCAAGCAGCTTTCTCAGTGCGGGACGTGTGGCGGATGGCAGAGCAATTGCATTTTGGTCCTGCGGCTTGGCCTGATCTCGCCGTGTGGCAGGCTGTGCTGGGGAAGGCCGAGGAGGTGGTCGAAGGCGTCGTGAAGCACAGGCTCATGGCGCCCGCCTCGGTGGCGCTCTTCTACGTGTCCAACTACGTGGGCCTCGCGCTGTTCAGCCACTACCTGGTCCCCCTGGTGCGCGTTCCACTCAATTGACTTGTTTCCTCTGCTTCACGGATTATCATTTTGTGACCACTTGGAAACCAACTCTCCGTTTTAGTTATGTATAGAGAAGACATAGATGAGCCATTAACGAAAGGACTAATTCATGACTGCTGGCCCTCCCCCGGCCTCCGTGAACCTCGGCCTCCCAGACGATTGTGGTGGCCCAGGTTGTGTTCCTGCTCAGCTTCGCTCTGCTGCCCGCGCTGGCCGCATCCTTGCTAGGGACCAGCCTGCTCTGGATCCCCGCGGTGGCCTTGGCGCTGTTCATCATCAGCTACTACAGCAGCGTCGTGCTCGCCTGCAAGTACGTCCGCTGTTGCTGTGCTCGTGGATGTTCGCGTTTCTTCGAATCACATGGATCTCCATTCCAAATATGGTTTCTCAATAGTTTTCCCGGTTCGTTCGTGTTCTCTCTCTCTCTCTTGCAGGCTGTTCTCGCTGGGCTGCAGGTCGCTGCTGCACAACTGGCCGCTGTTGGTGGTGGTGCCAGTGCTGCACATCGCCTTCGAGTCGACATACGTGCCGTTTGCACTGGGGATGGGCCTCTGGTCCTTCCGCCACCCGAGCCTCGTCCTCGCCGTGATGCTGCACTGCCTCTGGGCCTACGAGTCGCTGCGCTGCTTCATCAGCGTCGTCACCTCGGGCACCGTGGCGCTCTGGATCACGCGCCCTTCGTACACGAGCCCCGTCGACCGTGTGGCCGAGGCCCTCGAGCGGGCCAGCAGGTCCAGCCTCGGCACCGTCGCCATCTGCGGTGCCATCCTCAATGCCCTCAAGGTCCTGGGCACCTTGGCGGGCAGGTGCCAGCGCTACAGGTGGCTCTACAAGGCCGTAGAGCTGCTGAACAGCTTTGTCTCGCGCTACGTCGACTACATGCTCGTCTACGTTGGTGCGAAGGGCACAGTTCAGTTGATTACGTTTTGTTTCAACGGTTTCTTTGCCAAGTTCATTTCTCTTGATTCACTCCTGCGACTTGCGATGCAGTTATCAGTTTATTCTGGATTCCCTTTGAGAGGCCTCCAGCCGCCACTACTTACTAAATATTTTTCCTTTTGTTTCATTGCTTCGCTGTCGCCCAATCACGAGTTATACCCCACGTGGGCGCGACTGAAAGATGTGAGTTCGTTCGGTGCCTTTCTTTCTCAGTATTCTGTTGCACCTTCGGCATTACTCTGGAGCAGACGACTGACTGGAATCTGGTGCCCGCATGGCTGAGCAGGTGCTTACGGGATGGGGTTCTGGGAGGCGTTCTCGCGGTCCAAGAACCTGGTGGAGGAGAATGCTGAGCTGCTGGCGCTGCAGGAGTTGGTCCACTCCTCGTGGGTCAAGGCCGGCCAGCGCATCGTCATCTCTGTGACGAGCCTCGTGATCATGGCGATAATCCTGAGCGTCTCCAGCCTCGGCGAGTCCCTCGGGATGACCATCGGATACTACGCCATCTCAGTGCACATGGTGATGTGGTGTGTGCTGGGCCGCGCCATCGACACGGTGACGGTCATGCAGGTCGAGCAGTGCAGGTACGTGAGCCAGTACCCCGCCAACGTCGGCGGCGAGGCGGCCGTCCTGCGCGAGATCTCGCAGTACGCACGCGAGGCCCAGGAAACACGCAGAAATATGGCCCCCGTGCTGGCGACGGCCTGGAAAGCACTTGGCCTATTCGCAGTTCTGCACGTGGTCTCTCTGACCGTGAGGGTTAAGAACGATCGCGATCTATTGTGAGTGCATGACTCAATGTTTGAGTGCCAGGGTGGTCGTTCGCTCTCTTTATCAGGCTCTTGGCACTTCCTGCTACTCATCCTGGCCCTATCCGTGTCTGGCACGACGAAAGCGATGGTCTGGGGAATACCGCCTGCATGTCGTTCCGCCCCTCTCATATTGAACTGCTGGGCCTGCTGGGCCTCAGAAGTGCCTCGCTGTTCTCGGGCAAAGTAGACTACTCGACTACTCTAGGGGGCTGCATGCAGGGTCCGGTCTGCATGTGCTACTGGTGCTGTGTAAGCTTCACGTACTGACACTGGGGTATTGGTGCCTCTTTGCACTAAAGTGAACAAACCTGGATCACTTGATGGGGATTTCGGTCCCTTATCCAACAGTTCGCAAAGAGTATTTCTTTCGCTTACAATGGGAACACTCACTTCGTGGTCCCCCATGCATTTTTTGGTATCTCACTTTCTGTTTGTTCAACGGGAGAAGTGATGTAACCTAGAACTAGCACTGAAGGGCCGACTGGACCTGAAGAACCCAAAAGGTGAGCTTCCAACTCTGGAGGAAACTGGACCAAAGCAAGCATTTCAACGTAGTACTTATTTGTAAGCTTGTCTTCCTGTCCTTCACTTAGTTCTTCTTTCTGCTTTCTTCCTCTTTCCTTTTTTCATTATTGATTCCTTTATTCACGTACAGTGATTCTCTCTGAGAAAGTGGTTACTGCAGCAGCTGCGACAGGAGCCTACCATAAACTCCCTCTCTTGTGTGCAATCTGGGTAAGAAGATACAGCTGGATATGGACTGATAATGAAATAGTAGCTTAGCTTTATTATTGCAGTGGAGTGTCACTGCTCTTGTATCACTTCATGCTTTCATTCGAAACTGGCCTGTGCAAGACATCTATACCCTGAGGTTCAAGCAATTCTATGAGAATAAAAACTGATCTGTAGCCAATTTTATTTCAGATTTAATCTTACATACCTTTTTCTTCCCTTTCCCTTTCAGCCCAGAGTACAACCCAAACAACTGCGAGAGCAACAACAATACAATTGCCCTATGAATAGAGGAATTATTCAGAAGCAACCCACAGAAGCAAAGATGACAAGCAGTGCAGGGCACAGGGCAGTGCACATCATGAAGGCAACTGCGAGTTTTCTGATCATCAGATTGGGCAGAGGCACACATACAGCATGCCACATCTCACAACGCCCTGCAGTGTGCCAGCAATATGAGGAACATGATACCACTTCCCCCTTTCTGGACACTGTCTTTCATGCACTTCCTCATCCATTCTGGAGTCTGCCACCAGCTGAATGAGCACTACCTCACCATTTGTGTTGCGATTGCGTCCATGTTTGGAGCTGCACACGGCGGACACACATCGATGCAGAAGCCATCCGGAGAGAGAGAGAAGGGGAGAGAAAAACGAACATATCTACTATTGACGGGAATCCCAATCGTTCGCTGATTTAATATCTCGATCGATCTTGCCAAACCCCAGTGAAGGGCGGGTGTGAGTTCACTCGAGGGAGCTGGTTGTTTGCGACCCCTAGTCAAAGGCAGTCACTGACGGCGCGAGTGCCCGCTGCCCTGCTGGTTCCGCCTTTGCACCTGCCCGAACCCCCAACAGAATTTCAGTCTGCCCCTCCATACCCGCTGACGTCACATTCCGCACCAGCAGCAGCAGCAGCAGCAGCAGCCAGGCAGCGATGTTGGAGCCGTATCGAGGAGAGAGGGGGCTGAGCACGGGCGGCCTGCAGGGCGTGCCGGGCTACGCGAGGCGCATCACGGCAGCCGAGTACGCCTACCAGGCAGCCCAGACCCCCAGCCACGTCGCCGCCCTCGTGGCATCGCCCTCGTTCAGGGTCGGCCACGCGCCGCGCACCGCCCGCGACACCGTCTCCCTCGCCCTCGCCGCCGCCGTCTCGGCCTTCGTCCTCGGCGCCGCCCTCGACTTCTGGTCCCGCGGCGCTCCGAGCGTCCCTGCTGTGCGTATGCGCTGAGCCGAGGGCTCGGGGGAGCGGGCGGTGGTTTCGGTGAAAAGTTGCGTGTTGCGGGGTTCGATCCGCAGACCCCCGTAGCGGTGTGTGCGCTGATAATTGGTTTGCCCCCGGAATGGAATCCGTGTTGTGGGTGGGATTATGTCCGCCACGTGCGCAGTTTTTTTCTCAGTGTGCGCAAGTAAGAAGCTGTCCCAGTGCGGAACGTGTGGTCGCTGGCAGAGCAATTGCATTTTGTTCCCGCGGCTTGGCCTGATCTCGCGGTGTGGCAGTCTGTGCTGGGGAAGGCCGAGGAGGTGGTCGAGGGCATCGTGGAGCACAGGCTCATGGCGCCCGCCTCGGTGGCGCTCTTCTACGTGTCCAACTACGTGGGCCTCGCGCTGTTCAGCCACTACCTGGTCCCACTGGTGCGCCCGCCACTCGATTGGCTCGTTTCGTCTGTCTCCTGCTGACCCCCTTTACTCGTCCACCCCAGACGATTGCGGTGGCCCAGGTTGTGTCCTTCCTCAGCTTCGCCCTGCTGCTCGCGCTGACCGCGACCTACTTGTGGTCCAGCCTGCTTTGGGTCCCCGCGGTGGCCTTGGCGCTGTTCGCAATCAGCTACTACAGCAGCCTCGTGCTCGCCTGTAAGTACGTACGCCGTTGCCGTGTTCGCGGATGTTCGCGTTTCTTCGAATCGAACTGCTTTCCCAGCGAAATCCGATTCCAAATTTATCGGTTCTTGCGGTTCTCTCTCACATGCTCTCTTGCTCCTTCTTGCAGGCTGTTCTCGCTGGGCTGCAGGTCACTGCTGCACAACTGGCCGCTGCTGCTGGTAGTGCCGGCACTGCACATCGCGTTCGAGGTGGTGTACGTGCCGTTAGTGCTGGAGATGGGCCTCTGGTCCTTCCGCTACCCCGGCGCCGTTCTCCCCGTGGCGCTGCACGGCCTCTGGGCCTTCGAGTCGCTGCGCTGCTTCGTCAGCGTCATCACCTCGAGCACAGTGGCGCTCTGGATCACACGCCCCTCGTACACGAGTCCTGTCAGGCACTTGGCCGATTCCCTGGAGCGGGTCACAAGATCCAGCCTCGGAACCGTGGCCATCTGCGGAGCCCTCCTCAACTCCCTCAAGGTCCTCTCTGCCTTGGTGGGCAGGTTCCAGCGCGCCAGGTGGCTCCGCAAGGCCCTGGGGCCGCTGAGCCGTGCTGTCTCCCGCTACGTCGACTACATGCTCGTCTTCGTTGGTGCGAAGGGCACAGTTCAGTTGATTACTCCTTATACTTCTGCTTTTTAGTGTAAAAGGCGTGCGGCTTGGATGACCTTATTTTGGTTTATTCTGCGGATTCCATTGTTTGTTGCGTCTTTATCATTGCACTAGCGGAGGCGGAGTGTGTGACTGACTGGCATCTGGTGCTCGCATGGCTGGCAGGCGTGTATGGAATGGGGTTCTGCGATGCGTTCTCGCAGACCAAGAACCTGCTGGCAGGTTATTCAGAGCTGATGGCGCTGCAAAAGTTTGTCCACTCCTCGTGGGTCAAGGCCGCCCAGCGTGCCGTCTTCTCTGTGACGGTCATGGTGAGCTTTTTCAGCCTTGACGAGTCCTTCGGGACGATGGTCTACGCCGCCATCTCGGTGCACATGGTGATGTGGTGTATGCTGGGCCGCGCCGTCGACACAGTGACAGTCATGCAGGTCGAGCAGTACAGGTACATCTGCCAGTACCCCGCCAACACAGGCGGCGAGGCAGCTGTTCTGCGAGAGATCTCGCTGTATGCACGCGAGGCCAGGGACACACGCAGGAATATGGCCCCCTTGATGGCGATGGCCTGGAGTGTGCTGTTCCTGGCCGCAGTTGTACACCTGCTCCTCCTCCTCGATCGGAGACTCAGAGACAACAGTGTTAACGATGTAGGGTGGTACATTGCTGCCCATCACTCACCACGATACTGAGAAGTCCGCCCTCAGATGCTCCCATTCATGAGCACCATAATGAGCACTTCACCATGCCACTGCAGCAATGATTGAGTCTCTTCCAAAGAAGGTGATGAAGGCACATAGATACCCACGACTTTCATTTGGAAGAATGTCATAAACCTCAATCTTTTCAAAGATCTGAAGGACGTTTAATCCACGAATTTGACTAAGTACATCTTCTCATTCATGAAGGCCAATCCTCAGTTGATCTGACAAAACTAGAGGGGTATAACTGCCAGAGGTCACCTCGTGAATAAGCCTCTCCCGTAGTGCTGTGGCTCTTGCTGGCCAGGCACGGGGTGAGCCTCGGCAGTCGCAGTGGAGAGCGGATTGTCTTGTGGAGGAATGCCAATGCCAGACGCGCCTCAGAGTTGCCAAGTCCGATTCCCTTCAGAAGTGAGAATCGCACTGTATCTTCGAGATACGCTCCTCTCTTCGGCGGTGTGGGCACCAAAGCGAGAAACTGATGCCACACCCCTTAAGGGCGGTGGGGGCAAGACCGTTTTTCTGTCGGGTACAATTACGGGTTTGTTGTGTTCACCGGAAATAACCGACAGCAGCAGCGGCAGAATGGCGGACGACGCCGGATCACGCGACCTGAAACCGCTGCAGGGGCTGCGCGGGGTGTGCTCCGTGGTGATCGTGGTGGGCCACTTCTACGGGTTCTTCTCGCCGCGGCTGCTGCCCCTGGCGCCCGGCCAGCCCTGGACGGCCCCCAGCGGATCGCTCGTGCCCCTCGACTACCTCCAGGCCGTCACCCTCTTCTTCCTCCTCAGCGGCATCGGCCTCAGCCGTTTCTACTCGCGCTCGGGAGCCCTCGACACCGCCCGGGGACGCTGGGCCTTCGCGGCCAAGCGGCTGGCACGCCTGGGCCCCGCCTACTACGTCTCCCTCGCCCTCGGCCTCGCCCCTTTCCTCCTCGTCACCCGCCAGAAGCTCCTCCTCGTGTCCGCCCTCGTCGCAGACCCGCTCTTCCTCCAGGCACGCCCCCCAGAGGCCCCTCGCTGCCTGCGCGCTGACCCCTGCGAGCACAGAGCTTCGTGATCACGGGGAACGAGTGGGTGGGCCCCCTGTGGCAGGTCTCGGCCTTTGTGCTGTGCTACCTCGTCTACCTCTGCGTCCACAGGCGCCTCCGTGTCGCCTCGGCCCCGGCGCTGTGGGTGCTGGCTGCGCTGTGCTACCTGGCCCCCGCCTGCGCCACGACGGCCCTCGTCGTGTACGTCCCCATCATCAGCGGCCTGGCGCACCTCTTCTTCCCCGTCCGCCTCCCGCACTTCCTCCTGGGCGCCGTCCTCGGCGAGGCCATCGAGCGCGCCCTCGAGGACCGCAGGATGCTCTCGCGCCAGTGCACCAACGGCGAGCCTCTTCTTGGCGACCGCGCAGTTGGAAGCGAAGGCGACGTCGTCCCCGCGTACGGGTGCAGCGACGGCATCGTCGACGCGCTCTCGGTGGTGCTGGCGCTGACGCAGGGCGCCTCGTTCGGCGTCAACTACGCGGCGCCGGGGCTGTGGAGCACGTACACGCTGCTCTGCGAGATGTGGGTCTGCGCAGTGCACGCCGTCTGGCTCTTCTACATGGTCCGCGGCCCCGCCTCGCTGACCACGCGGCTGCTGTGCACGGCGCCGCTGCAGTGGCTGGGGGGCGTGAGCTACGCGCTCTACTGCCTGCACTGGCCGCTGCTGAGGCTCTACGTGTGGGCCTACACGCGCAGCCTGCTCGACCGCCAGAACATCTGGTTCGCCCTCGAGCCCTGGCACATCGCCATCGTCCTCCCCGTCCTCGTGGCCCTCTCGTTCCTCTTCGACAGGTTCGTCAGCGAGCCCATCAGGAAGGCCGTCGGCAGGGCGTGCAAGTGAGCGACGGCAAGCTTCCAGCGACGCTGCCAGCCGATTGCATGGTGCTTCTGCGGTCGACTCCAAAGATTGAAATGACCTTGGGCTTCGGCTCTTTGAGCATTCATCTTGCGTTCTCAGTGTGCCACTGTGATGTGTAAATCCTCTCAATTGACACCATTCGACTTGCAAGCAACGCGCCGTCAAACGATGGCGAGTCGGCGACCGCCTGCTTGGATGGGCAGGTGCGTGCATGCTGGGGTTCTGTGAGGAGATGGTGCGGATTGTTCACCAGATGGTGTCGGGCCTCGTGAATCAATTCCACCCAGGGCGCGTCACCTCTACCACTCGCCTTCTTGTTGTCGTGGCGACCCTCCGCCCGCCTCGAAAAGTGTTTCGTTTGCATTTCATTGACTACAAGATCGGTCAGAATCAGTTGAAGATGAGAATCTAAAACCGCATAAAACCTCTGCGCGGACCTGAATGAGCTCAAAGGACTGTTTTGACGGCAGCCACCCTGGCGCTCAGACCTCCGTTTTGGCTTCGGCGCCCGTCCCTGCAGATTTGGTGGTCCCCAGGAGCAAGCTGATCAGTCTGATGAGCCGTCTCTGCCCCTCGTGCAGGGCTCTGGTCAACGAGGTCTTTCTGTCCTCATATTCCCCCACCAAATGCGTTGGCATGAGTCTGTGCTCTGTCGACCTCATCGAGTCGTCCTCCATTAAGGCCAACAGATCGGCGCTGTTCGAGTGCCTGCCCAAATCCCTGATTTCTGAGGGCATCCTGCCGCTGTTGGACCCTCGCTCTCTGTGCCGATTTGCCTGCGTGTGCCGTGCTGCTCGTTGCATGTGTTCGTCCCCTGAGCTGTGGCGCAGTATCACTGTCGATCCCACTTCGTCAAAACTACGGTCGCTGGCATCCTCCCCTGCAGCATCCTCTGTTCAGGGTGTTAGGTTCCAAACCTCGGAATTGCGAAACAAACTTATGTACCAGGATGCTGAGGCCCTCAGTCGCTCGCTATCTGCCTTGTCCTCTGTGAGAAAGCTCGATTTCGGTGATGTTGTAGTGGGACCAGCTGCATGGGCTGCCCTTGGAGGACTTCATTCACTGATTTCTCTGAAGGTTCAGAAGGTCAGTGACACGCCCGCGTTCAGTTGTTTCCTCAGGGAACGCGGAGGAGACCTAGTGACCTTCCAATGCAATCGGGAATTCGGAGGTCAACTTGGTATTGTGACTGCCTTTGCAGAGCTGGGGCGCTCCCTTCGTCTGGAGAAGCTCAGTTGGGTCCAAATTGAGGATCTCGTGGAAGGCCTGCAGTTCACTGGTCGCCGTGCCTTTCAGAACATGAGAATCCTCGGAATGTGTCCTCTTGGCACTGTGGACATGTCAGACGAATTGTTTGGCTCTCTTCTGGCATTGCAGTTCCCACGACTGGAAGCAATCAGAGGAGACTGTTGTCCTCTGATAATGGGGCTCGCTGTGGCCCATTGCCCAAATATCAGGGAGTGTGGTTACATGATTGATCGCAAGCGTGTCCATGCTTGTGTTGCTGCTCAGCCAAGAGTAGGTCCACTGGCATTGGAAAAGGCATTCATAGCCGATCTATTGTACGAGTCGGAACCCCGAAGCCAGAATCTCTTCTGTCAGTTTCTCATGATGAGTTCCTCGATAAAAAACCTCAATCTCTTTCTCATCCGGGAAGATGGTCTCGCTAAGGTAATCTGCACGTGCCTGCCAAACCTCAGTGTTCTGAAGATAGAAAAAAGCTATCTGGGTCCCGCTACTGATGAGGTCTCCGGAGCGAAATTGAAGACACTGGAGTCCGATGAGGTTCCGTCTGCCATTCTTAAGAACCAAATTTGCCTGGACCTCATCAATTTCAAGTGTACCAAGCACAGCAATGAGTTCCCGGTGGTTCTAAACTTTCTCAAGGTGGCTAATCATCTCGAAAATGTGGAACTGCGCATTCTTCTGGCCCCTGGTGAGCTGCAGGAGGTACTTGGCCACCTCAGCAATGCCAAGTCAGTTGAACTGTGGCTCGTACAGGCAGAGCAAGCTCTCTGCCTACCCGTGGTATTCTCGTGGATGTGCGCACATAAGGGATGGTCGTTCTCTATCAGCACGCATGAGTCTCTGTCGCACGACACTGCTCTGGCATGCACTCAGCAAGGAATGCGTACACTCATGAATTCTGATGAGAGAATCACACTGTGTAAATAGGGGCGAACTTCTTGATAAAATTGTATTACCACGAATGATCTAAATCATTAACTCTGGACAGCTACACCATCACGTGACATTGAAGCAGCAGAGGAGAACCTGATGCACTGGGATCCTGCGTTCTTAGAGGACCTTTCAGACCGCAGTGACAGTGAGCAGTTGCCTGAATGCACTTCGTCACATCACCGGGATTGTAGTTCGTTTAAAAAACAGTGCTCAGTGGTGCCTTGGCTCGTGTTCGACAACTTCAGCAACATGATAAAGAAGAGACTCGGTAAGTTGCTGTAATCAGGAACCAATGGACCTGTCACTTCAGAAGGGCATTCATTCTTCAGATTGATTGAGATAAGCAGAGCAGCAGAACCTACCTGATGGGACATTGTGTGCACACCCAGAACCATGGCCACAGAACACGCCAGGGCAGATCAGCCCCCCATTCTCTTGGCCCTCCCCCCCCCATTACACATGCCCACGAACACCCCTCAGACTGAAAACACCCAAGGACAGAGTGACGACCTGCCTGTTCTCCGAACTGCAGTTCATATCAGACGAAATGAGCCATAAATAACAATAAGGATATTCACAGCCACAGTAAGTCACTGGCCAATTTTAAGGTACCACTCCGATTCAGCAAAAAAGATCCAGCCAAAGGGATGAACTAAGCCCTGATCCCCCTGGGGGGTACTTTTAACTCTATAAACTGGTAGAGGACATGTACTCTACAGGTCTATAGAGTTAAAAAAAGAACCCCCCAGAGGGGCCAGGGCCGAGGTGATCCCTTTGGAAAACTATTTTATCAGATAAACCCTCTCACTCTGTTGCAGTTCAGCTGACAGAAGGGTGAGTGAGCTGCCAGTGGTCCCCAGACACTGCAGCTGTATCCTACCAGTTCTAAAAGTGCATTCCCTCTGTTTCTTGGCTGTTTCTTCCCGTTTCTTTGCCTTTATCTCTCTTGGTACTGAGAGCTGGGTCACTGCATAGTTGGGTGAAGAAATTCCTATTCCCAGTTTTCCACGTAATGATGTATTCTATGTGTGTTAAATCTAATTCCTGAATGATATTATCAAAAACCCTGGATCATTTTTGCTGGAGCAGAGTGGTATTAGAGATGACAAATTTACAATACACTATTCCACAGACTGGTATGCACACACTGCACAGGCTCTTCCTTTCCCTGGAAGACCAAGCATGGTACTGTTCTCAGGGTCCACCATGTTGGCGAAATACACTCTTCAGTGTCTTCATCTGCACATATCCATTCAAACAATTGTATTCTTATGTCTGTCACACTAAAGAGCATTTCAGTAGTTCATCTCTAGCTTCCACTCTCTCAGGGCTCTGTGTGCAAGGGGTGGGAGCAATATGGTGGTCGTGAGGGTTGACCATCTGGGTATGCATTTGTAGTTATGCCTACGGTCATCAAGTACTGTGGATTGTTGAACTGCCATTTTGCTTCCTTACTTTCTGTGAAATGAAAATTTGTACATTGTTGGGATTTGTCTGAAGGCTACTTGGATCATGGATCAGACCACATAAGGCACATACATATGTAGCCAGGAGCCCTTATTGTTATTAGGGGCGCATTCAGTTTCAGTGTCAGTAGATGTTCAGAGATGTCCTCATGACAGGCTAATGGCAAAAGAAGTTCACTCGTGAATCACTACTAGTCATAATGTGCCAGATGTTCAATAAGAAACAGCTAGCTGTTCACTGAAACTCTGTTTGTGGCAACTTCAAGAACTTGATTGATGACATTCTTGGAAGCAAAACTGAAGGACATGATCTTTCTGTAACCTTGAAGCTAACTGCCAAGAAAATAATGACTGCTTCACAGGACAATAAGATACACAGAGTACAGCAGTAGGTCTGATCTTACTTCCATGTAATGCTTGGCAGTACACGATGCCTTCATTGCAGAGGACCTGGTGGTCAGTACTGCACCCTGTAAGAAGACCATACTGCTGAGTTACAGTGGATCTTCATAATGAAAAACGAGTGTTCTGTTTTCTGTATCCAAGAAGGGGAAGAGGAAGAATGTCTGCCCGTTCTGTAGCTGTAAGTGTAAGTATTCAGAAACGGCAAGGCTCTTCATTGTGCTCAGTCATATACTAGACCCATTTGAGAATTAATGATATATTCCTGTTCTCCTCTGAGTTCTTCACTCGTTCTTTATTATGATCAGTTTCTCTCAATTGGCAGACTTTCTTGCCCAGTCATGGCACTTGAGCTCTCCCTAGAGGTTCTCAATGGATTGTGATTGGAAGAATATTCTGGCCAGACCACAACTCGGATTCCCTTTTTCTTTTTTGTACCTTTTATGAGTCTGCACAGAAGAGTTATCCAGAACGAACCCAGTTCCCTTTCACTGCTTTTTTCATTAACACTTCAGATACTCTATCAATGGGAAACGTAGATATTTTTATATTTCTTCAGATACTCTATCAAGTAAATTACAATAATCAAAGAGTCCAGCTTGCCAGTATAAACATCAGATGTCTTCAACTCCAATGTACCCAATGATGCTCCTCCATACATTGACTTGGATTGAGTGAGAAGCTGGCCATATTATTCCACGTGGTACTGCTATGCCAGCCCTGTTATGCTTGCATTTGGCTGGTCTTCTATACAGAGATCTTCTTCTAGACTTATGACTATATTTCTACAAATATATCTCTGGCATTTAGTTTTATCACATGGTCTTTCAGGAAGCAGCCTGTAAGAAGGTCATTATACTGAAGTATTAATAATGATGACGTGTAGATATTGGTCATGAGGAAAAGAGAGATAGTACATTCAGATATTCCTGATTCACAAGATATTCCACAGGGCAACAAAAGGCAAACAGCACATGGATGGGGGATGCAGAGCACAGTAACAAGGGATTTGACTATGCTCTCATATCTGTTGATGATACAGTGGGCCACATCCAGGATGCCATCTTTGTGGGGAACCTAAGGGTGAGAGCTGCTGCCTGCGAGGAGGCCATCATGCTGGGGTAATATGCTGTGATGACGTAAAGATCTGGGTAATGAGGGAAAAGAGAAGATATATTCTGATATGTAACTTCCAGATATTCAAAAACCAGACAACATAACAGACAGGCACATGGGGGACACAGAGTGCAGCGACGATGCAGTGGACCGCGCCCAGGACGTTTTCTTCACGGGGGACCTGGGGGCGAGTGCAGCTGCCTGCGAGAAGGCCATCGCGCTGAGGTAATATGCAATGATGACGTGTAGATATGGGTCGTGAGGGAAAAGAGAGAGAAGATACGATCAGATTTCTAAGACCACAAGATATTCCACAGGGCAACAAGACAAACGGGCATGGGGGACGCAGAGCACAGCGACGAGGGGTCCGACTACGCCCCCACGCCTGCCGACGACGCAGTGGACCGCGCCCAGGACGCCTTCTTCGCGGGGGACCTGGGGGCGAGCGCCGCGGCCTGCGAGGAGGCCATCGCGCTGAGCCCCTCGGACAGCGGCGCCCACTCGCTGCTCGCCACTGTCCGCCGCCAGCTCGCCGACCACCGCGCCACCGCCGACGCCTGCGCCCGCTGGGGCAGGCTCTGCGGGCCCAGCGCCCAGCAGCTCAAGGCACGCGGCGGCCCAGCGGCCCCTCTGCGCTGCCCTGCGCCCCAGCGGCTCTTCCTCCGCGTCTTCATCGTTTCTTTCACCGCGTCTCGCCGTCTCTCGAGCTGCTGCGGCGGTGTCGGGGTGGAGGGGACCGGGAGGGAGAGGTGTGCCCCGCAGGCCGGCGGCGGTCTGCTGGGGCGGGTGGTGCAGTTTTCGTTCACAGGCGGTTTCGGTTTCGGGTTTTTTTTCTGTCGCGCACGTGCGGGTTGTTTGAGCCGCGCGGGGCGGTCTCCTGTGGTCCGTGGCGGCAAACACCAGTCCTCGTTGCGCAGACGGGTCTGTCCTCTGTGTCTGCTGCTCTGCTATTGTTTTCTCTTGGAATTTTTGTTAGTATTTGTTTTTTGTACTTAATTTTGTTAATTTGCTCGCTGTGGTTCGCCCGCCGCAGTGGCTCATCGAGGCGCTCTACTACGAGGGCCGCGCCGAGGAGGCCGCAGAGGCCGCCAGGTCGCTGGCAGCGCACAGGCCGCGCCGCAACGAGCCCATGTCGCTGTACAACAAGATCAGCGCCGCCTCGATGGTCCGCTGCGCCCGAATCAATTGATTCCCGCCCTCTGACGCCCCTCGTGCCCTCTCCACTTGCAGGTGGCGGACATGGGCCTCGCCGCCGAGGCCGAGGCGATCCTGAGCGGCTGCGTGCAGCAGGAGGTGCCCGAGGGCTACGAGGACCCCGTGTCGCTGCTCGTCCAGTGGATCGAGCGCTGCCGCGACCCCCGCGAGCTGCCCGACGGCCTCGTCTCGCTCGCCGCCGGCCCCGCGGCCCCCGCAGCCGACGGCGACGGCGACGACAGCTTCGCCAACGACGTGGCTGCCCTCGCGAGGTCGCTGGTCGCCGCGCACTGGATCGACGCGGGCGACGTCGCCGAGGCCCGGCGGGCGCTGGGCGACTGCGAGGGCTCGACCGACGCCAACGTGTGCGCTGTGCGCGCGCTGCTGGCCGCGAGGGAGGGCAGGGACGAGGAGGCCGAGACGATGGCGGACCTCGCGGTGCTGGGGGCCAACCCGCTGCTGCTGCGCCGCGTCAACGTCGCCGTCGGCAAGGGCGCCAAGACGCAGTAGGCGGGGGCCTGGCCGAGTGAGTCGCTGACGGCTGCCTCGCCCTCCTATTGCTGTCCCTTCCTGCTTATAGACAGTGGTTGCCAGAGCCAATGCTGCTGCCACTGGGCCTCACGGAAGTAGCTTGTTCGACTTGGAAGCAACTGGTGAGTTCAAGTGCATTCACGATAACGCAGACTGGTTCATGTGTACGCTTTGCCGACGACAGCCTGAACCTGTTGAAGAGGAACAGAGGGCCAGGAGGACAGGAAGGGCAGTCGCGTTGTGGACAAAACAGAAGCAGGTGGCAGCTTTTTGTGATAGCCTACGTCAAAGCTGTTTCAGCAGTGTTGGCCTGCGAGGACGGGAGGGGCCAGTGAACTGGGCTGATGAGCACCTGCACCGCCTCTCCTTTCACACGGGGAGGAGGTTCTGTGGTTGGGTGGAGGAACAGGTTGGTGCGTGGATTTCGTCTGGGCAAGGGCAAGCCCCCAATGAGAAGAGAGAACCAAATGCCTCGATTTCAGTGTTCACGAGCTCAATCAATTGATTAGTTTCTTCCCTCGGGGTTGCATACACCACTGAGCGCGATCACCAGGGATCAGGAGTCCCTCTTGGGTGTGTGACGCTGAGCGATCCTGGCAGAGTGTCTCCGCTCCACCCTGCAGCCATCGGAAGGCCAGAACTGATCGTTCCAGAAAACGGTGGCAAGATACGGCCAGAATCCCAGGACGTCCAGACGATTGCGAGATTCATTCGAGTTGGATTCACATTGCTATTCTTCTCCGATGTCCACACTGGCGCTGATCTACGCAGAGGCCGAGACGGAAGCGGACCTCCGCTTCGCTCTCGATACTGCGCGGTGGGTGCAGCTCTTTGAGGCGGGTGGCGTCGACCCGCACAGCATCTTTATCTTCGGTTCTGTCCTCGTATCGAATATTTGTTTATTGGCATCAGATTTCTGTTTCAATTGATTTTGAATGCTCCTCAGGACATAGACCCGGACCTGCCAGCCCTTGTCGTGCGCAAGTACGAAGCGGCCCTGGGGCTGAGCCAGCAGGCACTGGACACTTGCCGCCTGAGGTGCCGCAAGGGCAGCAGCCAACAGGCCCTCGAGTTCCTGCGCGACCCGAACACGATGGCCGGCATCGGAGCCGTCACGGTTGTGTTCCTGCACCGCTCCGGACGCGCTGGGATAACCTCTGGCGAAGGCCCCAGCGATGAGCAGCTGGCGCAGGCGGTGACTGCGATCGCTGTGCCCACGCTCGTCGTCTCGGGAAGCTCCACCTTGTCTCTTGCGCTGGCAGAGTCATGATCAACTTCAATTTGAATTATTTTGGTCGTTTGTCTATGCGACTCAATTTCATTTATGCAATCTAATTCACAACAGGTTCTGATGGTCCATGACATCGGTGGCAAGGGGGACGCAGCATGGGCGTACCAGGACGTCAGCTGCCGTGGGACTGCGACGGGGCACGTCTCTCTCGGTGAGCTTCCCCCCCCCCGGCACAGCACTTGACGCGGCCCCCGCAGGAACTCTGCTGTCATACCACGTGCTGGGCGCCCTCTACAAGGCCAGCAGCAGGGAGCAGGCACGCCAGCTCCTAGTGGCCTCGCGGAGGGCTGTGAGTCCCCGTGCCATGTGAGCTCGCATTGCCCACGTTGTGCATTCGTTCACAGCCCGCAGATCCGGATCGAGGGCGACAACAGGCTGCTGCTGGCCGCCGACTTCTGTGGTCCCCGTCCTATCGCCGGTGCACTGAGCCAGGCGCCACCTGACCGTATCCTGTGCTGGAAGGCAGCGAGAGTGATACTGGGGAACGGCCCTTCATAGCCCGCGCACTACTGGAGGTAAGTCGTTGAGGCCGAGGGCCCAGTCCGCGCTGCGACGGCTCAAGAGGCATGTGCAGCCAGTCCAGAGACTGGCGCTGCCCCAGGGGTTCTGGGACGATGTGTACGACGCGGAGAAGATGCAGAGGACGTGCGAGGACGACTGTCTATACGACGTGGCCGTGCGTGTGCAGCGCCACCTCGAGGGCAGGGGCCTCGTAGACAGGCACAACCACGCCTGCGGGCTCTGCTACGCCGTCGCGCGCCACCACCTCGAGCACGCGTTTTTCGAGATGTAGTGTGTCAACTGATTGCAGAGCATGCAGTTTACTCTGGGAGAGAAAGAGGGCTCAGTAAGTTCGTCGCTGCACAGCAACACACGGGGTGCGCGAGGTCGGCATACTGAGTACGAGTGTTGTGCAAGCTCGAGGGATATGCAGAATCGCGTCTGTGGGCTCCGCTTGGCAAACGAGTTGTAACTCAATTTTTCCCTCTTGATTTCTGCCTCACGTCTTTCGCAACGCTCAGAAAACGCCTCTGAGTGAACTGCACAGACATAGTGGAAAACCGCTGGATTGTCTCTCAATCAACTGTCCGTTGCACATCGGACCACATGTGGGCGAGATGGTCTGCAGGTCTGGTACAGACGATTTTCTGTGTTGAATTTGTCGTGTCTTGCCGATAGTGGGGGGCCACAGATGCCCGGGTCTGGAATTCACTACTCATAACACAACAACCTTGAGGAGCACGCACAGCCCTCGAAGCCCATCCCTACAGTTCAGCAAAGCACCCAACAGAGGGAAAGCAGCTCGGGCAATGTCTCGGAATCAACACGACGGCGACAGTGCTCACCAGCATGTGCCCTTTGGTTGGTGCTCAGATAGCCCTCTTCTTTGTTTGCTATGTTCTCTTGCCGGTTCGTTTCTCACAGAGGGCGCTGGGTAGGAACACTGCCGGTGATACTGCTCTGCGTGGCGGCGGCGGCAGCAACTCCTCAGCAGGAGGTCGCTGCGCTGTGCGACCTGTACCACCTGAGTGCCTCCTTCGCGGAACCGTGGAGCACAAACCCCTGCAGCTGGGCAACACCGTGTCAGTCAAACCTAAGCGGAGTGCTGTGTCGCCAGAGCGGCGAGGTCCAAGAGCTGTAAGTAGAATCCCAAAGTGTTGTTGGCCCACCTTGCTTGACTGAGGCGTGGATGGGTGTCAGGCAGATCAGATTTGCTGCCGAGCTAACTCTTCCGAGTAGTGTCGCTGGTTTGGCCCATCTGAAAGGCCTGTGCGCTTTCCTCCCTCCGACTCTGGTGCACTTCCTGACTGGAGACTCGCCAGAGAGGTTGTGGGTGGAACGGGTGGGACGATTCCGGACTTTATTGGCAGTTTTGTTGAGTTGCGGGATTTGTACGAAGCCAGACGTATCTGCGCAGCTCTCAGCCCAACATACAGGAGCCTGTTCAACAATAGCCTGAGTGGAACCATTCCGTCGTCGCTTAGTTATCTTATAAAGCTCGAGTATCTGAATTTGGCGCTCAACAGACTGGAGGGGACCATCCCGGACATCTCAGCTCTCACCGAGCTCAGGGATCTGTGCGTTGCATATTTCGCTTCCATTATAACGTTGGTCGTTTGATAGGTTTGCAAGTCATAATCGCCTCTCTGGAACCATTCCGGCCTGCATCGGACATCTCCATCTGGATCGACTGTGGGAATAAAATAGACGACGTTCAATTAATCAGAGCAATCAGGATTCTGACATTCAATAACTTCGCTGGGCCAATGCCATCTGAGCGGTGCTCAATGCAGATAACGGATAGCGACAGCGCCAATCACATTCAAATTTGCGAGGGAAATCACATGTGCAACAGCGAGTGCAGTCTTGATCGCAGCAATGACATATTTTATTGTTCTCCGTGTTGCACAACGTCGTTGCCCATCAACGCCACGAGCTGGGGCTCCTGTTCGCGGTTCATGGGCTGGAACACCAACTGCACTGTCCAGTGTGAGCCGGGCTACACCCCTATCACTGGGATCTGTGGTGATGGGAACTGGTCCACAGTCCCCTCGTGTTCTGCCAACCCCTGCCAAATGCTTCTGCCCCTCGCAGCCTCTGGCTGGGGCACGTGCTCGCCCAGCGTGACCAGTGGTAACAGTTGCTCGCTTGAGTGCCCTGACGGGTACACAGCTGTTCGGGGCTTTTGCCACGCTGCCTCCTGGATCACTTTTCCTCAGTGCTCGGCCACCAGTTGCAATATGACTCTGCCGGGCATGGCCTCTGGGTGGGGCTCGTGCTCTGCCGTGGTGCCCAATGGAACCGAGTGCTCTGTAGAGTGCATGAGGGGCCATTCTGGAATTCCGGGTAAATGCAATGCGGGCTCGTGGTCCGCGTTGCCGTATTGTAGAGCTGATTCCTGTCCTCTGTCGCAGCCCAGTGGGGCAGCGGGGTGGGGCACGTGCTCGGCAAGTGTTAGCAGTGGCTCCAAGTGCTCGCCCGAGTGTGCCAGTGGCTTCACAGCTCATCCTGGACTGTGCGAGCAGGGGGAGTGGGTGTCCTCGCCCTCTTGCTCTGCTGACCCGTGCTCTCTGGTCATGCCGTCCACTGCGTCTGGCTGGGGCAACTGCTCCAGCCTAGTCGACAGCGATGAAAACTGCTCGTATTCGTGCACTGATGGCCACACGGCTGTGCCAGGCACCTGCTCTGCTGGGACGTGGAGGGCACGCCCGCAGTGCTCTGCAATGCCGTGTGATCTGTCGTTGCCGAGATCGGCACGTGGATGGGGCACGTGTTGGAGCACAGTGGCCAGTGGGTACAATTGCTCTTTTGCTTGCTTAACAGGGTACACGTCTGTCTCTGGCTTCTGTTTGGCTCAATCGTGGGCCACCTTTCCGGAGTGTGATGCAGATCCTTGCGCAATTGGTCTGGCTCCATCGGCAACAGGATGGGGCACCTGCGCGGCCTCGATTGCCAGTGGTTCCAACTGCTCGTTTGCGTGCTCTACAGGACACTCGGCTGTAACTGGGTCCTGTATTGCGGGATCATGGACGTTCGTTCCAGCATGCAACGCCAATCCGTGCCCTCTTGCTCTGTCTGACACGGCACTGGGGTGGGGCACATGCTCGAGTGCTGTAACAAGTGGATCCAACTGCTCGTTCGAGTGCCAGGCTGGCCACACAGCGGTGGGCGGCATGTGCTTGCTGGGTGAGTGGTCAGTTGTGCCGTTATGCTCAGTTGTCGAAGCCACGGTTGTCTCCGACACTGTCAACAATGGTATCGAGAAATCACCACCGGGGGCATTTCTCCTGAGCTTCGCGGTGGTTCTGCTGGCCCAGAGCAACTGAAAGGAACACTCCATGCATGCCTGAATCAGGTCGAAGACCTGCAAATGCTCAAATAACATCTCATTTCTCTCCTTTTCATTGTACCAACCTCTCCGAGGTGGACTGCTGTTAGAAAAAAACCGTTTCCGGTCCTCTCTGCAGTCCCACGACTTCTCTATGATCGGAATCGCAAAGGGGCACATTGGCTCACGCAATTCAGGGGGTGAGTGTGTACCAGAATTCAGTTTTGAGTGTAAGTTTGCTACCCACTGCCGTGCGTGCTACCTCCCAGCAGCACTAACTCGCCCCCACTTATGGGATTGCGCAAGCTTGTTCGGTTTTCTCGGGAGTTGGTGATGGCTCGGGACCCCTGGTGCCCGCCTCTGCGGATAGGAAAAGTGAACTATGCGTCTCTTGACATGCTGAATGTTTCCTTTTCGTGGCGTCACTTTCCCTCCGGAAGACTCGAGAGAGCGCCCCCTCCCCCGGGACGATGAAGCTCGAGTTGCAGGACGTGTCGGGGCGCACCTTCTACGTGTTCAAGCCCTGGGGCAGGAGACGGACCGACCCGGACGTCCTGCAGGCCGCCAAGTCGACCGAGAATGGCCGCGTCTACACGACCACAGCGCTACGCAGGCTCGAGGCGCTGGGCGCCATCATCCGGGCGCCTCCCTTCGCCGACGGCGTCGTGCTGGTGGCCAAGGACGCGCCGGGGATTCTCGGGGGCCGCGAGCAGGGCTTCTGGAAGCTCATCCAGCGGCGCCTGAGGGTCAAGCACGCCAGCAGCCTGATCGACACGGTCGTGATGCCCGAGCTGGCCGACCTCCGCACGTGGCTCGGCGGGTTCAGGGCGGGGCCTGTGGAGGCAGTGCCGCAGCTCAGGGCCAACGCGACGCTGTTCCCGTGGTCAAGAGAGGTCGGCGTCTCAGCCCTCCTTTCGGGGCCCGACCCTAAGGGGCAGCACGACGACTTCGCTGTGGCCACGTCTGCTTCTGCTGCTCTGGCCTCTGGTGGACCCCTGGCGAGTGCAGAAATCACTGTTCAGGACCAGGCGCCGGAGAGCACTCTGGGGATTGGCTGCGAGGACGGGGAGGTGGCCCTAAGGACGACAGCCATGGAGGCCGGTGGGGTTTTTTCGCCTCACGGCAACGGTGGTGTTGAGACCGTTGGCTGGGGCTGGGGCTCGGACGAGGCTGCCGGCGGGTGTTGCCCTCAGCTCGATGAGATGGGTTTCTGATGTCCTCTGTCTGTGCTGTCTTCTCCCTCCGCCCAAACCAAATTT
>CACRSC010000003.1:0-22616 GCA_902651635.1 Mastigamoeba balamuthi
CCGAGCGCCCACCCCCTCGCAGCGCTGCTCCTTCGCGATATTTTGTGCGTCCTGTTGGAAAGCCATTGTGCAGGTGCTCGTGTTGAGCTTGGTGCTTTTTGAAATGAAGGACGACTGGTGAGAGGGCTTTTTGAAAACGTGCGATGCATCAACCAATTGTGCCCGATTGCATCATCAGACTGTTCCACTCTGGTGCACATACTCAGTCGATTGTATTGCAGCACGTCAGTTGCAGTGTAATAGGTCGTGGCTGCTCTCCGTCGAGTCGTTGGACCCGGGGGATGGCGTCTCCGATACTCAAAATGAATGTCGATCTCTAGTGCAAAAGCAAGCATGCCGGAAAAGATTGCAGATTGCACCTCCCTGGACAACGCAATCCCGCAAAGGGTAAGACATTTTATTGCTGACCCGCCTTTAAAGAGGGCTAGACGCGGTGCTGCGGCCGCACTGGCTCGATTGGGACGGGACCCGCAGTAGATGAGGCGCAGAAAATTGGACCGGAGAAATGTCTTTTTCTGGCTCGTTATTTTGTCCGGTGACAAGTGTGTAACTATGACGTCGCACACTTGATCGGATAGGTATGCATCGGTCAGTAATTGAGCGCGAAAACCCGTGGTTTCGTTGTGCAAGGTGGTGCGGGGGTGTGAGCGAACATGGGTATGATCATTGCAAACACTGGCGTGCTGTTCGGCAAGTTGCGCGTACACTCGGTTGACACTCCGATGCCTTACAGTTCAACCGGAGGATAGAAATATTGTATAATGACTTGAAATAGTGTGTAATGACTTGGTGGCCGAGTGGTTAAGGCGGCGCACTGCTAATGCGTTTCCCTTGTGGAGCGGAGGTTCGAGTCCTCCCCAAGTCGAACTTTTTTCTTTTTACCACCGGATTGTTCTGCTCTCCCTTAAGCAGTTGTGCCCTGGCGCGCGCTGAATGCCTGCCTGCATTTCGACCGCGAGGGGTTTTTTAGAGTGCCTCTCCGCTCCCGATCTTTGGGCCAGAAATGAAATGTCACCCGCCCATTCTCTTGTTCTCTTTTTTGTTATCTTTTAGCCGTTTCCTCATTGTCGGACGCACCTGCGGCTGGGGTGATGGGCTGAGAGTTGCCTGTACGCACACACTAATATGAGAAGGTGTACTGGCATCACTAGTGTGTGCAACACGCTTATTAGAGTGTATTGCACTGTTGGAATTGGTGCAAGGATTGGTGAATTGGAGCAAATGTGAAGACAAAATCAAGTGCAGAGCAATGTCATTGATTCAAAAAAGCACCTAAGTGTGTTGTTTGTGTGAACGTGTGTGTTACTAGAAGTCTGTGGGCAGTAGTGGTCCTAGATTGCGGGTGCATCCGCCGGAATAACTTCGCACACAGTCACGTTGTTAGGGCCCTCGGCAACCTCGGCGGGCCTCTGCTCGCCTGCGGCCTTGCGCTCCTTGAACACGGAGATCAGCATCAGCTGTGTCACAACCAGCGCCAGTGCCGCGGCCACGCATGTTGTCAGGAAGCTGTTCTGGTAGCCCTCGGGCTTGGGGATCTTCATCTCCATAGTTCTGTAGTACGCGTCGCTGCTGTCGCTCGTCGGGTAGATCTTGCTCCCAAGGGGCTTGCGAATCACGTGGGCGCCCTGGTACATGACGAGGTTAACGATGATGGGACCCACAGCGCCGCCGAAGATGCGCAGCAGCATGTTGGTGCCCGACGCGCTGCCAAACTGCTTGGCGGTAGTGTGCTGCGAGATGACGTTCATCACCGACGACAACACGCATCCCATGGACACTCCGCACACTGTAGGGATCAACTGAGTCTCGGTGGCTGGGGGAAGATTTGAGAGGGTGAAACTCACGGATGTTGAGGAAGATGGACTGCGTCCTGTTCTGTTCGAACTTGATGTACAGACCAAAGTCGAGGACCATCAGGATGAGACCGAACGTGATGACCGCGTAGAACCCAATGCGCTTGCCCACAATGGCCGCAACTGGGGCTATGGGCAGCTGAGCGACTCCGAACGGCAGCAGCAGCAGGCCGACTGTGAGCGGGTCGATGATGTTGAACTTGACCTGGTAGAGGAACGGCAGCGTCTGGAAGGTGCTGAACAGCGAGAACCCCACGAGGAAGGACACGATGCCCATGATGAGCAGGTCGCGCGTGACCAGCAGGCGGATGTCGACCAGCGGATCCTTGGTGAAGCACTCAAAGGCGACGAAGACGCCCATCACGAAGACCCCTCCTATGACGAGGCCCAGGACAGCGCCGTCCTTCCACCCGCGCGTCTCGCTCAGCGTCAGGCCGATCAGGAACGCCGTGACGCCGATGCCCAGCAGCACCGCCCCGATGACGTCGATCCTGCGCGACTTGTCCTTCTTGACGTCGGGCATTGTGAAGTAGAAGGCGACGATGACAATGACGATGAAGGGCACGTAGAAGAAGAAGACGTACTCCCACCGCGTGTGCTTGAGGATCTTGATGAACCCAGCGCCTCCCACCAGGCCGAACGAGACACCCACGGAGTACATGCTCGAGACGATGCCCAGCGCCACGGGGACCCACTTGGGCGGGAAGGTCAGCTTGATGGCCGCAAAGCACAGCACGAAGATGCCCATGCCGATGCCCTGGACGGCTCGGAACGCGATCAGCACGAAGATGTCCTTGCTGAGCCCGCAGCCGATCTCGCCGACGAGGTAGATGACCAGCGAGATGAGGGTGATCCACTTGACGCCGAAGATGTCGCCCAGCGACCCCGCGATGGGCGTCCACACCGAGCCGACGACGTTGTAGGCGGCCAGCGTCCACGGCACCCAGCTCTGCTGCTCGGGGTACTGCTCCGCGATCCTCGGCAGCGCAGGGGAGATCGTCGTCTCCGTCGCCATAACGCTGCGGGTGCCGGGGATGGCGGGGGGGGTGTTTCGGGGGAGCACAAAGTTTCAGTTCGAGTGATGTCATAGGAGAGCGAAGTACACGGGGAGATAGCAGACCCGAGCGTGAGCAGCAGCATCTCGAACAGCAGCAGCTTGTTCCTGATGGAGAGCTGCTGTGGGGGCTCGGCCTTGGCGTCCTTGCTGCTGGGCGCCGGCGACGGGGTGGGCTCTGTGGTCGAGGGCTCGATGAAGTTGGCGCTGTTGTCGGCCGTCGCACAGGGGTCCTGGCCAACGTGGTCCTTCCGGATCTCTTCGAGGCAGATGTCGCCTCCGGCGTTCTGGTTCGTCATGCTCGGGGGTGCTGGGTCGTGGGGGAGTCCGGGGAAGTGGGGGCAGCGCGTGTGTATGGTAATTCAACAAACTATTAGAATGTAGGCCCACAAGGACACGTGGGGCCTTTTGTGGAGGACGTCATCGGCCGTATTGGGAGCTTGCTCAGGGGATCTGGGATTTCCCAGCATGCGGATCGCACCCCCCAGCCGCAGTGAGTGGCGCTCACGGGGAGTTGTGGTGCATGGGCGGGGCCACCCCAGGCCGAGATTCCCGGGTGGACAATAGCGGGCAAATCAGCGGCAGATATTTTTGTGTCCGTTTTCCAAGCACACAGCACCCGCCGCCGCGCGAGCACCCCGACGCATCTCGCGACCACCCCCCGTCGAATCTCCGTCCGCGTTCCCGATGCAGCCGTACCAGCAGCAAGGCGGGTACCCCCAGTGGGGCGCCGGCGCGCCCCCGGGCTACTACGCGCAGAACCCGCAGGCCGCTGCGTACTACCAGCAGCAGCAGCAGCAGTACTACTACGCGCAGCAGATGGCCTACGCCCAGCAGATGCAGCAGCAGCAGCAGGCCGCCATGGCGGCGGCGGCAGCTGCAGCGGCGCCCGCGCAGGTGCGATTCCTGTGTTTTTCTCAACACCGCGATCTGCTGGCGATTTTTTATGCGCTCCTCTGTAACCGAACCGCCGCTCTTCCCCTCCCTTCCCTCCCCCTTCCCTCGCCGCTCTGTCGGGTGACCCGCACGCAATTCCCGGAATTCTGATGACGTGGCGCAGGCAAGGGTGGCGAGGATCGAGCCCAAGGCGAACCCCCTGGACGGCATGTTCGGCGCAGCCCCCGCGGCGGCCGCCCCGCAGCCGAGCGGCGGCATCTTCACGTCGCCGGCCCCGCAGCCGGGCGCGGCGCAGGGGCCCAAGCTGAAGCTGCAGGCTGCGGCTCCCGCGGCGCCCGCGCAGCAGGCGGACATGTTCGCCCCGGCCGCGGCCTCCCCGTCCTCGGGCGACTTCTTCGGCTCGGCGGGCTCGGCCCCCGCGCCCAGGCCGCTGGCGCTGCCCGCGCAGGGCGACGACTTCTTCGGGGGCGCACAGCGCGCGGCCACTGCGGCCACTGCGGCCCCCGCGCAGGCGCAGGCACAGCAGCAGCAGCAGCAGCAGGCCGGAGGGGACTTCTTCGCGGCGGGGCAGCAGGCGGGCAAGCAGGAGGACTTCTTCGCCAGCGCGCCGCCCACGACGGCCAAGAGCTCGACGGCGTCGCCCGTGAAGAAGCAGGAGGCGCCCAAGACCCCCACGCCCCAGCAGCAGCAGCAGCAGCAGGGGGACGACTTCTTTGCGGGCGCTGCGTCGCAGTCGCCGGCGGGTCAGTCGCCCGCGCCGGTGTCGACGCCCCCGGCCGCTGCTGCCCCTGCACCTGCGGCTGCAGCGGAGGCGCCCAGGCAGTTCGCAAAGGGGACGGAGGGGTTCGGGCAGCTCGCTGAGGGGCTGATGCCCACCAGGTGCGTGGGGCGACTGCGGCGCGTTGGGGGGCGTGTCTGGTGTCTGACCGGTGTGCGCTGCGCAGGAAACCCGAGGAGAAGAAGGAGGCGGTGCCCAAGGCCAGGCAGCAGCAGCAGCAGAAGCCCAGGGCGGCGCCGAGCAAGAGCGCGTTTGACTGGTCGCGCGCGTCGGAGGTCAGCTCCATCCTGTCGTCGATCGAGGTCGAGGAGCCCAAGGCAGCGCCCGCTGCTGCCCCGGAGCAGCAGCAGCAGCAGCAGCAGCAGCAGCAGCAGCAGGACCAGGGGCAGAACCCGCAGGCCCAGCCCGGAGCGCCTGCTGATGCCGCTGCGCAGGCCCAATGGCAGCAGCAGCAGCAGGGCCAGTGGCCCCAGCAGCAGCAACAGTGGGGAGCATTCCCTGGCGCACAGCAACCACAGCAGCAGCCACAGCAGCAGCCGCAGCAGGGGCAATGGCCCCAGCAGCAGCAGCAGCAGTGGGGTGCATACCCGGGTGCCCAGCAGCAACCACCGCAGCAGCAGTGGGGGGCGCAGGCGCAGCAATGGGGCGCGCAGGCACCGCAGCCGCAGCCACAGCAGTGGGGCGCACAGCCGCCGCCGCCGCAGCAGCAGCAGTGGAATGCCTTCGCCCCGGCGCCCTCGCAGCAGCAGGCGCAGCCGAGCACCGACATGTTCGCTGCCGCGCAGCCCGCGGCCGCTCCGGCAGCCCAGCAGCCCGCCGCGCAGCAGAGCGGCGACTTCTTCGCCGGAGCCCCCCAGCAGCCCGCGGCGCCTGCCCAGGCCTTCGCCCAGCATCCCTCTGCGCAGGGGTCCTCGGCGTTCGCCGCTGCGCCCGCCCCGGCGGCGCCCGCGGCGAGCAGCAACGACTTCTTCGCGGGAGCCCCCGTCATCTCGGTGTCGGCGGTCGCCGCTCCGGCAGCCAAGGCCCGCCCGGGGGACAGGTACGCGGCGCTGACCGCGCTCTCGGCGACCAGGTCCAACGACGACGACTTCTTCAGCGCCCCGCCTGCACCGGCCGCTGCGGCCTCGGCGATGCCGGCCGCCCCGTTCGCGCCGATGCCGTCGCCCGCAGTGGCCCCGGCCGTGGCGGCGACGCTGCCCGCCCAGCCCGCGCAGGACGACTTCTTCAGCGCCGCACACTCGGCGTCGGCGCAGCCCGCGGCCACCGGGAGCTTCTTCGGCGCTGCAGCCCCTGCCCCTGTCCCCGCCCCCGCCCCCGTGCCGGCGCCAGTGCCCGCAGCGGTGGCGCAGTCGATGAGCGTCGAAGACGACTTCTTCGGGTCGAGCACGTCTGCCGCTGCCGCCGCCCCTGCGCCAGCGCCGGTCCCTGCAGCGTCGCCCGCGCAGAGGCCGCCGCTGGACGAGTCGAGGCTGCCGCCGTCCAAGCGCAAGGGGGCGCAGGGCTCGGCCGCGTCCTCGGCGTCGTCGTCGAAGCCGTCCGGCGTGTCGATGTGGAACACGTTTGACACGAGCATACCGTCGGTCTCGCCCACGCGGCGCTCGTTCGACGAGCTCGTGGCGCCCGCGACCCCCGTGGCAGCGCCAGCGGCCCCGGTGGCAGCGCCGGCCCAGGCGGCGGGCGCGGCCAGCATCACGATCAGCCTGCCCAAGCCCGGCGAGCGCAGGGCCGCGGCGCGGGGAGCGGCGAGGGCGTCGACGACGGTCGTGGGGCTCGCGCCGATGGGGTCGACGGTGGTCGTCGTGCCCTCGTCGGCGGCGGCGCAGAGACCCAGCGCTGCGGCCACGGCGCCCGTCGACGACGACTTCTTCTCGTCGCCGTCGGCGCCCGCGTCGCAGGGAGTCGCCGGGTCCGCGCTGACCCCCGGGCACAACGGCGAGGACTTCTTCAGCGCCGCAGCCCCGGCGATCGCGCCGTCCGTCTCCCCCGTGGCTCCCGCTGCCTCTCCTCTGGCCGCGTCGATGCCTGCCGTCGCGGCTGGCGGCCTCGCGCTCGCCGGCAGCGCTGCGCCGGCCCCGGCCCCCGCGGCGGTGGCCCCCGTGTCTCCGCCGCCGCCGGCAACGACGCCCAAGGGGAGGGTTGTCATCACGGCGGACCTCTTCGCTGACGCCATCGCGGCGACCTCTTCGGCCGAGCCCGCCGCCGCTGCCGCCGCGTCCAACGACGACTTCTTCTCAGCGTCCCAGGCGCCGGCGCCGGCACCGGCCGCTGCCCTCTCGCCCGCGGCCCCTGCAGTCCCTGCAGCCCCCGCGGCTGCGCGTGGCGGGTTCATGGGGTTCGAGAGCGCGGCGCCTGCAGCGGCGAGCGACTTCTTCTCGGCGCCCCAGGCGGCGCCTGTGCCGTCGACGGCGTCCGCGGGCTCTGCTGGCGACTTCTTCTCCGCGGTGCCTGCAGCGGCGCCTGCGGCCCCGGCCGCCCCTGCGCGCGGCGGGTTCATGGGGTTCGAGGACACCAGCGCTGCCCCCGCCAGCGACTTCTTCGCAGCGCCCCAGGCGGCGGCGAGCGCTGCCCCCGCAGCAGCAGCGGCGGCGCCTGCTGCCAGCCCGCTGGCCCGCTGGGGGTTCATGGGGTTCGAGGACGACACCGCAGCGGCCCCCGCGCCCGCGCCGGCCAGCGCCGCGCCCGCCGACTTCTTCGCCGCCCCGCAGGCTGCGGCACCGGCCCCAGTGGCCCCCGCAGCAGCGGCGCCGGCGACCAGCCCGCTGGCACGCGGGGGGTTCATGGGGTTCGAGGACGAGGCGCCCGCTGCTCCCGCGCACAGCACGACGGCGGCAGACGACTTCTTCTCGGAGCCCGCGGGGGCGCCGGTGATCTCCGGGCCGGTGGCTCCCGCTGCAGCCCCCAGCGCAGCGGCCCCCGCGACGAGCGCCGCGGACGACTTCTTCAGCGTGCCGCTGGCCAAGCGTGCGTCTCTCAGTCGGTTTACGGCCGCTTTTTTTTTTGTTGTTGTTGTTGCTGAGCTGAGGCGGGCGCGATGTGCAGCGGCGGTGGGGTCGTCGGTGATCGTGGAGGACATGTTCGATGCAGCGGGGCCCAAGCACCCGACGGGCTCGCTCAAGAGCTCGGCGACGGACGTGCCCTCGTACGCCGACTCGATCTCTGCGTCGCCCTCGATGTCCGGCGCGGCGCCCAAGTCGCCGCCGCTGCCCGGCGGGTTCGTCGAGGCCCCCGCGGCGCCTGCGCCCGCGGTGGTCGTGGCGCCCGTGGTGTCGGTGGCGCCCGCGGCCCCGGCGTCGCCGGCCAAGGTCGACCTGAGCCGCATCGCGCCGTCCAAGCGCAAGGCGTTCCTGGAGAGGCTCTCGCGCGAGCAGAGCAGCCAGAGCATCGAGGCGGCCGAGCCGGCCGAGCCGGCCGAGAAGCCCCTTAAGGCGTCGACCGACTCGTACAGCGAGTACTACAACGGCGCCCCCGCGGTCGCCACCCCCACGCAGCCCGTCGACTTCTTCGCGGAGCCCGCGAGGAAGACGGAGCCTGCCAAGAGCCCGCTGGAGGAGTTCCTCTCCGGGGGCTCGCCGGCGCCGGCCAAGCGGCCCGAGAGCATCAAGAGCCCGCTGGACGAGTTCCTCTCGGGCGGCTCCGCGGGGGCGCAGAAGCCCGCGGCGCCCAGGGCCTCGGCGATGGACATGGACGACTTCTTCTCGGCCCCTGTGGTCGCCGTAGCCGCGCCGGCCGCCCCCAAGGCAGCCGCAGTCGCCGCTGCCGCCCAGGCGCCCGCGGGCTCGGCCGACGACTTCTTCTCAGCGCCGGCCCCCAAGCCGCTCGCGAGCTCCGGCAGCGACTTCATCTCTGTGCCCGCGCCCGCTGCACCCGCGCCCTCGCCTGCGTCGGCATCGGCGTCTGCCCCTGTGGCCGCCGTGGCCCCCGTGGCCGACAAGGCGCCCGCGAGCTCTGGCGACGACTTCTTCTCGGGCGCAGCTGCGGCGCAAGCGCCTGCGGCCGCCGCCGGCAAGGCGCCCGCGAGCTCGGGCGAGGACTTCTTCTCCGCGGCCGCCGAGGCACCCGCTGTCGCGGCGGGCAAGGCGCCGGCGGCAGCGGCCGCTGGCGGCGACCTGTTCGCGGCGGCGCCCGTGTCGGCTGCGGCGACCAAGTCGAGCGCGAGCTTTGAGGACGACTTCTTCTCGGCGCCCGTCGCTGCGCCCGCTGCCGCCGCGCCTGCGAGTGCGAGTGCGAGCTCGCAGCCCGTCGCCGCAGCAGCCGCGAGCTCGGGCGACGACTTCTTCTCGGCGCCCGTCGCTGCTCCTGCGGCAGCGCCCGCGCCCGCGTCCTCTGCGATGGGCAGCTTCTTCGCAGTGCCCGCGGCAGCGGCCCCTGTCGCTGCTGTCCCCAGCGCTGCGCCCACCGCCGCGGCAGCAGCGCAGCAGCAGACGGCCGCCGCGGCCACGCTGCCCGCGGGCATCGTGGGCGAGCTCATCGAGCAGGAGAGGTTCGAGGAGGCCATGGCGGCGCGCGCCAACCCCGCGGCTCCGGGCGCCGCCGCGTGGAGCGCACCGCGCGCGGGGCACGAGACGGTCGCGCAGGCGCTCGTGCGCGCCAAGTCGGGCCGCGTGGGGGCGCAGCGCGTCGCCGCCATCGGGGCGGAGGCGCACAGGGCGCTGGTGGCCGCCGCGTGCCGCGACCTGGCGCTCGCGCAGCGCATGTACCTCGCGTCGATCCGGTTCATCAGCGGCGAGGTCGTGCAGCCGCCCGAGGGCTTCGTGGCCCCGCGCACGTCGGCGCTGCACGCGGTGCCCGAGGCCCCGCAGGAGGCGGAGCCCGCGGAGCAGCAGCAGCAGCAGCCCGTTGCTGTTGCTGCCGCGCAGAGGAAGCCGCAGGGCGGCGCAGTGGCGTTCGCGGACTTTGAGGAGGCGACGCCGGTGCCCGCGCCCACCAAGGTACGCTGCAGACACGCGCTGGTGCGAGGGCGGTGCGGACTGACCCGCGCTGGCGAGCAGGTGGCGGTGGAGCAGCCGGCGCCGTCGAGCGGCGCGTTCGCGGCGGACTTTGAGGAGGCCGAGGCCAAGCCAGCGGCGCAGCCCGCGCAGGTGCGCTTGCTTGCCACGCGCGCTGGCTGTTGTGATGACTGACTGACCCGCCTCTGCCCTCCCGGGGTGCAGCAGCCGCAGGCCGCCAAGGACGACATGTTCGCGGACTTTGAGGAGGCCAAGCCCGTCGCGCCTGCCGCACAGGTTGCAGCGCAGCAGCGGCAGGCAGAGCAGCCCAAGCAGCCGGCGACCGGCGACATGTTCGCCGCGTTCGAGGAGGCCGCACCCGCGCCTGCTCCTGCTCCTGCTCCTGCGCCTGCCCAAGCACCAGCGCCTGCACCCGTGCCCACTGTAAGCCCGGGCTCACCAGCGCCTTGGCCTGTACTGACGAGCGCTCCGCTTCAGCAGCAGCCGCAGAAGGCTGACGACATGTTCGCGGACTTTGAGGAGGCACAGCCCGCACCCCCTGCGGCCCCTGCCCAGCCAGCGGCAGCCCCGGCTGCTCCGTCGGCTACAGCGCCCGTGGCGCTCTGGGAGAAGATACTGCGCAGGGCCGGCGAGGAGTTCGCGCAGGCCCGCCGCGTGGCCGAGTCGTTCACGCAGATGGCCCCCGCGGCGCAGCAGGCGGCCCGCGAGGCCGACCGCTTCCGGTCGTACCTGCGCGCCCTCGCGGAGATCCGCCGCGTGCAGCTGCGCGTGGCGCTGGGCGCCGAGGGCGCGGGGCTGGCGGTCCCGGGGGCCGCGCAGTGCGAGCAGCAGTGGGCGGCGCTGGTGCCCGGCCTCGCCAGGATGCAGTGCGCCGAGGCCGACGCCTGCGTGGCCGTCGCGGTGCGCGCGGGAGCTGAGGGCGAGCGGTGCCCGGTGTGCGCGCTGGCGGTGGAGAAGGGCGAGCCGCACCACTCGTGCCGTAACATGTACCAGGCGTGCTCTGCGTGACCAGAGAGCGACCTCCCTCCTCACCCCCGTTTTCCCCTTTATGTTAGAGCCCTTGCACTACTCACTATTGGCCATCACGCTCGACAGACACACCTACACAGTAAACGCCAAATGAAGCGCGGGGCCCGTGCAAAGCGTCAGTTTTCCCCCCCTACCTTGTTATTGGCTCACGTCCTACGACACCGCCTCGCTCGCAGTCCTGGGCTGCGGATCAGTTCTTCTATGTATTGCTCTTGCTTGGTATTGCCAGACAGCCATCGGGCTGGTACACAAAAGGGGCAGGTGGCAGGCAGAATCGATCGAACCGCGACTTTCTGTTCAGCGCTCACTGCCAGTGTAAATACGGTACAAGTGGGGTACAGAGTACACAGCAGTTGCCGGGTGACAAGTTCAGTTGGTCTTCTGGACAGAAGGTCTCTTGCGCGGTGCGTGCCACCTGCCGTCGGGTTCGCCGTCTGAGCTCTCGGAGGACTCGGCTGTTGTCATGAGGTCCGTCTCCGACGAGATGTCGAACTTGGAGTCCGAGTCGAAGAACCCGGCGTCCTCGAAGAAGCTGCGCTGTATCCCAGCGGGGGCTTCTGCGCCTTCGGAGCGCAGGGGCTTGGGCGGGCCGCCGGGCTCGAACAGGGCGACGATGAAGTCTATGGCAAGCGAGTCCTTGGCGTCCCTGCGGAGCGCGCGCTCGGGGTCCTCGGTGTACATCCACGTGTACGCGGCTGCCACTGCCAGCATGTCGGGCTTCTCGTTGGCGCGGACGACGCGCAGCAGCAGCGCGTCCTTCTTGGCGCCCTTGCTCTTGGTCGTGGCCTTCTTCAGCAGGCTTGCGTAGTACTCGTCCCTCGGCGTCACTGGAAGGGAGAGCGGAGGCGGCGCGGTGAGGGACGCTGGCCGATCGAAGGAGGGCGCACGCATTGCGAGCAGCAGCTTGCGGTACGGGCCCTTGGTCACCGCGCGCGCCATCTCGAACATCGTGCTCTTGCGCTGCCCCACGAGCCACCTGTCGACGTCGCGCATGTGTGCGTGCGACCTGCGCGTCGCCACGTCGGCCAGCGCCTCGTGGGCGCGCCTCTCGGCCGCCGCGGCCAGCAGCCTCTTGCCGTCGGCCTCGACCTCGTCGGGGGCGGTGGCCCTGCTGCTCCTGAGCGCCTGCAGGACCAGGCGGGCGAACGGGGTGTCCTTGCGGCCGGCGACCGCGGTGACCGCGGCGTCGGGCAGGCCGAGGTCGGGCGTCGACCGCATGCGCTCGTAGAGCGCCGCGACGCCGCAGGGGGTCAGGACCACGGCGTCTGTGAGCGCGTCTGCGTACTGCGCGCGCTGCTCGCCCGTGAGCTCGCCCATCATCGCCGCCTCCTCCATCGCGCGCACGCACGATGTCACCGGACCCCTCACTGCGCATGCCAAGCCTGCGTGGTCAGGGCTGGCGGCCACTCGGGCCAGAGGTAGAAGAGCAAACAAACAGTGATCGCGTGCTCTCTCCTCCCCCGCGCGGACACCTACCAGGACAGAAGAGGCGAGCACAGAGGACTTGTGTGTGTGCTGCACGATAGGGGTCGCAGGCCTGTTGTGGCGGATAAAGGAAACAGAGGGGTAGGAGGGTAGGGTGTGGGGGTGGGGTTGACTGGGCGCTGGGCCCTTCCCTCACCCCAACTCTCTGACAACGCGGCGGGCGGAACTCAACTTTTTTATAAACTCACTCCCCTGGCACCGCAACGAGTCCCCCAACCCATCGCAGCGCGGACACCACCCGGACTGCCCCGCGGGCGCCGGCGGACGGACCCCAGGCGAGGCAGAGGTCGCAGAAGAGGCCGCGCTCGCAGCCCAGCTGGAACATCGCCTCGTGCTCGTCCCGCGACTGCGCGTGCCGCTTGATCTCCGCCACCGTGACGTCGATCGCCGGCCGGTCGAGAGGCGCCAACGTCATTATGACGTCATGATAGCGCCGCGAGGAGAGCGCGGCGCGCAGGGACTCGGCGCGCATGGCGGGGCCGTTGGGACCCGACGAGCTCGGCGCGGAAGAGGTGGTGCGGTGCGCCCCCAGAGACGCGCCGCCGCGGAGTGCACCGGATCGCATTGTGATCGCAGGGTTGTGCGTTCTCCCGCGGAGTGCGAATATTAATATCTCCCTGCAGGATTGCTATCCGGGAATTTTCTGAGAAACCTGTCAGGCAGCTTTTCCTTGTACAGGTCCTGCATTGGCCGTCTGACGTGATGGCGTAGAGGACGAGACGACACACGTTCCTTGGACGCGAGGTCGTAAGGGACCCTCCCGAGATGCCCTGGTGGAATGCAAGTAGCACTAACTCACTCGGGCTGTCCTGTAGAAGAAAAGGAGCTGATGGTTACAACACAGCACAACCGAGAGACAGCGAGAAAGTGCTGGAACTGTTAGCAAACGGCGGAGGTGCGGCTGAGAGGTGAGACAGAGGAAGATGCACAACGGTGTGGAATGCCGGGGGCATGGTACAGGGGTGCGAGAACAGCCAGACAGAACTTTCATCAATCTAAGTTGTGAAATCAGTTTATCCATGGTGTATTCAACATGCCAACAGGAACTGTGACGTTCTTCCAGCATAGGCCGGCCTGGCGCATGTGCACCTCGAAGCACACAGGAGGCTGTAAGAACACTGAAAAGATGAAGTACCCTTTGCAGCCTCGCCAGGGCCAGAGCCCAGGCCAGGTGTTCCAGCTTATCAACTGCGAGTCTGCCTTCAGTGCCAATGGCTGCCAGCTGCCCTGTGGCCTCTTCTTTTGCAAGATTGCCGTGGATGGCGGTGTGGGGCCAAATACTGTGTGCTGCACCAGTGCCAAGTGAGTGCCCCACGGTATCAAACCCACCAAAGGCCAGGCCAGCACCATTGACTGGGCAGTGGCCAGCCGCAACTCCAAGGGCCAGAGGCACTGTGAGAGCACCAGCGACTGCAGCATCATGCCAGGTAGGTACCATCAACCTGTTACACTGTCTTCAAAGCAACGGCGTCTGACCAGGGATTAAGTACGTGATAGAGATGTTCAGGGGAAATCATAATTGATATCTCGATTCAAAACGGATAGTACGTACCACAAGGTCGGGTCGTAATAGAAAAATAATGCACCGCACATCCTGGGGAGAGGCCGTAGGTCCCCGTGGAGCAGAGTGGAAAAAGAGACAGATGGTGATACCTTTGATTTGGTACAGAGAGATATTAGCTTCACGTGGCACGTGACGTTCAAACTCTGAATTCTGTGCTACAGCTACACCCCGCGGGTGGTCCTTTCTCGTGGCGCTCTTCTCTCGATCTCGCTAGAGATAACACCACCCAGATCCCGCCAGAACACTCAAGGCACGGTGCACTCAAGACTGAGTTCGCGCATCGAGAGGGCCGCGGTCGTCGAGGCCGATCGGCACGACCAGTCCGACGTGGGAGGGGCACGTGCGCAACTCGAATTTGCTGGCAGACGCCCCTTCGTAGCTGTGCTGCTGCACGCGTCAGTGCCGCGCGAGCTGGAGACGGTGTGCGCCCTGCAAGTGCTACAGCCGAGGGCACTGCCCAGGAAAGAGTGCTACCGCGTGATCCTCGCTGGGGGCCTCGGGCAGTCATCAGGGCGCTGCGCGAGCTGCCGTTCAAGCCGCAAGTCTTTGAGGCCGCACTGTCGGCGGTAGAGGCTGTCTGTGACGATGCCGTGCTGGAGCAGACGAGATCGTTAGGCCCGGCCCCGCGGCGGGTGCTGAGCGTCGAGTGCTGCGCCCTCACTGGCCTGCTGGTGGCTGCCGGCCTGCGCCTGAACGTCACGTAGGAGATCCGCGCTGTCTCGCTGTGCATCGAGGTGATCGAGAAGGGAGGGAGACCTCGCTCGGCTCGACAGCGCCTGCAAGGAGCGGCGCAGCCCCGCCGTGGACACGGCGGCGGCCCTGCGGAAGGGCGTCGCCACCGAGGACATCGTCATCGCGCGGTGCGCAAGGAGCTCATGCGAGGTCCTCGCGTCTCTGAGCGGGGGCGAGAGCACTGCCGTGCCGCTCATGGCTCGTAAATCCGCGTTCAATGCCCTGATGTCGCTGCGGAGGGCGCTGCAGCCACCGCAGTCGAGGCTGCCGCGGTGGCTGTGAAAGCCTTGGAGGGTGACGGGACCGGAGCAGAAAGCCTCTATCGCCGACAGAGCGGCCTCAAAGACTTGCGGCTTGGACGGCAGCTCGTGCAGCGCCCGATGATTGCCCGAGGCGCCCCCCGCGAGGATCACGTGGTAGCGCTCTTTCCTGGGCAGCACCCTCCGCTGAAGCACCTGCAGGGCGCACACCGTCTCCATCTCGCGCGGCACTGACGCGTGCAGCGCAAGCACAGCTACGAAGCGCCTGTCAGGAAATTCGAGTTGCGCACATGCCCCTCCCACATAGGTCAAGTCGCTCTTAGCCTTGACGGCCGCGCGTGGAACAGATGTCGCGAGCGAACGCATCGCGACCCGCCGCGGTCGTGCCGGGAACTCTCAGGGATGACGCGCCCCAGGTCTGCTTCGGCGCCTTTTGGCACAGGGGTTTTGACCTGGCCCGGAGCCCGGAGTTCCCGCACGAGAGCTACCACTGCCAGGTCCTGCGACTGCCCATCTACCCTATGCGGGACGCCAACCCAGAGCTGGCCTCGCGAGACCGATTCTGCACAAAATTGCGATAGCAATCTCTCGTTGTGAAGTGTCTCGTCGATAACGAGCAAGCGTCTCTGTGGAACCTCCCGGCTGCTCATTAACACTCTCAAAAATGCTGTCGGCATGCATACACCGAGCTGCGAAGACAAAGTCAGCTCATGAAACCCAGGCGCCAGGCGCCTCGAGGGCAGCTGGGACACTCGTCTTACGATGGCTGAGACAGCACGGATTCACATTACCGGTGTGCCCAGCAGACAGGACGGACAAAATGGCAGTGCAGTCATGACTCCCCCACATGTCTTCCCCACCGCGATAAACGAGAGAGGGAGGGAGCGAAGAATCGGCGGAGAAAAATACGGGTCTTACGTGGCGTGCCCATAAATTGCTATTCATAGAATGAGTGCGACGTTTGAGGACCTGACCTGTGACATCCTGGCCGCCATCGCCGGCATGCTCGACGTCTGCGACGTCGTGGCCCTGCACGGCGTCTCGCGCGCCGCCCGCCGCGCGGTGGCCGCCGTCGCCCAGGCCCTCAGCCCCTCGTCCCCGACCCTCGCGTGCGCAGCCCCCAACACAACTGCACTCCGCGGCCTCATTTCTTCTCTCCTCTTCTCTTCTCTTCTCTCTCCTCCCACACCCTCCAGAGGGCTCTGCGCCGTGCTCACGCACAGGAGGGCCTACTCGGAGATGCTCTGCGCGGCCGAGAGGGGCCTCATGTCGCCCGCGTTTGGCGACACTACGGTGCGCACGCGTTTCTTCGGAGCGGCCGTTTGTTCGGGCCCACCAGGAAACTGAGCCCCCGCACTGGCTGGCCACCCCCCCTGCGCACCCCCTTCCCCTCCTGGCGCACTGGGCAGGGGCACGCGCGGGTCAGCTGGGCGTCGTCCGAGCACTGCGCCTACCACGGGGCGCGGCACACGGTGGCGGCGCACCGGACGACCGAGGCGTGGGTGAGCACCGCGGGCCCCGCGCCGCGGGTGGAGCGCCTCGAGTACGAGCTGCCCTGCGCGCACTGCGCGCTGCACGCGCTGAGCGTCGAGATGCCCTGGCGCATGCCGCGCGCGCACTACCCGGCGGCCGTCCGCGTGCACGTGGGGCAGCGCAGCGGGGGGCCCTGGTCGTGGGCCAGCGCCGTCGTGCGCTTCCCCGAGGACGACCGCCGCGCCGTCGTGGCCGCGCCCGAGGGCGTCTGCCCCGTGGGCCGCTACGTCATGCTGATGCTCTGGGTCGAGCCCTCGGCGGCACCCGCCCAGGGCTCCCGCCAGCAGGACGACGAGGGCGGAGGGCAGACGGTGGCCGTCGACAGGGTGCTGTTCTGGTACTCGCAGGGCCCGGCGTGCCGCAGGAGCGTGCGGGGCGAGGGCCACGAGCGGCCGCACGCCAGCGAGTGCCGCACGTGGAAGGCCATCCCCAAGAGGAGGCTCTGCTTCTGAGCTGCCTGCCACTCTGTTCCGTCGGGGGCCAGTGAGGGGGGTGGGGGGTATTTTTGTTGAGTCGTCCACTCCCTCCCAGTGTTCCCAGTGTGGGAGGCACAGTCTCCTGCGCACACGTATGGTCGGGGGAATGGGCAATGGGATAACAATCAGATACTGTGTGTGTGATTTGCGTCACGAGATATCACAGGGGAGAATCTCTCGTATCTTCGGTGTGTCTTGCATCTCCCGCGCGCGCCAGATGGTACGCGGCGTCTCCTCTCTGCGCTGTGCTGGCTGCCCTCCCGCCGCCTAACGCCCCGCGCGCCGCACCCCTCCCCCGCGTCCCCAGTCCCGCATCGAGTACGTCACGCCCGAGGGCCTGCGTGTCGACGGCCGCCGCCCGAACGAGCCGCGCGCGGTCCACTGCCGCGTAGGTGTCCTGGAACGCGCTGACGGCAGCGCGTTCTTCCAGCAGGGCAACACGATGGCGATCGCCGCCGTGCACGGCCCCCGCGAGTCCCCGCGCTCTCGCGCGAGCCCGCACGACCGCGCCACGGTCAACTGCGAGTTCTCGCTGGCGACGTTCAGCACGCGCGAGCGCCGCCGCCGCGCGCGCGACCGCAAGACGGCGGAGCTCGGCGCGGTGATACGGCAGATATTCGAGGGCGCGATCATGACGTCGCTGTTTCCCAGATCCAGGATCGATATCTTCGTGACGGTGCTGCAGGCCGACGGCGGCGTGCGGAGCTGCGCGATAAACGCGGCGGCGCTGGCGCTGGCGCACGCGGGCGTGCCGATGACGGACCTCGTCGTCTCGTGCGCCGCGGGCATGCTCGACGGGACGCCGGTTCTCGACATGAACGCGATCGAGGAGGGCGCCGCCGGGCCCGACGTGAGCGTCGCCGCGCTGGCCAAGAGCGGCAGGGTCTGCTCGATCCAGTCCGACGCCAAGATGGCCGTCGACGCGTTCAAGCAGGTCGCCTCGCTGGCCAGCGACGGCTGCCGCGCCGTGGGCGACCTCATGGCGCGCACGCTGCGCCAGTACGCGGCAGACGCCGTGGAAGCGCGCGGCGCCCTCGGGCGTGCGGCTGAGCTCTGATTGGATGATTGGGGAGGGGAGAGAAAAATACAGCCCGCCCGCTGCTCTCCGCCGGCTCCCAGAGAAGAGTAATCAACGCAAGTTACAGCGAACTCTACGGCGATCCGATCTTCCCAAGTGGCGCCCGAAGCCTCCTGGCGCAGCAGCTTCGGGAGGCGGGGGAGTGTAAGAGCCAAAGAGGCCAGCTTGTGCCGTTGGGGTTTTGTTGCGAACCAATCGGGTTCAAGTAACTCGTTTTCTCTCACTTGGGAGTCTTTTGGTTTTCGTGCGTGTGCGAATTTTCTTCTCTCAAGAGTGTCGTGGCGGGCGTGTGTGCGTAGCGAGGCGGGGAATGATGAGGGAAGAAACGTGTTGCGGGGGGCGGGAGGATGTGAAACGAAGCCGAGGAAGGCACTCGCGAGACGATACCAAAACGAAAACACAAACACAAACACAAAAACACAAAGAGAGCCACTACTCTCGCTCCCTTTCACTAGGGCCTTTTTAATGCCCAGCACAGCTCTCCAATCAACGCTGGACCGACGGCTTGCGTGAGTGCATCTGCCCGCCGTGGCACTCGCTCCCCGCGGCGGCAGTGGCGGCGGCAGCGGCGGGCGGCGGGGGGGGCCTGGCGACGCAGAAGAGAGCAAACTTGGACTTGTGGGGCCAGAACTCCACGGGGGCCGTCGCGCAGACGGCCTCGGCGAGAGCGACGCCAAAGGCGCGCGTGGCGCACGTGCCCCTGACCCAGACCTCGACGCGCGCCTCGCAGCCGTCGGGGGCGGCGGCGGGCGTGAGCACGCGCGCGCCGTTGACGCCCGCGGGGAGCATCTCGCCGACGGCGGCGCAGACGGCGCGCTCCCAGGCGTCGTCGACGTCGCCGCGCAGGACCCAGCGCCCGCCCAGGCGGTTGGCGCTGTCGAGCGCGAGCGGGGCGATCCCGTGGCGGAAGACGCAGAGGTCGGATCCCGGGTTCAATTCCCGGCTCGGGAGTTTTGGCAGCGCGGACCAGACCGAGCCAAAGGCCCCGACGGTGGCAAAGGAGCACAGCGGGCGCAGCGAGCGGTGCAGCGAGGCGGGCGTGCTCCAGAGGGACCACGGGGTCTCGAGCGAGGGGTCGCAGGGGTCGCAGGGGTCGCAGGGGTCGCAGGGGTCGCCGCGCGGATTCTTGTCGCTCATTTCTCGGTGACGTGACGCAGGCAAAGCAATCTGGTGTGGGGGTGGGGAAGCCTTGGGCGGTTCTGCCGAGCGCGCGCGCCGGGTAAGTGACAGTCGGAAGTGGGGTGGCGGGTTCGCACGAAATGGCTTTATCAACTGGGGCGCTTTTATTTTATTGGGGATCCCTGATTCTATCTTCGGAAGTACTTGGCGCCAGCGGGGATAGGAAGCTTCCGAGAATTCTTGGAGGTTTCCTGCTTTTCGCGATTCCTGAGGAAATGCCGTCGTTTGCAACGAGAAATGACGTCGACGACAAGGTCCAATTCGGCTTTTCTTTGGTCACCCACAGAATACGGAGGAATTGCCAGCAGGATTGGTTAGGGTTGCTCTGGTATTGTCTCTTTCTACAGCAACACCGTCCCCCCCAGCCCCCCGCCCTCAGCAGAGGGCAGCGGCGACGGCGACAGCGGCCGACACGGCGGCCACCCTCGTGGCACCGTTGGGGTTGAGCGCCGAGTCGTCGCGGTCCGAGCTCACCTTGTGCGGCGGGTGCTTGGACGACGACTGCGGCTGCGGTGCCGCCGACGACTGCGCGTGGGTCGACGACTGCGGCTGCGGCGACGGCGTCGACGAGTGGTCGGGCTGCGGGGAGACGCCGATGGGGAGCGGGGCCTTGCCTCCCATGATGCCCGTCGTGATGACCTCGAGGCCCTTGTCGAAGTACTGCGTGGGCCACGTGTAGGCGGTCAGGTAGTAGGCCATCGTGTCGAGCCACTTCTGGCTGTCGGTGGAGCCGATCGAGTCGTCGACGACCGCGAAGGCCGAGACGACGGGCATGAAGCCCCAGGCGTTCCACGGGCTGGCGGTGAACCCCTTGGGGCAGTTGTCGCACTTGGGGAACGACGTCAGCATCGGGAACACCTGGTAGTACGGGACGCAGTTGTCGCCGGGGCACGACGGGCCCGAGGCCTTCATCATCTGGCGGTACGTGCGGGACCACCTGTACGAGTAGTTGGCCGCGCCCCAGTAGCCGAGCAGCGAGCCCGTCTCCGAGTACAGCGGGGCCATCGAGTCCTTGACGCCGAACCAGAGAGCGTCGAGGGCGACGCGCCACGGCATGCGGCACGCGTCCGAGCCGTACTCGCCGGCGGCGGTGCCCGAGTTGGTGCACTGCAGCTTGCCGTTCCACGGCCAGTTGCTGCCGGCGGGCAGCGTCCACCAGTTGCTGACGATGCCGCTCGAGCACGAGATGCGGTTGAGCAGGTTGTACCCCCACGTGATGGCGCTGTCGATCACCGTCGAGATGCCCTGCGACGTGAAGCCCGTGGGCACGTACTGCGGGTACTTCTCGACGTAGCGCGCGAACAGGCGCCACTGGGCGGGGCTGAAGTACGCCGGCGCGACGCACATGTCGCGGTTGGCGTCGCCCGAGCTCGTGTCGTAGCCGCCCCAGCACGACCCACCGCGCCAGAGGAACATGCGCTGGTGCTTGGCGGGGATCGAGCCCTTGACGGGGACGTCGCGCGAGTTGGCCGTGTAGCCCAGGGGCCCGCCGCCGAGGTCCGCGTCGACAAACGCCGCGATGCTGCGGACGGCCAGCTGGCGGATGCTGTCGTCGTTGGTCAGCTCCGCCAGGTAGATGATGCCCGTGACCGCGTCCTCGTCGCCGTCGGGCGCGCTGCCCGTGCACCCGGTCCCTGCGCAGTTGCTCAGGGGGAAACGCCACGCAGGCATATCCGCCCCCTCAACAGCGTTGCACAGGCATTGACCTTTTTAACAGGGAAAACCGTTAGTACGAGACAAAAGACACGGCTAAAAGCCTGTAACTTACCCCTGTTTCCGACAGAGGAGCAGCCGCCGAGCATGTTGCCGCCAGCGACACCCTGGGTCATGGCCTGCCAGCCGACGGTGAGGCCCTTGAGCGACTCGATGTCGCCGGCCATGGCGGCGGCGAACATGGCGTAGCCCTGGCCCTCGCTGACAGTCTTCCCGGGGTCCGTCGACACCGCGATACCCTGCGCACAGAATTTTTCAAGTGGGTTTCAGCGCGTTTGTATGAAACAGGGTCGGTAACAAAGGGGGCCGCGCACCTTGACGCCCTGGAGGCCCTTAGGGATCAGCTTGCTGTTGACGCCCGAAGTCGGGGGGAACGGGTAGTCGCTGGCGCCCTCGGTGAGGTAGAGCTGCTTCCAGGCGGGGTAGAACTGCTTGCTGAAGGCGTTGGCGCTGTTCTGCGAGACCAGCGCGCGGCAGGCGAGCGCCAGGCCCGCGAGGGCGACGAGGCGCAGCACACGTGGCATTATGCTAAAGGCCCACTGCTTTTTAAAAAGTGTGGGGCAGGAGAGCAGACAAACACGCGAGTGAAGGTTTTGAGTACCTTTTGGTGCACCTCTACTGTACAACCGACAAAAACGGTGATACGCAGTTGAGGAAAAGTTGATAAACAGTTGACCTCTATCTCGTGTGATTTACAGCTTATACCTGCCAACGGTCAACTGACCCACCTGCTTTGCACCGTTATTTGGCCTGACTATCTTTTCCCCGCAGAGGGGCGAGGAGGCGCGTGCTGCCTTCCTCAGGCGTTGTGCTCTGCGGAGTCGTGGGTGCCGCCGGATGAGGCCAGATCGCCGGGCAGCACTCGAAACCTGGACTCGGGCAGCGACTTCCTGCACGTTGCGCAGGTTATCAGCCGCTCTGCTGGGCGGGTGGTGGTCTTTCCGTGCATTGTGCTGAGCTCCGTAGCGGGCATCGTCCACCCGGCCGACAGTCTGCGCTCGATGTCCTCCTGCTCCTTGCGGAGCTCCATCTGGCGGCGCAGCAGCTCCCTGAGCTTCCTCTGCTTCTCCGCGGCCCTATCCGCGGTAGTCTGCTCCTCCTTCCTCAGCCTGTCCCGCAGTCAGTGCGCCATCTCCGAGCAAGCAGCGCACTCTTCGGTCAGTTTCTTGAGCTCTTCGGCCTCGAGCTTCTTTCTCTCGCTCTCCTGGCGGACCTGCGGCTCTCCCCGTGAGACGCGCGAGGCCCCTGCGAGGCAAAGGGCGCCGTGCCTTGTCCCACTTCTGCTTCTGCATCGTCTCGATGAGCTCGCGGGCCTTCTCGCGCTGGCGTGCGCGCTCCTTGAGCTCGCTGTCGGTCTTCCCCAGGACCTCCTCGCTGAGGCGCTGCAGCTCCTCCCTCTCCCTCTCGATCTCCTTCTCGCGCTCCGTGCGCTTCTGCTCCGCGGCGCTCCTGACCGTCTCCCCCAGCTCCTTCCTGTACGCGGCCTCGGCTGTCTTGAGCCGCTGCTCCCTGAGGTCCGAGCTCGGGACGATGCACGAGAGGCTCAGCGAGCGCTGCCGCGCCTTCTCCTCCTCCTTCCTGGCGGCGTCCCTGCTGATCTGCTCGCGCAGCTGGTCGCCGTAGATCTCCTGCTGCAGCCTCCTGCGCTCCTTCTCGACCCGCTCGGCCTCGGCCGCCGCCTCGCGCATCCGCTGCGTCTCCTCCGCCTCCTCGCGCTGCCTCTGCGCGGCCGCGGACTTCTCGCCCTCGCGGAGCCGCACGGTGCGCATGTTCTCCTCCTGCAGCGACCGCCTCGCCCGCTCGCGGGCCTCGCGCGCGGCCCTGAGCTGCTGCGTGGCGTACTCAAAGTCCCCGCGCGCTGCCGCGAGGTCCGACTCGCGCTCGGCTCGCTTGGCCTCCTCGCGCAGGCGCGCCTGCTCGCGCTGGAAGCACTCGTCGCACTGCCCGCAGCACTCGCCGTGCCTCGTCGCTGTCGCTGGGGGACACGTGGCGTTCAGAGAGAGAGAGAGAGAGAGAGAGAGAGAGAGAGAGAAAGAGAG
>CACRSC010000003.1:22636-36207 GCA_902651635.1 Mastigamoeba balamuthi
AGAGAGAGAGAGAGAGAGAGAGAGAGGGGAAGTGAGAGAGAAAAAACGGGTCATGGGGATGATCACCTGAAAACGACCCGGTGGCGGCGAGGTCATCTCGGGCCCGCGATGTGGACTCTGGGAACCCGCCGCCCCCAGGAGGCAACGTCATCGGAGGAAACTGGAGGGAAAATAATCGATTTTTGGCGCGTGTTTGCGAACCGGGGCGCGCGAAGGCGGCGAGGTCGTCTCCTTCGCCGGTGCTGTCGAGGTTGTCGTTGATGGGAACGGGCACCACGCGCCTCGACGACGACCGCGGCCCGATGGACATCTGCGACCCCGGTCCTGTTTTTAGTGGCCGCATATTACGAAATTCGCTGTGCAGCAGCTGCCCTTTTTTTTTTCATTTTGAAGGGGGCTGGCTGGCTGGCGGCAGGGGGCAGAGCTCTGGGGGACGCACGTGGAGGACGCGGTGGCTGTCGCTCGGGGGCGGGGTGCGGTCGCATGCGGGGGCGGGGTGCGAGCGTGCAAACTCGTCGTCGTCGGCCTCGACGGGAACGCCGAGGAACCTGCGGAGCGAAGGGACAGGGGGGTCAGGGGCGAGGGTGGGGGTACGCAAGGGGGCTCACCCGAGTATGTCGAACTGATCGGTGGACATTGCCTGGCAGTGCAGTGGGCGCGAAGTCGTCTGAGCACGAAGGAGGTGGGCTATTTTTTGAATTTGACAAATGGGCGATTCGCGTGAGGATATTTGCGGTAATCTCTGATACGCGGGGGAATCTACCACGTCAGCGGTGTATCCTGGGCTTTTAGTCTTTTTTGAAGTGTCTTCCGCTACACCATGACAACGCCGTCTGGAGTGCGCCCCTTCCCCAGCGTCCCCCCTCCCGCGCTCGCGCCTCATCGCCCGGCTCACGCGCGCCCCCCTCCCCGCACGCGGCCGAGCAGCAGCCCCTCCCGCCTGGCTGGGAGAACTGGCCCGAGCAGGACAAGCTCGCCTTCCAGAAGTACGGCAAGGTCCCCGCGCACGGCGGCAGCGCCCTGCGCAAGAAGAAGGCACGCCCACCCGCGCGAGACGCGCCGGAACCGTCCCGAGATTCGAATCTCCTAACGGATTTGTTGGCACGGGCAGCAATTCTTCGACAGCGCCGACTACCAGATGAAGCTGGGCAAGAAGACGCCCGGGGCCAAGCCCGAGGAGGGCGCCGAGGGGGCGCCGCCGCCGGTGTACAACAACCCCAAGTGAGGGCGTCACTCGGAAGCCGCGTGAGACGGCGGGCGTGTTCGCCGTCAGCGATGTCAGTGTCGCGCGTCAGTGTTATTTCCAAGCCAATCCAGCCACTCTAGGGCCTCCGCCTCCCCTCTGACGAGCGAGGCCGCCAAAAAGACAACAGACAGACAGAACGCCAGCTCAGTTTCTCTCTCCCGCCCGGCTGCACCTTGACTCGCCCTCTGCACCGTGCCGTTTGCGGGAGCTAGCGGTGGGGCGCGCAAAAAGAGGTTGGCCTTAATGAGCGGGGGTTTGGTCTGCGATATTTTGGAAGCTCTCTGCTTGTGCGGGGGTCGAAATATCTTCTGGTCTCGGATAAGTGAAAGAGGTGTGCACAGAACGCGCTAAACGCACCATGGGCGGAGGCGGGTCCAAGGACAAGCGCAAGAAGAAGTACGCGGGCGACAACTGCCGCGCGGCGCCCAACCCCGACAAGTTCAACCCGGGAAGTGCGCGCACTCCGTGCATTTCGCTCTCGCCTCTCCTTTCCATCGGCCCCCTTCCGCTGTCCTGCCCACCCCGCAATATATTTTCCCTCTCGAGAGTCCTCTTCCCCCCCTGCGCCGCCGCCGCAAATTATCCAACGCCGCGCCCGGGGGGAGCACTCTCCCATTTTATTAGCACGCATACTGACATACTCGCTCTTTCTCTCCCCCCCTCCGCTGGGGCCACGCTGGCACGCGAGCAGCCGGGGAGGACACTGGGGTCAAGGTACACACACATTGCCAATCTTAATTGCCGCGCGCTTTTCCCCCTGCTCTCAATTTTTTCGCCCCTGTGTGAAATTGCGAGGGTCGCCGGGGTGGTGGTGGGCCATCGAATCCGAATCGCCTGACCACCCTCTCCCTCCCTTTCTCGCGCGTGCCTCGTACCCTCCTCCCTCCCCTCCCGGCAGATCGGCAAGCAGGTGATCGACTTCAACTTTGAGGGGGCCGGGGCCAAGGGCATCATCCCGCTCGACACGCCAATTTTCGACTCGCTCGAGATCAAGAACAACAACTCGTACTCGGTCAAGGTGTGCCCGGGCACAGCCTCCCCCCCCATCCCAAGCACCGCACTGCTGCTGCGGCCTCTGCTGCCCCTCCCCCTCCCATCCCAGGAGGGCTCCCACTCACCAGCCACCGCCGACGGCGGCCCAACAGTTCTCGTTCGATCCGTGCTTCCAGCGAGAGTTCCAGCTGACGTTCTCGCCGGCAAACGGCACCATCAAGTCTGTGCGTGCTTGCTGCCCTGCGATATTCATATTCCTTCGTATTCGCCCGTGGTTTTTCTTACGGGCGCGATGTATCGGAAAACAACGCAATCTCCGCAGGGGACGGCCAAGATCATCAGGATCAAGCTCAACGTCCACATCAAGGTCAACGTCAACTTCCGCGTGAACTTGAACATCGAGGGTGCGTGGCCCGGGGTGGCTCTCCTGCCAGGGCGCCCACGCGGCCCGGCCGGCGCCCTGACACCGGTCGGTCTGCACGGCACTGCGCAGGTGTAGGCAGCCACTTCATCATCGCCAAGATCCGGTGCGAGACGGGCGTCTTTGGCGTCGACCCCGACAGGCTGCCGTGCAAGCCCGACGAGGCCGGCAGGCCCGTGCCCGAGGTGCTCCACCTGCTCAAGTCGGCCTTCCTGGAGCGCCACGGCCTCGAGCAGGAGGGCGTCTTCCGCCTCGCCGGAGACCAGAACATCCTCAAGGTGCCGAGCGATTCCCGATATTTTCCCCCCGGGATCAAATCAACTGATCTGCGTATCTTCTTCATTCCTCTCTTTTTTTCCCTCCCCCCCTTCCCCTCTGGCCAGGAGACAAAGCGGGCGATGAACAGCGGGAATATGACGATGCCGGACGACGTGAACCTGGTGGCGACGCTGATCAAGATCTGGTACCGCGAGCTGCCGGAGCCGGTGCTGAACGCGCTGTCGGGCGAGAAGATATTCTACAGCAGCGAGGTGCAGGACTGCGTCGACTCGGTCGCCACGCTGCCCGAGGCCAAGCGCGCGCTGCTCGACTGGCTGCTGGACCTGCTGCTGCTCGTCGCCGAGAACCGCCGCGTCAACAAGATGACGGCGCAGAACCTGGCGATTGTGGTGGCGCCGAACCTCTACGAGGCGACGACGCCGGACCCCATGGAGGGCCTCGTCATGTCGCAGAAGGCCGTGCAGTTCATCCACAACGTGCTCATCCACAAGATCCGCGAGCGCGAGCGCCAGCTCGGCCGCGCCATCGACGCCGAGTTCGGGCAGGACGAGCTCGCGGCGCAGCCCTTCAACAAGGACGGCTCGATGGCCCCGCGCCCCGCGCCCGCGGCCTCGCACGCGGCGCCGGCGGCCATTGTAGAGAACTCGGTGTCGCCTGACACGTCGGACGCGGAGAAGCAGGACAGCAGCGAGCCCAGGAGAAAACGCCACCGCCACGGGCACAAGGCCAAGAAGTCGGAGGACGCCAGCGCACAGGACTCGTGACCAGCGACTGCCAGCCCCAGGGGGCCCCCACTGCCGAGTGACCCACCCACCCCACCAACACCCCCCCTCGAATCCTCTTTTTTACGCTCTCTCACGCACCCCCTTCCCCTCTCTCTGTTCCTCTCTCACTGAGCGAGAGTTGGAGCGCTGCAGCAGCTCACAACCCCATTCCCCACACATCCCGTCTGCCACCCCTCCCTGGGGGGCCCGTCTATACGATATCTCGCCCCCCTCTCCCTGTCTGTCTGCACGCTACGACTCGCTCGTCGTTAATAGCCCACCATTCCTCTTTGTGTGTCTGTTGACCACACTGCTTTCCCCCATTCTGCGTGGGAACAGGGAGATATTACTCTGTGGAAGAGATATTTTATGCCAGATTCATCAATCAGGCAGAATTTTGCGCCGCCGCGCCGGAATGGAGGAGAAGGACAAGTCGCCCGCGGCCGAGAAGCCAGCGCCGTGCTGCGAGTTTGTGCGCGGCACGGCACGCGCGGGCCGCAACATCCGAAAGAGAACGCGCGACGAGAGCGCCGCCGAGGCCCCCAGCGGGCCCCAGAGGGTCGGCCCCGTGGCCCCCGCGCGCCCGCAGGAGCCCGCCGAGGAGGAGCCGCTCCCCGCAGTCCGCCAGCGCACCAGCCACGCCGGCCCGCTATTCCAAACAGTGCGTCCGACCCGGCGCCGCGGGGGCTCACGCGAACGCGGCGGCAGACGCGCAAGAGCGAGGAGGAGCGCGCCAAGACCCGGGGCGAGGTGCGCAGGACGTACGAGTCGTCGGGCAGCGCGCTGCCCGCGGGGCCCAGCGACATGGGCGCCACGCTCACGTCGAGCGTCGACGCGCCCAAGGCCGAGTCGGGCGCAGGCGTCATCGCCGCGGCCCAGGGCAAGGAGGGCGTCTACCGCGGCCTCGCGGGCTACACGGACTTCCTCGAGCACAAGCCGCAGTCGGGCCTCGCCAAGGGCACCGGAATCAAGTGCGAGAGATCCGCGGATCTCCTCCTAGATATCTCCAGGAGATTCCAGGATTTCACCCCGCGCAGAAAATCAACTGATTCTTTTTCCCTTGCGACTCTGCAGGGCGGGGCCTGTGAAGATGACGTCGAACATCAGGGTGTCGTGCAGGTTCGACTACCAGCCCGACGTGTGCAAGGACTACAAGGAGACGGGGTACTGCGGGTGGGGCGACTCGTGCAAGTTCCTGCACGACCGCGGCGACTACAAGACGGGCTGGCAGCTCGAGAAGGAGTGGGACGAGGAGCAGGCGGCCAAGGCCCGCTCGGCCCTCGGCATCCAGCGCCCGGTGCTCCAGAAGCGCACGAACCGCTTCAAATTCGGTGAGCACAAGGGCTGGAACGGCGAGCCCGAGGACGGCGCTGCTGCCCCCGCTGCCCCGGACGCCGAGGGGGAGGAGGAGGAGGAGGAGGAGGGCGAGATGCCGTTTGCCTGCCTCAAGTGCCGCCAGAAGTGGGACGGCAAGCGGCGCAGGCCCGTGGTGACCAAGTGCGGGCACTACTTCTGCGAGGACTGCCTGCTGGCCGCCTTCCGGACGAGCACGCGGTGCCCGTACTGCAAGGAGTCGACGGGCGGCACGTTCACGACGCCCAAGAACGTCGAGGAGCGCATCGAGCGCTGCCGCGAGCGCGCGGACGAGGTGCCCGACGACGAGGAGGCCGCGGCCGTCGACACCCGCACGGGCCTGAAGCCCACAGAGTGGTAGCGGGTGGCGTGGGGGGAGGAGGGAGGGGCGACCGCGTGGGAGGCCCAGCCAGCCAGCAAAATCAATTGACCGCCTCAGTTACCACTGTCGGAAGGGAGGGATGCGTGCTGCGCTGCAGGCTCTGCCAACGCGGCTGCCACGTGGGGTCCTCCAGCAGCACAACCGGCGGGTGCCACGTCACGGCATGTGAGACTGCCGTTTTGGTGCATTTCCGCAGATAAGACAATCACCTGCGGTGCAGGGGCGGGAGATCGTCGACCCGCGAGAATCCTTCGCCGCTTCTGTTCGTTTTTTTACACACAGTTTCGCAGACGAGCTCTGTTTAGGCAACCGAGGACCGCCGGATGACCGTTGTGGGTGTGCTGCTCGCTGGCATCGTGCTGGGGACCGCCCTGGCCGTGCGGGCGTCGATCGTGGACCAGATCGCGACGCACGACGTCGTGCTGCCGGTCTCGCTCAAGCAGGGCGACTCCAACTGGCGCGTCTGGGGCACTTCGCGCCTCACGACGCGGCTCTTCTTCACCCCGCTCATCGACACGGGGTACTCCTATTCCTGGCGGGCCCCGTCCCGATCTCACGGACCCGCCCGCGAAGGTACGCTGTCGGCTGGACCGACGGGACTCTGGACGGGCACGTCTCGTTCCTCTCGCAGAGCTTCGCGCTCGACTCCACGCTGGACTTCGCGGGAAGGCACGCGCAGCGCAGCACGCGGGCAGAGGGGAGAGGGGGCCCCACTGACCCGCGAGGGGGGTGGCGCAGAGAGCTCCGCGGGCTGGCAGCGCACTCGGACAGGACATGCGGAGTGCTGCTGTGGAACAACGAGCAAAACAAGATGTGGGTCCGCGAGGTCGACTCCGGTGCGGATCAGAGCAACGCGTGGCACCGGCGCCCTCACCAGCTCCCCCCTCCCGCCACCAGCTGGCACGACCAAGTGGGAGACGGAGATCCAGAACTCGGGCAACAACGTGCGCTGGACGCGGGGTCCTCTGGAGAGCAACTGACGCCCCTCCTCCCGTAGCCCACGGACTTTGGGATTGGAGACAGCAGGATGGCGTACGGAGACAGCAAGTACGGCGTGTACTACCACGTGCACAGCGACTCCGGCCACGAGGGCGACACGCTGCACTGGGTCGCGCAGAGCAACGGGGCCGACACGTCCGGCTGGGGCTGGGGCTGCTCGCACAGCATGTCGAACCTGATCAACTTCAACGCCAACAGCCGCACGTGGGCCCCCGTGTGCGTGTCCGACTGCTATCCGGGGACGACGAGCAGCGACTTCGCCACAGGATCGGTGGGTGGCGTCTACACATGGGCCAGCTCCAAATACAAGATCAAGGACCTCTGCGCGGGCTGCAACGGGGACGTCGCAGGCGAGCTAGGCAGCATGGCCGCAGCGCCTGCTGGCGGCTGGAAGCTCGTGTTCAACGGCCATCAGGGAGCCGCGCAGCTCGGCCAGAAGAGCTACGACAAGAGCTCGATGAACCAGGACATCGCCTTCGCGACGATGAACAAGGACGGCTCCATCAACGGCACCGTCGTCTGGCTCACCACGACTGCGGGCGTCAACGAGGACGACCCGTCGATCGCCCGGTTCCTGGGGGTCTCGGGTGAGCGCTACCTAGTCGGCTGGCGCTCGGGGCTCTCGTACTTCCTCGCAGAGGTCGACGGCAGCGGGTCGTTCCTGAGCGGCCCCACCAACGTCACCGGCCACGCCGCGTGGGGGAAGCGCGACGACCCCTTCCGCTCGGCGCAGGACGGTAGCGTGGCGTGGGTGTACTCTCCGACGGGCTCTACTGACCTGAGGGTGGTCACTGTGAAGCCCTCCGTGACCACGAGCACGTGCAAGTGCTTCGAGGGCGCGTGCTGCGACGGGTGCAAGTACCGTACCTCGGGCACTGTGTGCCGCGTATCGCGCGGCGACTGCGACCCTGCGGAGACCTGTTCCGGCACATCGGCTTCGTGCCCGAAGGTGACTACATCTCACATGTGAGACTCCGCTGACCACGAGGCCATCAGGACGTGTTCAAGACCATCGGCCAGGCGTGTGACGACAGCAACAGCTGCACAAACAACGACGTGTGCAGCGTCGGCTACAAATGCAAAGGCCAGTGGAACTGTACCTGCTCCAGCGCGTCGGCCTGCAACGACAACAACCCCTGCACCACCGAGACCTGCACCGCCAAGGCTTGCGTCTACACCAAGCAGACAGGGACGTGCGACGACAAGGACGCACTGTGCGCCACATGCTCAGCTCCTCTTTCTCGTTTCTCACGAGGGGGTACTCCACCGCGTCCGCGCGTGCAGCACCGTGGACGACACGTGCAGCGCAGAGGGCTACTGTATTGGCAATTACACCGGCGGTGGCGATGACGACGATGGAGGGGGCCACCGCGCGGCTGCGGCCCTCGCTGTGACTCTGTCCATCGTCGTGGCCGCCATTGCAACACACTCCTAGGCATCACGCACACAAGACCAGCTCCTGAGGAGCTTTGACAAATACAAGATGAGCTCCAGACAGCCTCCTGACAAGTTATCCGGCGGCAGCGCAGTCTACAACCGCACTGCCGCTAGTGAATACTGTGCATTTGGGAGAGGATTACAAAGCGGGGGAAGGAGGCGGGTGCGAGCTGCATGTCGGATCTTCTGACCCTGTCGCAGACCTCATCCGCGTTGGCGAGGGCCAGCTGGCTCTCCCACGCCGACACGGACACGAACCGCATCTCGCTGCCGGGGACGTACTGTATGCTGCTGTTGATGAAGCCCGCCACGTTGTTGCGCACATAGTTCAGGATGCCGGCCACAATGCCGGCAGCGGCGGGGTCCATCTGCGCGTACATCCTCACGCAGATGAGTATCCGCCGCGGGACAGCGACAGGGACGGGCTCGAGCTTGCAGGCCTCTGGGGAGCTCTCGACCGAGGGCGTGGGCCCCTCGTGCTGGTCCACCAGCACGGGCACCACCTCCTTCCTCTTGCGCCACCTGTTCAGCGAGAACGAGGTGGTGCTGGCCACCACGTGGCCTCCCAGCATCATCGTCAGCCACACCTCCCCCACGACCTGGTGCCTGCTGCCAATCTCAGAGCTCTGGTGCAAAAGCGACTTTCGGGTATTCTCCAAACCGAGGAACAGCCGAAACGGACGGCTACGGATAAAGAAAAGAAGCCAAAACCGCGACAAAGCGAAGACGAGAGTGCGAAATGCACGGGGGCCGAGCAGACGGACACGCACGTGCAACGCGAGCGCACGGCAAAGCTGTAGCGCTCCGACGGGGCGCCGTCCGACGGCGTGAGCGCGAACGAGTCGGCGGCGGCGTTGTCCCTGGCCGACAGCTGGACCGAGACGACGCGGGGGCACACAGAGCACTCGACCTCTACGGCGTCTGCGGGGCGCCACGCCGTGCCGCGCCTGCCGGCCCCCCGACCGACGCGGCACGCAGCTGCGCGGACGCCCGCAGCGCTGATGTCCGAGGGCGAGAGCTTCCTGCTCTGCCTCCACGCCGTCGGCACGACGAGCTCCAGGCGCTGCGCACGCCGGGGGTCAGAGAGGGAGAGAGAGCCTCTCGGGGCAGAGGGGGAGAGGGCACCTGCAGGCGCTTGTTGGTCCCGTTCAGCGTCGTGAACGACAGCAGCAGACGCGGGCTGTCCGCGCAGTCCGCAGCCGCGCACTCGCGCTGTTGCTCCATTTCGAGGCCGCGGGGGTCTCGTGTGCACAGGGCGGAAAAGCGGAATGAACGAAGAAGAGAGAGTATCAGACCTGCGCTCTCGTCACCACCGTATCTCCCTGCGGAGATCTCTCCGTCCTTTTTCCCCGTGGTCTGTTTCGTGCGGTCCGCTGTGCCACAGCCGAATTTCTCGACGCATCCGGCGTGTGTGTTGATGTTGGCGATCCCCGCTGCCCTCTTTCTGCTCGCCCTCGTGCTCGGCGCCGCCGCGCTGGCGCCCATCGCGTGGCGCGGCGCCTACGTCGACACCGCGGCGGCCCTCAGACACGCGAGGCCGCTGCCCCACCTCGACGCGCTCCCGGCCACCCACGCCGCCCTCCGCGCGGTACCCACCCGCTCCCCCCGCTGCCCTGCATCCCGCCAGCCAGCGGGTCGTGCGGCGTCTGCGGACATTCCGGCAAAAGTTTCAATTCCGGCGGTCGGCTGATATGCCTGATTTTCCCGATCTGATATCTTTTCCTGTCCTGGGTGGGCTGGGGGGCCCACAGCCGTCCAAGAGCGAGGAGCACTCGCTGGCGTCCCAGAAGGCCCCGTGCCCCGACACGTGGCAGGCAAACAGCAACAGCAACAACAACGCAGTCGCCACCCGCGACGACGTGGCCGGGGAGGAGAACGAGTCGGGGAGCGCGGGGACAGCGTCGGCGGATGACGCGGCCGACGACGACGCACCGCCGCCTAAACAGGGCGCCGGGGTCGAGGATCCCGGCAAGCCCGAGTCTGTACACAGCACGCCCGAGGGCGACGGCACGCCTGCTGCCTTCTGACCCGAGGGCTGTGTCACCTGGGAGGGCCGCAGTGGGTAAAGGGGGAACGAACATGCACAGGAAGGCCTTCCTTTGTTTGGCTTGCGGGTGACTTCTTATTTCTCGTGACTCAACGCCGGCAATTTCCCCGTTCCCAGGCGCGAGGGAGGATGCTGATACCCACGGGTAAATCCGAAATCCCAGCCGATCTGCAGGGTCGCAATCCGGAGGCCGTGGGGACCCTCCTCACTTGGGAGGCGGCGGCGGCGGTGGCCTGTGCGGCACAGCGTGCGACTGGTGCGGGTTCTCCGCTGCCGCCGCTGCCGGCGCAGCGTGGGCCGCGGGCGTGGAGGGCGCGGGGGGCGCGGCTGCGTGCTGTGGGGCCGGGGCGGGCGAGACCGCGTGGGCCTCCTGCGGCCTCCCGGCGGACGTCTTCTTGAACATCGACCCGAACCCCGTCTTCCAGCCCGTGCGCTTCTTGTCGTCGGCAGCCCGCGCCTGCTCGGTCTCGGGCGCCCTGGTGTTCTGCTGCTCGAGGAACTCGCCCATGACCTTCTGCGTGCTCAGCAGCTGCGCCTCGCGGGCCTCGAGCGCCGACTTGGCGTCCTCGAGCTCGCGGCGCAGCGCCTCGACCTCGGCCTCCTTCCCCTGCCTGTACTCCTCCGCCGCCTTGCGCTCCCGCACAAGCTCCTCCGCAGCGCTCGCCTGCAGCGCATGAAGCGGTCAGCAGCCGGGGAGCAGCGAAGTGCGGACCTTGAGCGACGCAAGTTCCTCCTGCAGCTGCTTGCGCTCAGCCTCGAGCCTGCCCAGGAGAAAGAGGGCGTGCACGTGTGAGGGGTGCACGCCCCACAGTGTAAGGGTGCGAGGGGGGTGAGCGGGGGGTCGCAGCGCACGCTGCAGCGTTCTTGTTCATGCCGTCCATGATCTCCTTGAGCTGCGTGATGGGGGCCTCGGGGTGCTTCTCCTGCATCACAGCGAAGACCTTGGCGTGGTCGTCGGCTGCGCGCTCCAGGTCGTGCCTCAGGCCCTCTGCCTGCGCCTCGGCCTCCTTGGCCTCGCGCGCGCGCTGCTCGAGGTCCGCCACGAGCTGCTCCTGCTTCCTGCCCAGCTCTCCGAGCGCTGCGTCCTGCAGAGCGCATGGGCGGGGGTCACTTCATTGCCACACTGATTCCTGGAAACCTTGGCAGCGATGTCGCCCTCGAGCTGCGCGATGCGCGTGGTCATCTGGCCCCGCGCGCCGTCCTCGGTGGTGGTCGCGTGGATCGTGATGTGGGGCGGGGCGTCCTCTGCGGTCCTGCGCGTGACGTCCACCTCGCACAGCGCGACCTCGAGCTCGAGGCCCATGGAGCTCTGCTCCGACGCTACCGACGCTGCCGTAGCAGGGGCGGGGGCAGCGGCCTCCTCGACAGCAGCGGCGGCCTCTGTCTGCGAGGTCTTCCAGCGGAACAGGCGCACGAGGGCCGTGCGGATGTCGCGGGGCACGTTGCCCAGCATGTCGACGACGACGCCGCTGACGGTGAGGCTGGCCTTGCCCTTGTAGCCGCTGGGCTGCAGCCGCTCGACCGCGAGCTTGGCGCGCACGACGTCGGTGGCGCCGCCGCCGCCGATCGCGGCCCGCGGGGCTACGGTCAGGACGCAGCGCTCGTCGCTCGAGCCGCTCGGCACGCGCGCTAGGGCCGCGACGCCCGTGGCGCACACGCAGGTGTCGAGCAGCGGCTTGGAGGCGTCCTCCCTCTTCGTGCTGTTGTAGTCGACCTCGATGTCGATAGAGCCGATGTCGGCCCGGGCCTGCTCCTGGTCCGCCTCGTCCACCCTGTCCTGCGCAAAGCCCCACGCGGCGGCCGTGACGTCCTTGAACGAGTGCGCCTGCGTCAGCGACGCCAGCAGGGCCTTGAGAGAGCGCTCGGGGCACGAGACCGCCGCCGAGATGCGGTCCGACTGCACGCGGACGTGCGCCAGCAGCGGCACGCAGATCCCGGAGACCCTAGCGCCGAGCTCCGCAAGGGCGTCCTTGGCCTCGGCGACGGTCTTGGGCACCGCCGTGTCGAGCTGCAGTGGCAGGCTCTTCACCTGCTCCAGCGCTGACTCCGTCGGCTTGTGCAGGAACTGTGCCGCCGTCCACTGCTGTCAGGCGCGAACAACGCGGGCGAAGGGGGTGCGTACGGTGAAGACTTTGACGAACTTGGACCTCGACACGTCGACGCTGGCGGGCAGCACGACGACGGCCCCGCTGACGGTGGAGAGCTGCACGTGCTCCGAGGGCTGCTGCTGCTGCGGCTGCACGAGGTGCTGAGCGATGCCGAGGACAGAGCCGAACAGCTGCGAGGGCTTGGAGACGGTCACGTCGCACGCAGCGCCCGCCGCCTGCACGATGGGCTCCTCCAGCTTGGTCGACTCGTTGACCAGCCCCACCCAGAGCTGCCCGATGGCCCCGCGAAGTACGGTGGTCCCCTGCGGGCCGTGGCCGTTCATCGACGCGGCGGCCTGCTGCGCGCGGGAGAAGGCCTCGCCGGTGAGCTCGCTCGAGACCTGCGAGACGAACGGGAGCTCCTGCAGGCCCGTGGGCTCGACCAGCGCCTCGACGGGCCCGAGGCGAGCGACAATCTGGGGCAGGGGCTCCGGGATCTGGTTGGTCTTCCAGTCAGGCTTCAGCGCAGCCTCCAGGCCCGCAATCTGCAGACGGCACTTGCACACGTCTGCCACCCACAGCATCGGGACCTGTGCCGCCGTGTCAGAGGAACCCACACGAAGGAGGCCGTCCAGTACATTGTGGACAGAGAAGGACACGCTGGCACTGTCGCCGCTGCTGTTGCTGCTGCTGCTGCTGCCGTTGCCACCGCCGCCCAGGAGGAACGGGAGGGACTTGAGGGAGTCGAGGAAGAACGTGAGGAGGCGCTGCAGCTGCGAGATCTCGATGGCGACGCGCATGGCGCGCACCGAGGCGAGCGCCTCGATCCGCGCGGGCTTGAACATCCTCGTCCAGCTGCTGCTGCCGCCGCCCGCCGCGTCCTCGTCCCCCGCCTCGAACCACAGGGTCGCGGACGTGTCGACGACGCTCTCACGCTTCTTCTGCCCGGCCGCTGCGGGCACGATGATCTCCGGCCCGCACGGCGCCTCCGTGGGGATGCCGCAGCTGACGTCGCCCACCGACGCGCTCAGCGACGCCTGGTAGTACTTCTGCGCCGAGGACGCGGCTGTGACGAGCTCGACGATGGCGGCCGCGCTGAGGTCGGTGACCTGCGCCGAGGCCACGCCGCCCCACGTGATGGTCGCGCGCTTGAGCGACGCGGCGACCTGCACGAGGGGCTCCACGTCGGGCTCGTAGGGCACCGCAGGCGAGCTGTGGTTGAACTCGGCGAGCTCCTTCGAGACCTCCTCCTCGAGCTCCTTCTCCGCGCCCGCCAGCGCCTCCGGGGGCACCCCGTCCGCGTCCTCTGCCGGCGTCGGCGTCGCCGCTGGCGCCACGGGCGCCTTCTTCTCCTGCTTCTTCCCCTCTGGCACGTAGGCGAACAGAGGCCCCAGCGCACGTGCGAGCTGCGCGTCCCTCGCAGTGTCAGCCTGCGCGACGCCAACGTGGGGCGGGGGAGAGAGAAGGGAGAGAGGAGAGAGCGTGGAGAGAAGAGAGGCGAGTGTGTATGTGGATAGTAGAGAGGAGACAAGAGAGAGAGAGAGAGAGAGAGGAGAGAGAGAG
>CACRSC010000003.1:36228-97112 GCA_902651635.1 Mastigamoeba balamuthi
AGAGAGAGAGAGAGAGAGAGAGAGGAGAGAGAGAGGGCGTGCCATGATGGAGGCGACCCAGGACTCCTTGTGCCACGCGGCGCTGACAGAGTCGAGGTCGACAGAGCCCCGCACGGAGATCAGGCTGCCGGTGGCCGAGTCGCGGCGCACGACAAAGCGCCCGACGAGGCTGTCGGTCTGCACGACCTCGTGCCCCGTGATCGTCACCGAGACGCTCCCGAGCCTCAGCACCTTGTGCACGACGCTCTGCCCCGCCGGCGCCCTCGCCGACGCCCGCGCCGCCTGCAGGTCCTTGGCCTCCTCCCACGCGGCGTCTGTGCTGTGCAGCGAGATGCTCGGCAGCGCCGCCACCAGCTCGTGCTGCCCGTCTGTGCGCGGGCTGCCGTTCAGGGGCTGAGGGGGGGCTGTCTGTGCCTTTGGTCTGGAGCTGGACGCGGATGTTGTTGATGTCGATGCGGGCGTCCTCGAGCAGCGACTCGACGAAGCCGCGCTTGGAGCCGGTCGAGCCCGAGACCTTGAGGCGCAGCAGCGAGTCGAGCAGCGGGTCGGCGTCGGGCTCGTCGCGCGGGCGCTCGGCCTCGCGGACGACGACGCTGACGTCGTCGAGCTGCACGCGGATGGGCTCGCGCTTGAGGCTGCGCCACGGCACGCGCACGTGCAGCGCCGCGCACGACGCCTCCGCCACCTCAAACGCCAGCGGCAGCCGCATCGCGTACATCAGCGCCCGCTCATTGAGCTCTGCCGCCGGGTGGCGTTATCTCCCAAGAGATCCGCAGCAGAGGGGGAGTAGGGGAGTGGGGGGAGTGGGGGAGTGGGCGCACCGATATTGCGCAGCAGGAGCTCCCCCTTGAACAGATTGAGGTCCGTCTGTGGGCGCAGAGCAAAAAAAGAAACAAACAAGCAGAGCACGACGGTGAGGCCAACGAAGGGGCGGTGCTGGGCGGGGGGAGGGCATGCGGGGGGGACCTGCTTCGAGACGTTCTTGACGAACGCCTTGAGGTAGCTGTACACGGTTTTGGCGACCACGACCGACATCGCTGCAATCCCCAAAGTAATTTGAAATCAAATCGATAAGATCTCTGAGATTTCTAAACGTGAAATTCGCTTAGTCAATGGAAGGGGGGGAGTTGAGAACAAAGCCAGGTGACTTTTTATGGCAATACCTGACTGATAGTATCGTGACTGAGGACAAAGCATATCGGTGTGCACTTTTCTCCCGGAGGTTCACGTTCCAATTCTGCAACATACAAAGTGCTCTTCCCCTCTATTCAATGTAGCTGGCAATGCCCCAAGGTGGGTTCCGTTCCACATACTGCTCTGTCATGCCATTTAATTGTTCTGAAGTGAATGCAAGTATGACTTCTGCTTGAAAGGCAAGCTCAGATGGTTGATAGATGCATGGGAGCAATCTCTAAGAATGCTCTTTATCTGATGCACCTATGTATCTTGTTTTAAAAAGCTACAGAGAGCTACATTGTACAGCCCTGGCTACAAGTCAGTTCATATGCCTCTGATGTTGAGATATGGTCCAAAAAGGTATTCAAATAATGTGGGATAAATAATAAGATATTTTAGAATAGTACGGGAAACGAAGCTATTTCAATTTCAATAAGATATTTTAGATAAGAGAAACCAAAACGATCTTATGGAATAGATTGGAATATGATTTTTGAATACTGACAGTTTTTTATGAGATTAAGATAAGCTAAACAGTAGGCAAGCATCTGGTCAAGGTCCATGTGTGGGACTGCATTTTTCTGAGGGATTCAGTCACCTTTACATGTTCATCAGTAACCTTAAGTCCAAGAGAATATGTAAGATCTATAAAAGGGCCCTGCTGCCTAGTGCTAAGAAGTGGTTTGGTTCCCATATAAAAGACTAATCAGGTTACTCATATGACCTGATCAGCATGCTTTCAGGACCTTAACCTAATAGAAAAAGTGTGATCCCATTTGGCATTGTGCCATCCCCAGACCATCAAGGGACTTAAGGTCATTCTGCAGCAGGAATGAAAGCAGCTTCCATAATCTTTTTACTAAAATTTGGTCACAAGTATGAATTCAAGTCTGAAAAGGATCCAGGAGGCTGATAGGGACTACATCATTATCTAATGATCAGAACTTACCCTTACCTGTTCTACCTTCTTACATGGAACAATGAACCTCTGATTGGCTGCCCTGCAAACATATGAACTTATGGGCAGGACTTACAAAACCACATAACCCCTCATATCAGACTTCAAAGAAATGATATATTCGAATCCAGGCTGGGTCTGGTTTTTCTCTTTTTTTCTCTTCAGATGGTACTCTATTTACATGAAAAACTATCTCTGCTACTCTCACCAATTAATTTCGTGTTAAAATGTGTATAACTACATGACAATGACTGATCTCTGAATTATCTGTGAATGATCACTGGTGGCCTCACCTACTTTCTCAGCTAGCAGCTTCAGCTGGGTCCCAGCTCATTTCATCTTATAAACAACAAGTCTCAGGATAGGACAGTGACAGAAGCAGATGGCTCTACTGCAGGGAATCAGCATGCAAGTGCTGACTACAGTACTTGCTGGAGGACAAATACTCTACTATTAATCCACAACACACATACACTCATTCCTTCCCTGAGCTAAACTAAAAGTACTACATCAACATGTTCATCCTTCCTTTCATTAACAGATCAATACACAAACCTCTATAATTCAAGAAAAGTTGTACAGTGCTACAATAGCAGTCATTAGGTATCCTATCTGGGACCTCTGTGGTTTGATCTGCCTCTAATGTGAGATAACCGGAATTCACGAGTTCACATTTTAACAAACTAGTTGCCTATGCAGGATAATCACAGAAGGAAATTTCTGTTTATGACTCAGTCATCCTGAGAAGAAAAAAACCACAGATCCAGGCAGCAGACAGAAGACCCATTGATGAAGGTTGTTTCAGTATAAAATCCTCTTTTTCAATCATTATGTGAAAGAACATTCTTTATTCTTATAAGTGAGAGATTCACCGATGCCCAGTAATCACCTTATGAGTTAGCTGATGTTCATCATTCAAGTGTGAGAACTGATACCCTTATTCACGTTTGGAGCTGTTTCTTTTCACTTTGTAATAATCAAGAAATAATCACATTAGTTATACAACTAATTCTGCTCTTATAACAGGCTGCAAGCATACATTCAGTCATTCCAATACATGTCAGGTATTGCTTCTAACTCTGCTCATCACAGGATCATAATTCACTTATCGTTTATAGACAACTAAGAAATCTGCTCAATAGAAATTTCTTAAAAATCATTGCTAATGAATTATTTAAAGACTCTTTATATGATATAAAGAGAGAGTAGAGTTCTAATATGATTAAAAGATGAATTCAAATGGATTATGAATGCAATGCTACATCTCAGGTAATCTCAGTTAAACATGCAAATGTTCTCAAGACTACAGTTCTGTTTCTGATTATCCGTTCTGTTTCTAAATTCGGCAAATTATTATTGTAATTGCGACCTTGGCGCAGCTGGTAGCGCGTTAGACTGAAGATCTAAAGGTCGCTGGTTCAATCCCGGCAGGTCGCATTTTTCCTTCACTAAATTGATTCTTGCTATCTATGTATCCCATAAAAATGCAACCTCACAGAAAAGGTCATTGAATGGAAGTCTGGAAAATAGCCCTATCATAGCTGACTGTAAACTCAATGAATTTGATTGCCCATACACAATCTGATAAATACAATTTCTTTTTTTGTTGCCACAGTACTCATACCAGAGGAAATGAGATACAACTGCTGTGATACCATTTCATGATTCTCAATTGGACAAATCACTAAGCCGTGTTAGACCAGTCCATGGACAGCAGCTCTGGCCGATATGCAAGAGGTTGATAACCATTCAGACTGGATTGCTATGACTGTGGGTACAGTTGTCATGGCCCGTGCCACTTCCCCACTGTCATTTCACTGGCAGACTGATTCACCTCGCACGCACACGTCAAACAAAACGGTTCGTTTCCATTCCTCGTTTACACAGCTCCCCACATAGTATTTGCACACCGAGTTTCTGAGGGACTTAGATCCACCACAGTCCACACATGATCAGTAAGAACCATAACATACGGGTGGGGTCGAGATGGCACGGCTCTGTGGGTGGTGAAATGCGAGCGCTCCGCACAGCCGCCAAGGAGCTCGAGGCTCTCCTTCTGGCCCGCTCTCGACGATACGTCGAGAGCGTGGGTGATTTGGCTGAGTGGGTAGGAGGGCCGAAACGTTTTCGCCAGCTGTATGTGCCGCGAATATTCATAAGAATTTACGTGAAGTTGGCGAGGCGAGCCGAGACTGGCGGAAGGTATCACCTCTACGAAGCTCGTGGGACCTCAGTTACCCGCGCGTCAACGCGGCGGCGCGGTGCTGAACTGCACCATCGACGACAGCGCAGACCGTGAGGGGCAAAGGCCTTGTGCCGCGCCTGCGGAGCACTGCCGGCGGACCCACCGTTCTCCGAGAGCCGCTCTGCTCTGCATCCACTCCAATCGGCCTTTTCACAATTTCTGGCATTATTTTCAGTTCTATGCACCTCCATGAACTGGTTCTTATTCCCGTCCGTTCGCCGAGACCAGCGCAGCAGCCTCCACGCCACGGGGGGGACACATATGAAGGCATCTGCAAACGCCTATGTGCCACGTACGACTGATAATTCGGCATGACATGCTCTGATCTCTGTCGAGCAAACAAGAACGACACTGCCGAGGAGGTGGCCGCATGGGTGGTATGGGTGGCGGGGTGGGTCTGCTGCTGCGTTTTTCAGGCCACGGAGCGGCGAAGTAGAGGTAGGCGCTTTACTGTAGAAGACTTTCAATTAACTGACAAGGGCTACGAGGCGAACATATGCTACTGCCGATACACAATGCAACCCTCCCAAATTGGCACCTTCGACACTGGCCTACGGATCCCTTTTTTTAGAGCACTGCTGTTCGCCTCACATAATTGTAATAACCTATTCGCCAACACGTGCCCGATGCCCCTCTTCAGCGGCGCCCCGGTGAAGTCCACATCGTTCCTGACGGACATCACGGTCAGCGTGGCCTCTGGCGACCACAGATCCAAGACATTTGGCGTGCGCCCTCGCAGGTTCCGCGGTGTGCCGTTCGTCTGCGTGCTTCTCCCCCTTGTCATCGCCGCCATCCTCGTACCCGTCGTCTCGGCCGTCGTCATGACGACCTTGTATGGCAACGCGGCGCTCAAGGTACGGGCGACGTCGGAGGTCTCGACGCTGCTGTCGGGGTTGCAGGGAATCGTCGAGAGGAGCGTCTCGGACGTGGAAAGCGTGCTTCTGATAATCGAGAACGGTCTCGTCTCAGGACAGTACCAGCAGTCAGACATCAACTCCACCGAGCAGGGCTTTCTCAACGTTATGCGAGGCTCCGATGCCACAGTCATCGCCATGATGTACCCCGACGCCTCGGTTGCCGGCGTGTTCCGCACGGGCTTGAGGTCGTACAGTGCCTTCAAGCAGAACGCGAACAAGAGTTCAACGTGCCAGATTCCGATCAAGGACTTCAACACGATGGAGCTCGCGGGAGGCGTCGACTTCTGTGTCGACCAGGACTTCAACCAGATGACCGAGGCCGCGTGGGGCGTGCCCGACATCTTCCGTTTGGCCACAAACCACTCGTGGCTCCCCATCGTCAGCATGCACACCACCGCCGGGCCCATCCCCTTCATGATCTTCATCACCGACGTCTTCCACTCCAACGGGACCGTGATGGGCTGCCTGGCCTCCGGGTGGGCCGTGGCGATGCTGGAGACGGTCGTGAAGGGCGACGCGCTCACCAACGGCCTGGCGTTCCTCGTGGACGCGGAGACGTCGACGTTCCTGGCGAGCACAGACTCGCAGATCGAGGTCTCGTCGCAGCGGCAGCCGACGAAGACGGTCGAGGAGGTGCACAACAGGCGGGTGGAGTCGGCAGCGGAGGCGGTGGTGGCGACGCACGGGAGCTGGAGGGAGGTGCCGAGCGTGATCACGTCGACGCACTGGACGGCGAGGGAGATCGTGAGCACGGCGCGGGTGCGGAGGAACGGGATCAACTGGGTGCTGGTGGCGATTGTGGACCCGGAGCTGCAGACGGTGCAGTGGGCGGTGATCGGGACGATACTGGGGATCACGGCGGCGGCGGTGGCGGGGTCGGTGGTGTTCGGGCTGTGGGTGACGAGCCCGATCAACAAGATCGCGAGGGAGATGGCGAACATCTCGCTGCTGCGGTTCGGGGAGAGGGACCAGAGGAAGCAGCTGTCGCTGTCGAGCATCCACGAGATCCGGAGGATCCAGAAGAGCCACGCGCGGCTGTCGTCGGGGACGGAGGCGCTGACCAAGTTCGTGCCGGCGCCGATCGTGATGGAGCTGATGCGGAGCAGCACGGGGGACGTGGACCTGGGGATGCACCCCAAGCACCTGGCGATCCTGTTCACGGACCTGCGCGGGTTCACGACGCTGAGCGAGAGGCTGACGCTGGAGCAGACGCAGGGGATGCTGACCGAGTGGTTCCAGGAGTTCGGCCTGGTGATCTCGCAGCACCAGGGGACCATCGACAAGTTCATCGGCGACTCGATCATGGTGCTGTTCAACGACCCCGTCGTGGTGCCCAACCCCGAGTTCCAGGCGTGCATGACGGCGCTGCGGTTCCCCAAGGCGATGGAGGCCGTCCGCCAGAAGACCGGGCTGCCGCTCGACTACCGCGTGGGCGTGCACTGCGGGACGGCGCTGGTGGGCAACCTGGGCTACAGGGACCGCGTCAACTACACCGTCTGCGGCAACACCGTCAACGTGGCCAGCCGCATGGAGCAGCTCGGCAAGGAGTACGGCCTCTGCCCCCTCGTCAGCGGCACGCTCAGGGACGCCGTCAAGGACGACTTCCTCTTCGCCCTCCTCGACGTCGTCCGCCTCCGCGGCCACGTCGAGCACCTCACCAGGGTCTACCACCTCCTGGCCCCGGCCGCCGCCGCCACCCGCGAGCAGCAGAGCGTGGCCCTCCGCTTCGACGAGATCCACAGGCACGTCAGCGAGGGCGACACCGAGGTCGCCCTCGAGGAGATCGCCAGGGCCTCCCAGGCCCCCGAGTGCGCCGACTACGCCAAGGCTCTCCAGACCCTCCGCGCCCACATCTCCGTGGGCGACCTCCGCCCCGAGAGCTATGCCGCTTCGTCCTAGATGACCCCCCTTCCCCCCGCCCCCTCCCCCCGCCCGAACGCGCTAACCGTGGTTTATATTGTACGATACGCCGGGTTCCACAGTGTCAGACCCTCGGTGTGCCGTCAGGCCTGCATCAGCACCCCAGTGCCCCCAAGGAGTTCCGCACCTCCTCGTGCAGCCTCCCGTGGGGCCTGACCACAACCGTTGTCTTTCAAGCGGGCGTGTACTGTGTTGAGGTCGACAAGAAGAATCTCTTGCCACTTGACATCCTCGAGCTCGTCTGCAACACAATTAAGCTTCTCCAGTCCAGAAACGTTCTTCTGTCCCCAGTCTGCATCATCATGGATGCAGCCATTTTGACGGTGGAGGCACTGCAGTGTCACTACCCGGACATCCTCTTCATCGCCTCGGCACCAGAGAGTGACTTCAAGGTGCTGCTCTGCAAACGCCTTGAGATGAACGGGAGCTGCATATGATACCCCCGGAGCACCCCATTGGAACCGCTGCACTGGAGTGCTCTGCTGGCGCTGCGCCGGCATGTCATCGTCGATGGGGTTGGGGTCGGCAAGATACTCACCTTCTTGGTGTCTGAGTAAGTTGCATCTCAAGTTTACTCACTTACCCACCACGAAAACAGACCTCAGCAAGCACACCTCTGAGCACTCCCACGACCCCTCTGACCACTCAATGAAATGACACGGCCTGTTCACGCTGAAGGACTTTTCCGGGGGGAGAGTGTTTTGACTTGAGTTGTAACTCACTCACATGCCGAGAAGGTGATTATCTTGCCGACCCTACGATGGGGGTTTCGAGGTGACACCGACGTGCTTCTCGCGCACTGGAGGAGCCCCTGGGTTACCCTGCGTGGGCTCAACGCAGTGAGCTGGCCTTGCGCAAGCTGTGGATACCGATGGCGCAAGCACTCAGCCGCGAGCGCGTGCGGAGAAACCCAAGGGCTCCTCCAGTGTGCGAGGAGCACGTCGGTGATCATCCCGAAACCCCACATCGACCCTGACATGCCGGCGCAGTGCCGGCAGCTCCCATGATGCCATGCAAATAACAGTTCCAAGAACGGTTGTGGTCAGGCCCCACGGGAGGCTGCACGAGGAGGTGCGGAACTCCTTGGGGGCACTGGGGTGCTGATGCAGGCCTGACGGCACACCGAGGGTCTGACACTGTGGAACCCGGCGTATCGTACAATATAAACCACGGTTAGCGCGTTCGGGCGGGGGGAGGGGGCGGGGGGAAGGGGGGTCATCTAGGACGAAGCGGCATAGCTCTCGGGGCGGAGGTCGCCCACGGAGATGTGGGCGCGGAGGGTCTGGAGAGCCTTGGCGTAGTCGGCGCACTCGGGGGCCTGGGAGGCCCTGGCGATCTCCTCGAGGGCGACCTCGGTGTCGCCCTCGCTGACGTGCCTGTGGATCTCGTCGAAGCGGAGGGCCACGCTCTGCTGCTCGCGGGTGGCGGCGGCGGCCGGGGCCAGGAGGTGGTAGACCCTGGTGAGGTGCTCGACGTGGCCGCGGAGGCGGACGACGTCGAGGAGGGCGAAGAGGAAGTCGTCCTTGACGGCGTCCCTGAGCGTGCCGCTGACGAGGGGGCAGAGGCCGTACTCCTTGCCGAGCTGCTCCATGCGGCTGGCCACGTTGACGGTGTTGCCGCAGACGGTGTAGTTGACGCGGTCCCTGTAGCCCAGGTTGCCCACCAGCGCCGTCCCGCAGTGCACGCCCACGCGGTAGTCGAGCGGCAGCCCGGTCTTCTGGCGGACGGCCTCCATCGCCTTGGGGAACCGCAGCGCCGTCATGCACGCCTGGAACTCGGGGTTGGGCACCACGACGGGGTCGTTGAACAGCACCATGATCGAGTCGCCGATGAACTTGTCGATGGTCCCCTGGTGCTGCGAGATCACCAGGCCGAACTCCTGGAACCACTCGGTCAGCATCCCCTGCGTCTGCTCCAGCGTCAGCCTCTCGCTCAGCGTCGTGAACCCGCGCAGGTCCGTGAACAGGATCGCCAGGTGCTTGGGGTGCATCCCCAGGTCCACGTCCCCCGTGCTGCTCCGCATCAGCTCCATCACGATCGGCGCCGGCACGAACTTGGTCAGCGCCTCCGTCCCCGACGACAGCCGCGCGTGGCTCTTCTGGATCCTCCGGATCTCGTGGATGCTCGACAGCGACAGCTGCTTCCTCTGGTCCCTCTCCCCGAACCGCAGCAGCGAGATGTTCGCCATCTCCCTCGCGATCTTGTTGATCGGGCTCGTCACCCACAGCCCGAACACCACCGACCCCGCCACCGCCGCCGCCGTGATCCCCAGTATCGTCCCGATCACCGCCCACTGCACCGTCTGCAGCTCCGGGTCCACGATCGCCACCAGCACCCAGTTGATCCCGTTCCTCCGCACCCGCGCCGTGCTCACGATCTCCCTCGCCGTCCAGTGCGTCGACGTGATCACGCTCGGCACCTCCCTCCAGCTCCCGTGCGTCGCCACCACCGCCTCCGCTGCCGACTCCACCCGCCTGTTGTGCACCTCCTCGACCGTCTTCGTCGGCTGCCGCTGCGACGAGACCTCGATCTGCGAGTCTGTGCTCGCCAGGAACGTCGACGTCTCCGCGTCCACGAGGAACGCCAGGCCGTTGAGTATATCTCCCTTCACGATAGTATCGAGCATCGTCACGGCCCACCCGGATGCCAGGCAGCCCATCACAGTCCCGTTGGAGTGGAAGACGTCGGTGATGAAGATCATGAAGGGGATGGGCCCAGCGCTAGTGCTCATACTGACGATGGGAAGCCACGAGTGATTCGTGGTCATCCGGAAGATGTCGGGCACGCCCCACGCGGCCTCGGTCATCTGGTTGAAGTCCTGGTCGACGCAGAAGTCGACTGCCCCCGTGAGCTCCATCGTGTTGAAGTCCTTGATCGGCATCTGGCACGTGGAGCTCTTGTTCGCGTTCTGCTTGAAGGCACTGTAAGACCCCGGCCCCGTGCGGAACACGCCGGCGACCGAGGCGTCGGGGTACATCATTGTGATGATCGAGGCGTCGGAGCCCCGCACTACGTTGAGAAAGCCCTGCTCGGTGGAGTTGATGTCTGACTGCTGGTACTGTCCTGAGACGAGACCGTTCTCGATTATGAAAAGCACGCTCTCCACGTCAGAGACGCTCCTCTCGACTATTCCGTGTAGCCCCGACAGCAGTGTGGAGACCTCCGACATCGCCCGCGCCTTGAGCACCGCATTGCCATTTAAGGTCGTCATGACGACGGCCGAGACGACGGGTACGAGGATGGCGGCGATGACCAGGGAGAGCAGCACGCAGACGAACGGCACACCGCGGAACCTGCGATGGCGCCCCCCTGTCTTGGACCTGTGGTCGCCCGAGGCCTCGTCGACCGTGATGTCCGTGAGGGCCGACATGGACGTCGCGAGGGTGCCGCTGAGGAGGGGCATCGGGCACGTGTTGGCGAATAGGTTATTAAATTGTGATGACACAAACTGCTACACACAAAAATAAAGGGTTCCGGGACCAGTGCTGTCTTCCATAACCATTTTAGGAGGGTTGCATTCTGATTCGGCTGTCGCAGATGTTCGCCCTTGATCCGTGACAGTCTGTTGCTCAAAGGCGTCCGCAGAACCCTCCAGGTGTCTTTCCGGTGATGCGGGGGCAGCAGCCGGTCTCGGTCAACGGACAGGAATAAGAACCAGTAAATCGAAGCATGTAGAATGTAACTGCCAAAAAAAGAGTTCCGAATGGAGTGGATGCGCGGAGCTCTCGGAGCAATGGGAACGCGCAGGGAGTGCGCCACAGGTTCGGCACACACCGACTCCAGCATTCCTCGGCTGCGCTCTCGTCGGCGATGGTGCAGTTCAGTGACGCGTAGGGTCACTGAGGTCCATCGAGCTTCACAGAAGTTTTTCTGCATTGCTCGTCTCGGCCATCCTTCGCCAGAATGTCACGGCAGTATCAGCTGACGTCGAAGAACCGGATCGAAGCGGGCGTTTTTCGGCGCCTGCCCTGAGAGCAACAGCATCGCCAATGGGGCGGATTTTCGAGTATCCTTCTTCAACTGCTCCTCCGCGGATGCCCGAGGCGGCAAGCCTCCAGAGCGCGATCCGGACCTTCTGTGGCAGGGGTATTGACGTTATGGAGCACTGGAGAACACATTGTGACAGTGTCCGTCTGCTTCAGGGTCCCTCTTGACCGCAACGCCACAGGAGAAACAGAGGCCCGTGCCAGGCACCTGCCCTCGGTCGGATCGCACAGGCCTCGTTCCTCATGGCAGGGTGGCGGGCAGAAAATATGCTCCCCCAAAAATAGCAATCCTGCAAATACTGCCGGCCCGTTGGACTCGTTGTGTCTCGTGGTGGCGGCCCTGTCACACAGCCGTGACGTGCGTCACCGCTGAATGCATAATCATCGTTAGTGCCTGACCAGCAACAATCTCATTACTCCCGACATCGACGTCGCCCCATGGGGTGCACAGCGCTTCATTGACCGGTGACGGAGGCCGTGTTGACCGGTGGCTAGAAATCGACCTCGCCGTGCTGTGCTGCAGCAGCCTTTCCATGGGCTGTGCCTCGAAGTTGCCCATGGCCGACCTTACTCACGCCCATCCCGAGTTGACGTTCCGCTTCGACACAGGCGAAACGCAACGCGGAGCGACCAGATCCCCAGTACGAGAAGAGAGAGGGTCGAGGACCACCTCAATGCCCTCCAGGGCTTTGAAGCGCCTGGTCGATAACGGTATAGTCCACTAGGAACAGAAGCGGTGGGCAATCCAGCAATCCATGGATCCACCGAGTGCGTGAGGAGCAGAGGGAGAAATGTGCGCCGGAGTTCATGTTTCCGATTAACTACTGATGGACCCCAAACATCCCCCAAGGCCAACACAATCCACCCACTCGTCCTGCAAGTCACTTACCTCTTGCCATGTGTTCCTCACGGGGCCTGCTCATCGGGCTGGGCATAGGCAGGAGCGTCGTCTTGGCGCTCTCCACCGACCTGTTCTTCCGAACGACGCTGTTGCTCTGGCACCCGCCCTACTCGTGCGACAGCGACAGCACGTTCGGGTGGGACTATGGCTGCATCTTCACCATTAGCGACTGCCTCTGGTGCGTCATCGTCTACGCGCTCACCAGCGCCTGCCTCCTCGTAGCCCTCAAGTCCACGACGTGGGCAAGCCCCCAGAGTGCGCCAAGACCCGTCAAGATGCGGTCACTCAGTGCATCATAATCGCAGAGAGACGCATGTGCGTGATCGAGCAGGTGGGGTTGCTGGTGGCGACCACTGCACACATGGCTCTCAACGTGGCCGTGATCGGTGTCGTCCGGGGAGTGGGAGACGCCCACAGGTACTGCGGGCAGTCCAAGGACATGCCCGAGTGGGTGGGCGGGTGTGTCCGGGGCACTGCCGTGGCCTCGCTGGCGGTGGTCGCAGTTGAGTTCTGTGCGAGCGTTGCGTGCATTCTGCCGCTGCCCGCTCGCGACAGCACTGTACACGTCCGTCTCCTCGACCCGCAGGGTGCCCCGGCCAATTGATGAGAGCAGAAATAACAAACTCGCCGCAGTTCATTTGTCTTGGGCACAATTGCAGCCACCGGTGATTCCCGGTTACGTTGCCCAGATTCCGTGGATACTCTGGGGAAATCTCAACATCTGCCGGTGGAATCTGTGTGAATCTTCTTCTGCTTTGCGTTGTTGCAGCGCGGCGCGCGCGGATGGACGAGCTCACCAAGGCGTGGCTGTCCGCGGACCTCGACCCGCTCGACTTCCTTCTCTTCAACCCCGCGCTCGACGAGCCCGCCCTCGGCGCCCCGCTCGCCGCCGTCGCCGACGACGACGGCACCCCCGTCGACGACGACGGCTCTTCGGCCCCCGACGACGCGTCTGCGTCGGGTCTCAAGCGCGCCGAGCCCGATGACGACTTCTTCTTCGCCACGCCCTCGGGCCGCGCGCCGCCCAAGCGCAGCCGCAGCGCTCCCCCGGCGCAGCTCGACCCGCTCATGGCCTCGTACTCGTTCGCGCCCGGCTGGCGCCGCCCGGGCGTGCCCATCCCCGACAGGGTCGAGTCCATCGTCCCCGAGGACGAGCAGCCGCCGGAAATCCCTGCCACGTCAGCGATGACGTCGGACGCCCCGGGGGAGATGGCGCACGTGGGCGCGTTTGGGCAGCAGCAGCACCAGCGCCAGGACGCGGAGCAGTCGCATCAGGCGCAGCAGCAGCAGCAGCAGGCACAGCAGCAGCAGCACGGGGCGCAGCCGACGGCGGAGCAGCAGGCGAGGCTGAACAAGGTGGTGGGGACGGTGGTGATGCTGCTGTCGCGGATGGACTCGCAGAAGTTCTTCAGCGCGCCCGTCGACGACCGCGCGGCGCCCGGGTACTACAGCGTCATCACGGCGCCGATGGACTTCGCGACGGTGCGCGAGCGCATGCGGCTGTCGCGGTACCAGACGCTGGCCGAGTTCTACGCCGACGTGCGCCAGATCGTCGCCAACGCGCTGGCGTACTACCCGCACGACAGCGACGAGCACGTCGCCGCCCAGAAGCTCGCCGAGAACGCCGAGCGCCTCGTGGCGCGCCACGGCGCCAAGCTGGACCCCGCCGTCATCGGCGACCTGCCCATCCCCGAGCTGCTCAAGCGCAACGACCCGGCGTCGTGCCAGCCGGACGGCTCGCAGGCGGCCGCGCTGCCCGCCGAGGAGGCCGACTGGGAGGCGCTGGCCGAGGGGTCCATGCAGATGGGCGCGCCGTTCAGCAGCGACGAGGTGCCGGAGAAGCCGCCCGCGGTCGACGGCGTGCGCAGGGCCTACGTGGCCGCGTTCACCGCCTCGCAGGTCCCCTCGTCGTCGACGGCCGCCTCACCGTGGGGGACCTCGCGCGCCCCCTGCCCCGTGGAGCCTCTGCTCGCACCGCAGCCCACCACCACAGACTACCTCATCTACGTGCGCACTCCTGCACACGCCCGCATACGCCGCTCACGGCCCCTTCCCTCTTCCCCAATAGACGATGAGGTCGCGCTGGAGGGGCTACGTGGATGCCCTGGATGCGCCGTGCACGCAGTTCCTCAAGGCGCTGGCCAAGGGCGCTGCCTCGGAGATGCCGGACCGCTCGCTGCTCCCCAAGCCTATCAAGTCCGTGCGCGAGCTCGCGCGCGAGGCGTCCGTCCCCTCGGTTGTCGCCGAGCAGCTGTGCACGCCCGACGCCGCGTGCTGCACATCCGAAGACGAGGAGTGCGCCCGGAAGATCGTCGATCACGTTCTGGTACGGCACAGCACGCCAGCGGTCTCTGTGCTAACAGCAGCGCCGCCAGGGGCACGAGGCTCCGCACGTGTCGCAGCAGGAGAGGCAGCTGCAGGAGCAGGCGTCGATCATTTACGACCTGCAGGTGTCGCAGCACATGCGCGAGTCGGCGTCGGTGGTCCCCGAGGAGGCCGACGAGGCTGCGCGGCTCACGCAGGGGATCGTGCGCCTGGCGCAGGACCTGCCAGTCAGCGCGATCGCGGACACCTCGGTCATCCCGCAGGTGATCGAGCACAGCGGCCTGCTGTCCGCGCTTGCCCAGAAGTCCACCAACGACAGTTGATGGGCGAGGGCTGCACACGCCCGTTTTTGGCTTGGGTTAACTGCAATTTCCCGTTGAATAAATTCGATAGTTTCTCGCAGATAGGGAAGTTGGAGTTGAGGGACAGCTTTTCGCAGGTCGTGAACGCTTTGTTCTCCTAAATGTCAATCCCTCACCAGTAGTCATGTCTTGCAGTGGGAGTCCACTGGTACTGGAACCAACTGGCTGTTCATCCGAAACAGCAGCGCGGCAACTGAGTTCTCTCGCTTGTCCAGCAGCCCGCCAATGACTGGAGGGCTGCTAACCTGACTAGCCTTACATTAGTCTCAGACGTTTGCACGCGAAAGAAAAACGACAGTTGCTCGCAGACTCGGGGGGCCGTTGAGGGACTGATTCGCAGATACACGGTCTAAGGTAGATGTTGCATTTTAGAGGATCGCTGCCCCGCCACTGCTGCCGCGAGCTTGGCTCCAGTCCGATGGAGAGTCTTCATTGATGGACCCGATGGAAATCGAGACGGGCGTCGTCGCCTGCGAAGCTCTGGCCTGGTTCTTGGCAATTGCCCTGGCCAGCGCCCTGCGAGTGACTGTAGGGAACGACACCGCCGTCAGGGGACTTATGGATGGGGGGGGAGAAGCCGGGGATGAACACGAGGCGCACTGCAGGTGGTGACGATGATGACGGTGACTGTCGTGACCGAGGCCACCGAGAGCCACACAATGGTGGCTGTCTTGGACTTGAGGGGGTTGTACTCGCTCTGTGCTGCTTGGGCCCGTCAGTTATCAACAGCGCCACAGCAGAGCAGGGGGTTGTGTCTCGCACAGTCGTCGCTGTGGTCGTGGTGGTGCTTTGTCCAGATGGCTGTACCGCGTCCACAGCAGTGGCCCATGTCAGAAACACAGGCAGAACCGGGGGAAGCGAGGCGGGAACCGAACCGGAAAGGTCGCTGAGCAGCGTCCCCAGATACGCGTAGGCGCACGTGACTGCCCAGCAACGTCAGCGTATAACAAGAAAGCGGCGGGAGAGTGGGTGCGAAGGGCGAGCGAACATGGGGCGAGGCCGACAGCAGAGGCGACGGCGTAGACGGCGAACGAGATCTGCGTGACGCCGAGGAGGTAGCAGCAGAGGCCGAGCGGGATGACGGGCGACAGGCGCAGCAGCACGACGAGCACAAAGCCCTTCTCGCCCACCGCCTCGCTGATCGCCTCGAACCTCGGGTGCTCCTTGGCCCGCTCCTCCGTCCACGACTTGAGCACCGTCCGCGCCAGCACAAACGCCATCAGCGCCCCTGTTTCAGGTTTGGTCCAGGAGGCCGTTAATTAGTTCCGAATTGCCACGTCATGTTGGGAGCTCACCGAGCGTGTTGCCGGCGACCGCGGTGAGCGCGCCGGCCCAGGGGCCCAGGATGAACCCCGCGGCGAGGTCGAGCGGCGTCACGGGCAGCCCCAGCGCCAGCGAGAACGCCGCGCACACAAACAGCACCCCGCACGCAGCCCCGCGCGGAATTCTCTGCGCCACCGCGCGCGCCATCCACGCGCCGCGCACACCCGCGCACGCAACAACATCAGGAATCGGCCACGTCAGCGAGACAATCTGGAATCTGCCCCCCCCTTTGGAAGCTCGCATGCCTGGACCCAGCGCAGCAGGCGCTGCTCGGCCTTGGCCAGCGGGCTGCCCGGCACCAGCGACAGCGCCAGGAGCGTCAGCGCGGCGCCGGCGAAGAACGCGACGGCGGCCACGCGCCACACGGTCGACAGCGGCGCCGCGCGGCGTGTCGTCGACGCCGTCGGGGGCGCTGGCGAGGCGGCGGGGGGCAGCAGCGGCAGCGAGTCGGCGGCGTCGTCTGCGGGGCTGTACACGCGGGGCGCCGGGTAGCGCGCGGGGTCGCTCAGCGAGGGGAGCATCGAGGGGGAGGGGAGTGGTGCGTGTTGCTGCTGAGAAGAGAGGGATGGGGGAGTGTGTGAGTGGAGATGTGCGGGACTGCAGGCGAGCGATGAGGGGCTGCGATTTACTGCTCTTTCTCCCCCCTATCGGCAGTGTAACAAAGATGCCATTTCGCACCGGCAGAGATCGGCGGCCGCTCGATCGAGAGATCTGCAGATTTCCCGCCTGCGTCATCCGATGACGCAGCGCAATATTACACGCAGTGCTCTTGGAGGGCGGGTGTGGACCCTCGATGCCTCAGCCGTCGCGGGTTCCGCAGTGCTGCCCCCTTCGTGAGCAGATCTTGCTACTGACCTGTTGGGCGGATCTCTCGGGCGAGGGATTGAAATGCTGATTCTCCATGCCCAGCAGGGAGATACCGCCAGTGTAACAATGATGTCACCAAGATCAGGAATTTCCGTGGTGTGTTACCAGTGACGCCACGAGGCGCAGCATTCGAGTGGGAGGACCCATTCCGGAACGCTCAGGCACGGTTGCGCGCACGGCCACACCTGAGAGCTATTGTCAGCCTCCGTTGGTGGGCTCACAGAATATCCCCGCTGGAGGATGCTCTTGCTTTGTCGCACATCTTTGTTACCAGCGAGCACAGAAACGAGGACACATATTGGATAGCTGCCTACACAACAAAGAACAGCACTTTCATTCTCTTGTGTTCAGTTGGAGCAAATCAGCTACTTCAATCAGTGCTGTAGGAGTGGTGTGGGTCCCAGCGCGTACTTACTATCTTATCAATGGTATTCACATATCAACCCTTGCCAAATCAAATGGAGTGGCCAGCTCACACTGCCGGAGAGCGCCCACCACTCCTTCCCAGCAGTGTTCCGAGTACGGCAACCCCGCCCTTGAACGACGACATGCTCGTGTGCGCGGTGCTCGGTGCGGCCGCAGGAGGGATGGACCCGACAGAGAAGGTCTCCCCGTCCATCGACATCGCAGTGGCACCAGGGATGCAGAGAGCCGAGGCGCATTGGAAGTTGAACGGAGCACCCTCGATGCTCGAGTCTGTGCAGGTCTCCCACTGGGCCAGGGCCTCGGCCGGCGGCTTGCAGTTGTAGCAAACGATGTCCCCCTTGCCCTGAATCGCGAGGGCACCGCGGCAGACGAAGAACTGCTCGTGCTTGAGGTAGTGCCTGCGGTACATGGCCTCGGTCACCTGGATGGTCCCCGGCAGTCCAGAGTGCTCCATCCTCGAGGCCACGTTGACGGTGTCGCCCCAGAGGTCATAGGCGATCTTCCTTGTGCCGATGATGCCGGCGACCACAGGGCCTGCATTGATGCCAATGCGAACCGACAGCGAGATCGAGGTCTCCTGGGTGAAGTCGTACAGGCTTCCCAGCATGGCGACAGCGAAACGCAGCATCCGATCAGCGTGGTCGTCACAATGCTCTGGAACCCCACTGACCACCATATACGCCTGGCAGAATTGTCAGGTCACGGTCAGAATGGGGCCACAATGTGGAATTTTTCTGTGTTTCTCAATAATGAAGGAAACGCACGTCTCCAATGGTTTTTATCTTCTCGACCCCGTAGTTCTCGAGGGCGTTGTCCCACAGGGAGAAAACACCGTTGAGCATTTCCACAATCTTCTGCGCTGTCATGCTCGATGACATGGTCGTGAACCCGCAGATGTCAGCGAAGAGGACGGTGGCCTCCTCGAAGTGAGACGCAAAGAAGACACTGGCCTCGTCCAGCGAGTTTCCAGCTGCAGCCTCGTTGAGCTTCTCTGCCACCTGCTTTGGGAAAATGTTGAGGAGGAGACCCTCCGCCCTGTTCCGCTCGTGGATGATCTGCGCCTCCCGCTCCTTGAGAGCCGTGATGTCTCTGATGAACAGGGCCGTGGTCACCTTGCCGTGCACCACAGTCCGGCTCACAGACACCAGCGAGGAAAACTGTCCACCTTCTGTAGATCCGGATCCCGTTAGTGACAGCCTGAGTTCATTCGTATGCATACCCTTCGTTCTCACCACCACTTCCGTGCTGATTCTCTTAGATCCAAGCTTCTCTCCAGCGCTGCTGTGCAATGTAAATCCAGAGGTCCATCTGGCCCAGTTGGGGCGATTTTTCACCTGAAAATGTCGTTGAGAAGCTTCTGGTTGGCCTCCACGTCCGTGGGGATGACAATTGAGACGTTTCTGCGTATGGCCTCAGCTGCTGTGTACCCCGTTACGCTCTCAGCAACGGGGTTGAAGACCTCGATTGCTCTATCTTGGCTACAGAGTATCACAATGTCCTCGCAAGCATCGACAATGGACTTGGTGACCCTCTCCTGCTCCTTTTCGCTGAGCTCCTCAATTTCGCTGGCACTCTTTCCCATCTCGAGGAAGTCATGAATTGACTGCACGGAGTCAAGCACGTTCACGGGCAAGAATAGCAGCATCTTGAACACCCTGCATTTGAGTTAGAGGGAGATGAGAAATTGGCAACTTACTGCTCAGACTCGTATCCAATGGATACAACGAAGAAGCGTACAAGCATGTACAGCAGCAACATCACAGGAATCGACACCCAAAACAAGGCTGTGATGGTGGATGCAGCCCTGACGCGGTCGCCCAGCTTAGGTGACCAGTCCGATGATAGGAAAACTCACCTAGTCTCGGCTTTTTCGGTGGATTGTTGGACAAAGAGGAGGTCCTCCTCGAGCCAATCATCCAAATAATCTCTCGTAGCATAGGGCGTGTCATAGTATCTGTCGACGAGACTACTCGATGGTTTGCTCGTCGAGTTTATTCTATCGTGGATAAGTGAGGAGATCGGCGAAAATAAACACGTCTTACATTTCGGCATACAGGCCGGAGAGGATCTCGAGGTCGTCGACATAATTCCGGAGGAGAATTCCCAAACCCCTGCACTCTGGGATACGAAGGCCTGCTGGGCAGGGCCGCTCGTACCACAGGGAGTACAGGTCTTGGTCGGTTGTTATCTTTGACCTGACCCCTGTTGCCGAGTTTCCGTATTTCAGGGCCCTGTCGCTGATCTTGAAACGCTCGAACGCATCGTCGAAGTATGCCAGGGCCGTCTGACGGCTCCACATGGACGTGTCCTCGACTGCGAGCTCATTCGCCCACAGCAGCATCTGGGTTATGGTGTTCTTGCGTGCACCACCGAAGAAAAGTGCCCGGCCAGCGCTCTGGTTGCTTGTTGTGAAGCTGATGCTCGTCGCGATCACTGCAGTGCACATCACGATGGCGAACAAGACCGTGGCGAAATAGGCGACGTTCAGCTTCTTCGTTGTGGTGACGACAGAGTTTCGTCTGCTTGTGACTCCGACGCTCTGCTCCTCGTCTTCGTCCTTCAGTGACAGGCGCTCAAACGTGTTGATCAGTGTGGATTTGGGAATGTCCAGAAACAGTCTGATGGCAGAGTTCCTCTCCGCATGCAACTTTCGGAGAACGGGAACATACACAAGAGCGATCTGGTTTGTGGTGAGACACATTGATCATTCACTACTCGTACCACCAGCAAAGTCGCGACGACAGTGGCGGGGTAAAACCCAAATAGAAAATTGTCTATTTTCGAGGCCTGGTCCACTGACATGTCCGAGTACATGTTCGCAAGGTCCCTCAGGTTGTCGATGAAGACAGTGGGACCATTCTCCATAACAAATCTGAATTCGTGGGTACCTCGCAGGTTGTCGACGCTCAATGCTGCCAACGACATATTACACACAGACCGAAGGGTGTTCACAAACATGTATCCGGCATCCCATCTGGAAAGATATGAGGCAACAGAAAAGAGTATTGTCACTGACAGGGGGATAATCCGGAATTTTGTTGTGCCTGATGCAGGGTCCGACAGATTGCTCGGAATGTAGTTCCTCAGCTTCGGGATGCGGCACATCTTTAGTGATGACAAAAGAAAAAGAAGGAACAGAATTACCTCAATAGAGGGGCTTGCCCAGAAGTCACGTATCTGATGTGAAGAGTCCGACTGCTTGAACATGTCCTGCATTTGTTGTCAGTGACAACATAGTCTCTCTGTAACCACTCACATTGAAGATATCCTGAAAGGTGTCGATTTGGGCCAAGGCTGTGCCACACTGTTTGGCCGCCAGAGACGCGTTTCCGGCCATCAGGGCTGTCTCGTACTCTCTGATCTTGAAGACTGCGTATGTGGAATAAGTCCTCGTAGTGATTGTTTTGGCCATCTCCTGCAGAGTGCTCCGGAATTGACCCATCGTGGTCACCGAGACAGAGTAGTTTATGACACTCCCAGCAATGAGGGCCGCTAGTGTTGCAAGGACAGCAAGGTGCAAGCGCATGAGGACGGCACTGCGAGTGCCCTCGATCTTTCTCCTGACAGCCCTTGTATGTGCGGTCTCGTCGGCAGCCAGCTGGCCAGCCGACGCCGACGACCGCATTGATGTCTCGGACTCGGAGGCGACGATACCCCTTCTCTTCTCCTGGATCTCGTCCCTCCTGATTATCTCCTCGTTGTCCTGCTCGTTGTTGATCTCTGCCTTGGAGAAGCGAATTTTCTTCAGCGAATGCACGTGTTCCAGCGGTAACTCCAGGGCCACGTGATCACCCTCGTCTTCCTGAGCCTTCTTTTCCTTTGAATGCTTCTTCGTCTGCTCCTCCTCGCACTGGTCTGCAAGTACCAGTACGTTCTCAGCGCCGTCTCTGTCGTTCCGCAGCTCCATCAGGTGGCGAGCCCACGCCCTCAGGACACTGCTTCAAGTGAGACTTCGAATGCAGTGACAACTGTTCATACGCGACGTTGTTGGGGTTCTCGCGCAGTAAGTCCTGTAGGATACCAGCGGACACGCTCTGGTGGTGCGCTCCCTTGCGGACAAGCTCGAGGAGCTGCTGCGTGTCGATCGAGTCGCTGTGAGACCGAACCAGCTGCTGCCAGAACCTCGCGTTGAACGCCCTGCACATCTTGTGGTGCTTGGCTGCCAGGCCCAGGCGGACCTGAACCTCCTCCTTCCTCTCTGCGTCGTGGGTGGCGTTCTGGACCGTCTGGAGCAGCGACGAGGTCAGGAACCGAACGTCGAAAGGAGCAGGAAGCCTCTTCGCGGTCTTGAGGTGGACGAGCGCGCCCAGGGCGTCGTGGTCAACGTGATACAGGAGCATCGCGTGCTCGTAGTGCAGCGCCGACTCCCGAGGGAACAACTCCTTTGCACGCGACAGAATACCGAGGGCCCTCGGGAGGTATGACGAGGACCCCGACGGGTCGATGTTGTAGAGACGCCTGACCATCAGCCTCGCCTCGGCGGGGCGCCCGAACTTGATGTCCCCGACGTCGTCGGCCTGCCGCGCGTGGCGCTCCCAGTGCCTGGCACGCAGAAGGAACAACGCGAACCCCGCAGCTCCCGCTGGGAGGACCAGTGCGCAGCACACGACAAAGGGAATGACAGACGGGGCCACGAGCGCCCCCACCAACTGCGACAGGCACGACGCGGTCATGGCGGTGAGCCAGGCGCCTGCCAGGCAGTTGGCCTTCTTCTTCCAGGCGACCAGCGTGTACCAGTGCAGGCCTGTCAGGGCCCCCAGCAGCACCACGCAGACGACGGCGTATGCCCACGGCCTGGCCGGCATCACGAATACATGGGCGGCCGTCTGCACTAGCTGGGCAACGGTGAGGACGATGTTGACTCGTGGCGTGGTGACCGCTGTGATCCCGTCGCTGGGCATGAACCGTCCAATGCTGGGGAGGAGGGGTCAAGATAAGTCAACTGGAGGGTGGGGCCGTACAATGCGGAGGATGTCAGAGAGGAGAGCACGATGAGCACAAGGGCGAGCCCTCCGGCTGCTCCGTGCATCTCGCCGCCTCCCAAAATAGCCCGCCTCAGGCCTGGATGCGACGATCCATTTCCTCTCGTGAGTACGGACCAAAATGTCCAGATGGAGAAAAATCCGGTCCGAGTTGAATGCCGAGTTCCGTGTGCACTGGGGCGCACCTTGCAGGCCGAGAGAGGCCACGGGGAACACGAAGGCCGGCAGGGCCGTGAACAGCATCTTCAGGAGCCACAGAGACCGCTGGTGCGCGGTGGACCCGCGGTACGTGCGGAGGTACTCGGTGGCCAGCACAGCCAGCCCGAGCCCCAGGACAGCAGACGCAGTCCAGAGAAGCCCGTCCTGCACCTCACCAGACGCCACGGGAGACCTGCGAACGGTGTGAGGTGGCACATGACAGCCCGGAGCGCACCTAATGACCGAGATCCAGCGGGACGACGGGTGCAGCTCGGGGCTGAGGGCCGACGTGTGCTCGAGGGGAATCGTGAGAAACTGAAGCGCCAAGACGATGAGCGACACGAAGGCCAGGACGCGAGCCCCGCTGGCCTGGTTTACCCCGAACGCGACTCTCTGGAACACGCCGTACCCCACTGGCCATGGGAGTCGCCCGCTGTGAGCCTCGAGTCCGAGGAGCAGAAGTTGGGCACCTTTGATCGACGAGGTCGTGTAGGCGTCGGACCACGCGACGCTCTCGCTGCTACCTGTGAACGAGGACGAGTCCGACACCGTGGACGGCATCTACAGGGGGCTGTGTGTGCTGGTGGACGGCGATGGACACGCGTTTCACACTGGAACGAAGTGAAAATGTGAAAATAGATCTGTCTGTGTTTACGAGGCGAAGTGTTTTAGTCGGTTCTCCGGTCTGAACTGTAACTAAAATATCGCCTTCGGCTCACCTCGGCAGGTCTTCGTAGTGAAATGAGGATGCGGTGTACGTGCATCATTCTTCAACGCCGCCCGAAGATGAGTGTGAAAGAAGAGGCGAATCTCAGGAAATACTCGTTGTCCGCCTCGCTGCTGTTCTCTGGGCTCTCTTCCTTTGTTATGAGTGGGCGGAATTGCCATTTACTCCGCAAGTCTTGCCGCATTTTGGCTACCGAAGGGTCGAGGCCTCCGATACACTCACTGTGTGTCAATCCCAAGTGGACGGGGATATATGATCGTCCACCGGAATGAGTCTGGACGCAAATCACACAAATGGGACAATTGCTGTTGAGCTGAACAGAGTACGGTCGGTTTTTCTGCTGATCGAATCTTCTGTATTTACCACTCCGAGAGGACTGCAGTGGGAGTCCTCAGGTGCCACGTGAGGCTCTCTCAAAGAAGGGAGCACTGCCCTCAGATGCTGAGGGTGTAGGGGCTGGTGCCCGTGGCCAGCACAGGGTCGTACACGATCACCTGCGCGCCCGACGGGAACTCGATGTCGATGCGCTTCACGTCGTCCCTGTCCCACGACCCGTGGAACGGCATCAGCGCCCCGCGCGTCAGCCTCTCCAGCGCGTCGAGAGTGTAGTCCACCCACGCCCCTGCCTCGCACACGGCCGCCACCCCGTTCACCGTCGCCCTCACCCCGGCCTCTGCGTACGCCTTGGCCCCCCTCTGGCTCACGAACGCTCCCGCCTGCGCCTCGGCGTGCGCGTTGGCCCCCAGCACGCGCAGGCGCAGCCTGCTGCCCTGGGTGGCGTAGGGGTAGTTCCTGATCTCCACGATCGTCTCGAAGGCCTTGGGGACCACCACGGCCTTGCCGTAGAGCGTGTAGCCGGGCTCGCTGGTGACGATCCACGTGAAGAACACCGTGAGGCCGCTGGACGCGTCGGTGCCCTTGATGCGGTAGAACTTGGCGCCTGGGTGGTCCGCCGAGTCGCCGTGGCCGTCCTCGACCCACGTCATGCCCTCGCTCTGCCCCATCCTCCTGGACATGAACGACTTGTGCGACACCTCGTTGCCCTGGTTGTCCAGCTCCACTAGCCCCTCGAACGCCATCGCGACGGCGCCCACAGCTGCCTCGGCGTGTGCGTGCGCCAGGTCGTTGAGGTTCAGTCCTCTGCGGAGATACGCGCGGCCTGTCAGTAATGGGGCACCAGAGAGATGATTCTCTCACACGCTGGCAAGGGCGTCGGCGTCGAAAAATGCGTATGCGGCCACGGGGACACTCGGCAGCACCTGCCCGGTGGTCACGCAGGCGTCTGTGTAGCGGTGAGTGTCGATGTGAGAATTACCGCCAGAATAAGGGGACGCGGCATGGTGGGGTGGGGGATGGACGCACATGCAACGATGGCCTCTGCGCCGGCATGAGCGCTGGCGTTGATGACGTCGTGGTTCAGCTGTGCGGCGGCCTCTGCGTTCAGCGAGTAGAACCACGAGCCCCTCGAGAAGGGCGTAGTGAGTGGCTTGGCCCCGATCCTGCGCCACTGCGCGTCTGCGGGCTTGAGGCCGGGCCAGCTGTGCGGCGTGAACTGGAGCTGGAAGGCGCTGGCAACTGCCGCGACCGCGTAGAGGGCCACCAGTGCTGTCTTGTACTGCATTTGGTACTGGGTGATGCTTGTTGGTTGTTGCTTGGTGTTGTTGGATGTTGACTAACGATATGAAAGAGGAGGATGAGAATGTGCCTTATAAAGAGGGGAGGGATGACGTGTCCGCGGTTATTTTACTCGGTGGGTGATGTCACCGGAGCGAATGTGGCAATGCCTCGCCGTTCCAGCCCGCACCGATCCCACGGGGACACGGGTCCTCCAACCGCCCGTGCCTTCCCCTGCGGGTTCTCGGGTAAGAGCAGTGGCAGAGAGGGTCTGACCCCCCCCCCTTCGTGCGCTGGGCCACTGATGCCCTGGCGGTGGCTGCGTGATGCAGGTCCGAGTTTGCTTTTCCGTCGCAACTGCACAACGGCTATTCCATAGGACTTCTCGATGGACAACTAGAATTTGGTCTCGCCGCGGTCTGGCCCGCCGAGGCCTCCCCGAACGCCAGCTCGTGGTGCGGTAGCTTGCTGATAGGGGCGCAAAAGCCGCGGACAGGGGCCAACGACGGCGGAAGAGGAATGGGCAGAGAACTGGGTGCCCCATTGCAGAAACGCCTCAAATACAACCGCCACTGACATTCCTCAGAATGCACAACACGGCGACGGCCGTCCCGACGTGCCATGTCCTAGCTAGCAGAAGCTGCGGCAGTGCTGCCACTGGGCGTCCCGTGCGTGCGCTACATGACACGAGGAAACTGCGGGGCCAGAGTGTACTTGAATGGCGGCCACATGAGCAGATGTCATCGGGTCTCCAAGCCCTCATCCCAACAGCAGTCTCCCTAGGAATGCCGGCGCGGGGTGTGGTGGGTTCGGTGGCGCGCAACTACGATGCACCTCTCCGAGCTTGGGGCACCATACAAGTGTTGCATTGTGCGGCGGCAGTCCCTTGAGAATGTTATTCTGCCCCTTAACGGTGCCTGTTGTTCATTCTTAGATTGGCCTCGATGCGCCCTCAGTGCCTTGGAACATGCCTCCGAGGTGTGTGCCCGTGGTCGAAGCCGAAACCATTGTTGTACAACAAATGTATCCACAGCAACCAAGTGCCACCCCCTCCCCCACATATTTCCTGTGTTATCCTTAACACGACTCAAACCGGTGGGTGGAAGACAGTATGGACCCTGCTCTCTCTGCGGTGCTCGGGCGGGGCTGTGATTTCAAATCGTGATTTGCTGGGGATATTTCCCGTTGATTTGCCCGCGGGCCGTGTTTTGCGCAGCCTCTCTCGGTTGTGTCACACCCCCACGCGCGCATGGACGAGGCCAACCACAAGAGACCCCGCGAGGACTGCGGCGCCCCCGACGCCGGCGACCCCTCCCCCAAGCGCCAGGCTCGGGCCGCCGGCGCCTCGGCCGCAGACGCCGACGCCGACGCCTCGTCCTCGGACGCCTCCCCAGGCCCCGCCCCAGCAGCGCCTCAGCAGCAGCAGCAGCAGCAGCAGCCCCTGGCAGCGGAGGAGGCGGCGGCGGCCGTCGCGGGCAAGGACGAGTGCACGGTGGTGGACGAGGCGGAGCCCGCCAAGCGCAGGGAGGTCGAGGAGAGGGCAGAGGCCGCGGCACCGCTGTCGCTGGACCGCTTCCGGGGGCTGACCTCGGTGCACCAGGAGCTGCTGTGCCCCATCTGCCACGGTGAGCCTCGCAGATATCTGGATTCCGCGGTGTATCGCCGGGGATATTCTCCCGCGCGATTTTTCTGGGGGGGAGATTCTGTGGATTCCGGGAAATGAGATTCCCCGTCCTGATGCGCACGGCGGACAGGAATTGCGCGGGAGCCGCTGGTCCACGGGGACGAGGCGACGCTTTTCTGCCGCGTGTGCATCGAGTCTTGGCTGGCCAAGGAGGCCTCGTGCAGCAGCGCGGCCAAGTGCCCCACGTGCTCGGCAGAGATCACGCTGGCCTCGCTGCATCAGCCCTCGCGCGTCGTCCAGAACATCATCGACAGGCTCGAGATCCGCTGCCCCAACTCCTCGCGCGGCTGCCAGGAGTACGTCGCCCTCGGTCGCCTCTCGGTCCGTTCTGGCTCCCCCCCCCCCATCCCCTCTCCCCTCTTTCCCAGGCTTCGTACATTTCCGTTGTGTGCCTGCGTTTGCATCAGCAGCATGGAATTGCATTTTCTCTGAATTCCGCGTTGCTGATGTGTCGTCGTCTGCTCTACGGCCCTCTCAGGTCCACGAGGGCGAGTGTCCGCACGCAGCGGTCACCTGCGAGAACCAGGGCTGCGGGGCGACGATGGACCGGCGCGAGATGGCCGCGCACAGCGCCGCGTGCCCGCACCGGCTGCAGCCGTGCCGCCTGTGCGGCTCGGACGTGAAGGCCTGCGCCGTCGCCGAGCACGAGGCCCGCTCGTGCCCCCTCGTCACCGAGCGCTGCGCCTGCGGGGCCCTCGTCGCGCGCAGGGACCGCGCGGCCCACGAGGCCGAGGCCTGCCCCGAGGCCCTGGTGCCCTGCACCATCGGCTGCGAGGCGGGCACGACGTACCGCCGCAGGGACACGGACGAGCACATGCAGGCCTGCGCCTCGCGCCACGTGGCCTTCCTCCTCGCTGAGCTCTCGGCCGCGCGGCACTCGGCCGCGGACGCGCAGGCGGCGCTCGCGGCGGTCGCGGAGCAGACCACGAAGCTCGCGGCAGAGGTGCGCGAGCTGCGGGCGGCGACGGCGAGCGTGCCCGAGGTCGCGTGGCGCATCGTCAACTTCAAGGGCAGGCTGCACTCGCTGTGGCGCTCGCAGGCCAGGCCCAAGCTCGAGAGCCCCGTCATGGCGGCGCCCAGCGGGCACCACTTCAGCGTGCTGCTGTACCCGTGCGGCGACTCGCTCGACAACGCGGCCAACGTGGCGCTGTACTTTGTCGTGCTGCCGCAGCCCGCGTCGTCGGCGGGCTCGCGCGCGTCGCTGTCGTCGGCGTCGGCCAACGCCGCGCTGGCGCCGTTCTCGTGCAGGGTCCGCCTGCGCGTGGGCACGATGTCGAGGGAGCTGGACCCCGAGACGGACCCGGAGACGCGCAAGGTCTTTGGCGAGTGCAAGACAGGCCGCGGCTGGCGGCAATTCATCTCCACCGAGGAGGCAGAGGCCCAGTGCGACGCCGCGGGGACGCTCTCGGTCTGCATCCACATCGGACCGCAGGTCACCTTCTCGTAGCGGCAGCCCCTCCCTCTCGCACGCCCTCGCGTGGGCTTTGCTGGTTATCAAACGAACACAACGCGCCTCCTGGCATTACGATAGCTGACTCACAGGGGCTCTAGCGTGCCTGGCCCTGAGGATCAACTGCGGGATTTCCGGCCCGAGTAAAACCACTTCTGACGCCACTGCAGGAGAACTGCTCTGCTTCAGACATGCTCTCGTCGTCAAGGGCATCCAACACGCCCGCCAAACTCAAACAGGCCTTGCTGTACCGTATCGTGGTGGAACAGGCCGGTGTGCATGCTCCATCAGCGGCAGCAGCAACGCAGCAACAGGGTGCGGCTGTGAAAGCGTAGAAGCAGCAGGCGGTGCCAGTGCAGGATTCCGGCATTTGTTTGACTTAAGGGTGGACTTGGGAGTGCCTGAGGAGCTGTTTGCGTGCACGGAACTCGGAGCCACCCGTCCCGGGCTCTGACAGGGCCTCGGACACGAGGTACGGCGGCGGAATCACCTTTGCCTGTGCTGCATCGAAGAACACAACGTTGAGCATCGACTCGGGGAGATCGATGTTGACGCCCTTGATGATAGCGTTGACACGCTCCATTTTCTGGTGGGGGGTTAGTCAGACGCGAGGCTCTGGGAGTAGTGCTGGGGGAGGGAACTGACCTCGGGGGCGAGCGGGGACACCAGGTGCAGCTCTCTGCGCTCGGGGTCTATCGCACGGACAATGCCGAGACCCAGGCAGGGAACGGCGACAGGCTCACCCACGAGGAACTTGGGGTACTGGTCCTTCTCAGTCGCGGCGCTCTCCTGCAGCGCCGCCAGGGAGTCAGCACAGCGTCATCTGGCGCGCTGGTAGGCCAGCGTACGTTGACAACGAGGGTGGAGTCGGCGTCGATGGAGCACAGCGCGACGACGGAGCCGTTGAGCGCGTAGAACGCCTGCGACGGGGGCACCTCGCAGACGAGGAACCCGATGTAGAGGTCGCCCCAGGACGCCGCGAGGGCGGGAGCTGTGACGACGGGCGTCTCGTGGTCGCGCAGGTACGCGAGCAGCTGCTGCTCGCGAGCGACGCCGGCGGTGGGGCCCTGCGACTGCTGCTTCAGCGCGATGGCCGGGTTGGTCGTCTCCAGGTCGAACGTCCTGCACGACGCGCCGTCGAGGCCGAGCTCGTCGGCGGTGGGGCACTGCGCGCGGTCCGTGCAGATCCGCACGAGGTGCGTCGGGCGCAGCTGGCGCAGCAGCTCGCCGAGGACGTCGGGGCCGAGGCCCGAGACCCACCCGCACGTGTTGACGATGAGGGGCTCCGCGGAGCCCTGCGCGTCGTGCGCAACGTCGATGAGCGCCCTGCACGCCCTCATGTACAGCTCCGGATCACCGCTCGGCGACACGTCTCCGACGAAAAAGGCGCTGGAGCCAGCGTCAAACGCGTCAGAGGAACGCACAGTAACGGCGACGGGGAGATGCGTGCCTCTGGGGCTCGCGGATGTGCGTGAACGACGGGCCGAACACGGGCTCGTCCACCTGGCACAGGGACACCAGCCCCGGGGCAGAGAACTCGGGCTGCCCCGGGTCGAGGTCGAGGAACAGCGGCGCCGACCCCGCGGCCGCGAGGCTCGACGCAGCGAACCGCGCGAGCGTCGACTTGCCCGCCCCCTTGGCGCCCACCACCGCCACCCTCGCCCTCGTGCCCCGCACCGACTCCGCGAGCTTGCGCCACGCCACGGGCACCGTCACGCCCTCGGCCCCTGCCGCCAGAGAGCCATCAGTTATCGCTCCGGGTTTTTGTCGCAACAAATAGCGCAATTTTCGGGCGGGAGGGAGCGGATATCAAATCAATTGATGGCAGAACCGCAGAACCTTGGCTGGGGAAGAAGCGCGGGAGGCCCTCGATGGGCCCGGCGTCGCTGGAGGGCGACCTGAACGCGGTCTCGCTGGGCAGGGGGCCGGGGACGTCGGCGACGCGGACGGTGACGGCGGCGCCCTGCGAGGGCTGGACGAGGGCCGCGGGGCCCGCGAAGGGGGCCAGCACGGCGTGCGCGCGGGCAGAGGCGGCCACGTCGACGCCGTTGACGCGGGCGGTGCCCGAGACCACCGTGACGAGCGCGGCGCCGTAGAAGGCCAGCTGGTCGCTGGCCTTGAGCGTGATGAGCGTCGACATCAGGGGGGAATGGGCGCCTCTCACAGCAAAGATACGGAACAATATCTTCAGATCTCGATGACGCAATCACGGTATCTTTATTGGGGGATATTCCGGAGTAAATATCTCCCGTGACGTGAGCTATCATCCTCTTTGGAACTCACGGTATTACTATGCTGTGCGTTTGCAGTCTCGCCTCAGACCCAATCGCCCTCGTCGGAGCTCTCCGAGAGCCGTCGGGGCGGTCTGACCTCGGGCACTAGCGCCCGGACCGACGGTGTTCTGCCCGCAGCCCACGGGGCGGACCCCTGCCCCGTGGTCGGGGCCAGCGGGGCAGCGACCCGCGGCTCGGCGGCGACGGGGGAGCCCCCCGACGCTGCCTTGGTGGCCTGCTTGTTTCTGCGCTGGCGCCACCGTCGCACAAGGACGGCAGCCACGATGGCAGCGATCGCGACGAGCGCCACGCAGCCCACGGACGCGCCCACAGCGATGGGCACTACGGAGCTCTTGGGTTTGCTCGCGTGGAGCGCAGAGACGGACGAGGACGAGGAGGCGGCAACGGGCGGGGGCATCGGCTGTGCAGAGGCCGAGTACGCCGAGGTGGATTCGGCACTCCGTGAACCTCTCGCATCGCTCTCCTCGGGTTGCGAAGGCGATGTCGCTGATGATGCCGTTGAAGACGACGACGACGACATTGACGAGTTGGACGTGGAGCTGTGGACCTCCGACGACTGTTCGGAGCTGCCTCCTGTGCTCGAATCCACGGAAGCCGCATAGCTTGACGACTTCTCAGAGGACACGTCCGACGACGACGACGACGATGACGGCACGTGCTCGGACGACGGCGGCGGGTCGTAGCGCAGCAGGAGATGCGTCCTGTCGCACACGGACACCACGTCGTCGGCAGAGCACCAGGCGCCGTACGACAGCGTGGCGCCGTGCTCCGGCAACGTCATCGTGGCGCCCCACACGCTTCTGTGCTCGCTGGTGGCCCCCGCGGACGTGCCCTGACCGCGGTACTTCAGGGCCAGACTGCCCATGACCTCGTGGCCATCGGACAGCCGGTACGCCACCGTACACGAAGTGTACGAGCGGTTCTCGAGGGTGGTCTGAGAAACGCGGGGGGTGAGCGGGGTCAGTTAAGTCGGGGTTTCTGACGGTTTCGGCTCGGGGGCTGCAGGAGCGAGTGCACCTCAATGGCGAAGTCGACGGTTGGCGAGGCCTGCACGACGTTGGGGAGGCCGTCGTCACGGGCACACCGGGACGTGCTCGCGGCAACGGGCGTGAGGAAGGCCATGGTGGATGCTGCGGAGGCCACCGCGGCGAGGCCGAGCAGCAGGGGGAACAAACCGCCTACTGTCATGACAGCGCAGGACAAAAAAAACCAAAATCGCCGCGAAAAAGGGAAAAATGCTGTGTCAGGCGGTGCGAATCTCGGCTTGGCTTGAGGCACCACCAGGCCACACCCCAGGAGCATCCTGCGACACGGCGAAGAACGGCGCCTCCAGCGCCTCTGTCCTCCGCCTCCTGGCGAAGAGGAACTCGGGCGACAATACCATTTCCCTTGAAATTCGCCAGCCACGCCGAGCCCACCGGCGAGAGGTCGTCCCCAAGAACCCCGACCTCCCTCGCCTGGCCACTCCATCCCCCCTCCCCGCCTCCCAACCGGGGGAGATACGCCCGAATATCAAGGGTCACTTTTTTTCTGCTGCAGATTCCCCGGGGCAGATTTTTCACCGCCGGCGGTGGCGCACGCACCCGCACGCACATGGGAGCGACCCCTCCGCAGCTGCAGAGCGGCTACAGCATCTCGTGGAGCCCCAGCGCCCGGTACCCGCGCCACCCGTGGCTCGTCGACGCGGACATCCGCGTGGCGCACGGCGGGCGCGTGTACACAGTGCAGCGCGGGTTCCGGCTGCCCCACGACTCGGCCGTCGCCTGCAGGCCCGACAGGCCCGGGCTCCTGCTGCGCGAGTGGCTCTACGCGACGCACGGGCAGGCCGACGGGGCGCAGTGCGGGCGGGAGGAGGCCGAGGGAGCCGCGGGGCTGCAGGGCGCGCGGGGAGACGAGGGGGAGTGGCGCAGGGCGTTCAGGGACGCCGAGGCGCTGGGGGGCACGGCGTGGTGGCGCACGCTCCCGATGCACGCGTGGCCGGTGGCGGCAACGCAGTCGTCGGCCCTCAGCCTGCTGAGGTCGCCGCCGCCCGACGAGAAAATTATCTAGATTCTGGGACACCACAAAAATCTGCACCGAAATATCCTAAACAAAACAGCGACGGGGCCCGAGTTTGCTTATTCAGCAGGTCGCCGTTGGGGCTTCTGGAGCTCGTTTTGCGCCAAACCGGGGACACTGCACGTAGGCGTAGAATGAAAATGCGACCAGTCGGGCCATGGACCAATGGCGTGTCCCGATTTGGATTGCCGGCCCGCACCGCTGATATCCGAGAATATCTTGCCGCTGATATTCAGTTCACAATACTGCCCTCCGTTTTCGTCGATTGCCATGTGGAAGCGCTCGCTCAAGAAAGGGCCCTACGGCAAGCTCGCCGAAGGCACGCTCCCGTCCTCCCCCACTCCCCCCTCCCCGCAGCATTTTTGCGGGTCGGTTTTTCGCCGGTTTGCACACGCGTTTTATTTCCTTTCCGACAGCGCCTCTGAACGAGAAGCGGGTCCGCTGGACCACGTGGCCCGGGTGCAGGGGTGTTTGGGGCGCCGTACGTGCAGCTGAAGAACGGGCACCGCGTGGGGCTGGAGGAGTGGGAGCGCTGCAACAGCCTGCGGGACTCGACGTGCGACCTGAGCGAGGTCTACCTCTCGCCCTCGGCCATCTCCGAGCCCCCGGCGCCCGACGAGGGCAGGTGCAGGTTCCTCGGCAACGCCGCTGCGTCGCTCGTCACCAGCACGTACCCGAGGTCGCGCAAGACCGTACGATCCTGGGCGCCACACATACCCCAGATTCTCCCGGAGATACGGGAATCGTGATATTATCCGTGGCCGGAGGGGAGAAGGCCCGGGCTGCGTCCTCTGCCCCCAGCATCGCGGGGTGTGAAGGGCGCTGCCTTCTGTGGGAGTGGGGAGTGTGCAGCGGAGAAAGGGGGGGCGGAATCAAGTGATTCGGGCGATCTATGTATGAGCGGATTCTCTTGGTCACCAGCAGGCATTTTCAAATTGCGGGCGGAATCTCTGGCCAGCGCGCTCAACGCGGTTTGCCAACAGGGCGAGAGGTTCGGTGATCCCATCAGCGACTGCGTGGGGGTCATGCTGTACCCGCACGTCTCTGTGGCCTGCATCGCAGACGGCTGTACGCGCTGCGCCCGCCCCGTGCTCTGCAGCAGAGGCCACAGGCACAATTGACTCTGGCCGCTCGGTCCCGCCAGGCGGGTGGGGCATGATCGCCAGGGAGGCTGCAGGCACCGCCTCGAGCGCCTTCATCGAGCAGATGCAGAGGCCTGCGCGCGACGGCGTGCACGACACGCGCGACCTCTCGCGAGCGCTGCTCGACGCCATCGCCAACGCGCACCTCAGGGTGGGCCCCTCTGGCGCCACCCGCCTGGCCACTCACGCGAGCTGCTCCTCGCCCCGCAGATCCTCGGGGACGGCAAGGAGACGTGGAACAAGGGCACGTCGGCCCTGCTGGGCGTGGCCATTGCGCGGCACAAGGAGGCCAAGAACATCAAGACAAAGTACGCGGTCGTCTGCGCCTCTGTCGGCGGCTGCAGGGCCTTTGTGGTCCACACGTGCAGCGGCTCGGCCATACTCGCAAAGGAGCTCACCGCCACCACGACGCCCTGCATCGCGTGCCTGGCCCCCGCCTCGTCGTCGTCGGCGTCGTCGTCGTCCACCTCGGCGGCGCCGGGCGGCGGGGTCCGCGTCGCGGGCGTCGGGGGCCGCATCGGGCCCTCGGAGCTCAACGGCACGCCGGACCTGCGGAACCTCGGGGCGTTCATCACAGAGGCCGAGGAGGGAGACCTCGTGGTGCTCATCACCGACGGCATCGGCGACAACCTCGACCCGGAGATCCTCGGCATCACGCCCACCGCGGCGGCCGAGTACGCGGGCTTCCACGGCCCCTCGGTGCCCCCGGAGGGCGCCGCGTGGTCCGCGCTCGACGTGGCCGCGAGGGAGGCGCTGAAGAGGGCCTACACCGAGTACAAGATGAGCCGACTGCTCGCGGTCTCGGGGTGCGACGTGAAGGTTGTGTGCGAGAGGCTTGTCGAGCACTGCGAGATGACCGTCACCGCGACGAGGGACTACATGGAGGAGCACCCGGGCACGCGCCAGCCCGAGGACCGCACAAAGTACCCCGGCAAGATGAGCCACACATCGTGTGTCTGCCTCCGCGTGGGCGGCCTCAGCCACTCGATGCCCGCTGTGCGTCCACCTGGTCCTGCTCTTTCTAGTCCTAACGCGTGCGGCGAACTCAGTCCAAAGAGGACGACGGCGCTCTTGTCACAAATCTGTCGGGCGTGCTCAGCCCCATAGCCGACCGTGTAGCCAAGAAGCGTGCGTCGGAAAAGCTGCCGGCCCCAAGCGAACTGTCCCTCGACAGCAAGAGCGTGCCAGCTGCCGCTCCCCAGAGCGCGGTGGCCGCCGCGAGAGGAGCGCCAGTCGAGCCCACACTCTCCTTCATGCCGAGGACGCTGGTGATCGGCGCAGTCTCGCTGGTCGCGGCGCTGCTGGTGGTGATCGTGTTGCTCTATTGAGCCCTGTTTGGAACAGTAGGTGTGGACCCACTAATACAGCAACCGCTACTGTACGAAGACGCAACGGTGCTATCTATATCTATCTACTCTGGGTGCACGCGAGGGACGACTCTGGGGTTTGCACAGCCGATGAAGCTTGCTTTGGCTGTCGGCTTGCGGTCGAAGTAGACCAGGTCGAAACCCCCGTAGTGCTCTGGCGCCTGCTGCTGGCCCGGCGAGTGCCCCGGGGAGGGGTCTGGTCTCCACAAGTACACCAGATCCAGCGTGTCGTGTAGCAGCGCGCTTTTGAGCCGCCTGTCCTCGTCGTTCTCCGCGGTCATGGACGGACACGAGTTCACCTCGAGTATCCACGGTTTCATCGCTGAGTCGATAAGGACATCTGCAATCCATCCATACTTAGTAGCAGAACGAGGGCCTGTGATGGGTTGAAGTGGACGGGGAGAGAGGGATAACCGAACCGTATCCATAGAGCTCGAAACAGTGGCGGTCCTGAATGATCACGGGCTGGGCGACCACAAGCGACCGCACGATCGTGGCCTGAATGTCGTCGAACAGGGACGCTGCTGCCTGGGGGCCGTAGGCAGACAAGACGTACTTCCTCACGTTTGAGACCTCCCACTTGCATCGCCCCGTGTACGCCTCCGAGTGTTTCTGCGGCAACCGCGAGTCAGAGTGGAGGCAGCGGCAGCGATAGAGTAGAGAATGCTCTCCCCCCCTTACGTGCCTGTACAGCCACGTTCGTGAGGTGGACGTACGCGTTGCCCACCGTCGCAGAGTCGGTCGAGTAGCGGTAGTGCGAGAACCTCGCGAAGCCGCTCCTGTAGATGTACGCCACGAGGGGCGTGTACGAGAGGACGAGGGTGTAGAGCCGCAGGTCGAACTTCTTGCCGCCGATCAGCAGCGGCCTCTCGATGTAGCGCTGCACGACGTACTCCTCGGCGACCTCCGAGGCGGAGGTGGGCAGGACGCCCTTGCCGCGCAGCAGCGACGCGCGGCGCCAGGGGGCCACCTGCGAGAGCGTCTGCACGAGGAAGATGCCCTTGCCCTGCGACCCCCCGATGGGCTTCATGATCCACAGCGCCCCCGGCGTCCGTTTGAACTCCTCCGCGAACAGCGCGTACTCCCTCGGCATGTAGTAACTGTTGCGGGAGTCAATTGATGCAGGGCCTCAGGGGCTGCTGGCTTGTGGGTCTGCCTGCCCCTCGGCATCCGAATGCGATGCGTTCCTTTCATTCCCTTTGAATTTGGCAGAAATGAAACTGAAATAGTATCTTGGAGAGGCAATTGAATTTGGGGGGCGGAGGCAAACCTCTGCGGGAGAAAGTCGTAGGCGGCGGGGTCGGGCCTGTTCCCGTGGACGTCGGGCGTGCGGCGCGCGCGCTTGAGGTTCTTCCAGAGGAGGTCCTTGCGCGAGATCTCGTAGAAGTTGGGGAAGTGGTTGACGCGCTGCCACTCGCGCAGCCGCGGGGCCCCGCCGCTGTTGAACGTCTCGAGCATCCACTCCTTGTTCACCCACGCCAGGTCCCAGGGCTCCTCCGACAGCTCCACCCCCAGCTCCGGCACTGCGTGGCTCTCGACTGCAGTTCGCGGCGACCGTGAAGGAACCGGAATTCAGTGGCATTTTTCGCCGGGGTCCGCGGTTCGAACCCCGCGGGAGGAATCTTTTTGGAACCCACCCTGCGCGGCGACGAATCCGGCCCGCGACCTGAGGACGCTGGCCACGACGTTGGTGAACGAGGTCAGGTAGCGCGTGGCCGTCGGCGACGCGGGTCTCCCCGACGGGCTCGAAGCGCGTCTCGAGCGAACCGGTGACGCAGAGGAGGCCGAGGACGACGGGCGGCGCGCGCAGCTCTGGGGGCGCGGGCGCGTCGCTGGGGTGCGGGGCGCGTCCTCGGCGTGAGGCAGGCGCTCCACGCGGACGCCCGCGGAGCTCACAGGGCGACTGGACATACGGGGCCACAGAATCTGATCTAAATTGGGACTGGATCTGCTGGATTTGCTGTTCCATGCGGTGAGACACCGGGAATATCCCGGTGTGTTATTCCCGTATGGCTGATGATACAGGTGCCCTCGTGAGTGACGTCCGAGAGTGAGGAGCAAGTGAGCAGACCTTAGAGTAGGGGTAAGGGAAAGGAGTAACAGTTTAACTGGTGGAGGCTCATCTGTGGTCCCTACAGCCAACGACAGCCCGGATGTCAATGTCAGATGCTGACGAGCTCCAGTGTGAGCACCAGGTGCGCAAGGACGAGATGGAGGCCCTGGTCGTGGTTCACGTGGTGGAGATGGGTGAATTGCAAAAAAGGGACAAGGACAGCGAGAAGAGATCCAAGTAGGAGTGACATAGTCAAGCAAGAGATGATACAGGCATGCCAGATCAGGCAGTATGGAAAGGCAGGGTGACAGTAGCAGGGAAGAAAACTATGTCAGAGGACTCTGCTTAATTGTAGTATACTGACTTCTTGTCAAAGCATACAACTGAAATTTCCACCAGCAGTGAGATAAAATCAGTATTTTCACTATCACCAGGAGTCATAAAGTCAAATAAGCCCAAGGTACATCCTGGGTTGTATTGCTGTGGTTACTCTTCCATGAACATTGGAGAGGACGACAGAAAGAGGTATTATTTCATTGTACTGTCCCTTGTGGAGGCCTGTAAGACAAATGTGGATGAGAAGGCCAGTGCAAAGTGATAGAAAGATCAGTGTTAAGAAAATTACAATTAAGGGTAATCTGGTATTTAATGGAACAACCATCAGCAATGCAACATCTTGAACTGGTTGAGTGTAATCCAGATGTTCTGAAACAATGACCAGATGACTCAGATGCTGATGGTTTGGATAGTGAGTTCTGCTTGTACATGGATCTGTAGACTGGAAGAGAACAGCTCAGGATCAATGTTACCATATAAAGCAGAACAGTGTTCTTATTATCAGAGCAGTCCAGATCATCCTGTGGTATACAGAAGACGATTCTCATGAGCACATTCAGGATCAACATAATCATGTAAAGCAGTATACCAATGAAAAACCAGGGAACTTCACAGACTGCCTGCTGGTGCTATATAAATACATAGGTCTTGTGGTACCAGAGACCAAGATTGAGTGGGTATTTAGTGCAGGACTGCTTGATAGGCATGTGGCAGAGTATGTGTGTAAGTGTAATTGTGATACCATTAGCATGGCAGTAGCCAAGGCCAAAATTAAGGTGCTTCGCAGGGCTGAGCAGATCCATTACAGTGATACATGTACAGGATCAGTATCTGCAAACATACAGTGCTACAAGACACAGAAGGCCATAGAAGAACAGAACAAGTCACACATGTGCTAACAATGTGGACAACTGGAACATCACATGTGGCATAAGTGCCTTATCAGATAAGATCTGAGGACTATGATATCACAGCATCCACATGAGAGGCAGGAGCAAAGGATAAAAGCCAGCCCATGGGCCAGGTACAGGAGCAATAGGGCTCTGCAGGAAGACATTACTGGAGCAAACAAAGTCAGATCACATAGTAATAATAATTACAGTGCCAGTGGGAGCAGCTCAGGCCCCCAGGAAGTAGGAGGAAATGAAACCCTGGAACATTCTTATTCCCATTAAATGTCATATCAACTGGGATGCAAGCAGGTTGAAAACTTCTCATGGAAGCAGTATTGATAAGACAAATCATGGGGGATTTGTCTGATCACTTGTACCAACACAGTTATCATACCACCTCGTTCCTGTGCAAACATTTAAGTACTGTACTCTGGTTGGAGGGGACCTGTTATGATCATTAAGAACATTGAAGATGTATCTTTGAAGATCATTATTATACACAAAGACACTGAGTTCATTCAGAAGGATCACCTGCTCACAACTACTAATGTGGTGAACAAAATGAGTTACCTTATTTCAATTTATAAGAATTTGTAGGTGTGATGTGGCATCTGATATGGATATGAGCTTCATGCCTGGAGCTTCATGCCTGTTGGTATGCCTGATAGTAGAACACTGTGTAGCAAGCAGCTTATTAACACAGATGTTTCAATCAAGCTACCAGCTAGAAGAACCAGTTCAGCTGGTAAGAAGAGCAGCCCTCACAGCCTGGATCATCCTGTGGTACAGGAGATGATTATCATGAACACATCCGGGATCAACTCGAGATTGATAATATTCATTTGTAGCTTTGTGTCACTCGAGTGAAAAATAACACAAATGGAGAATAAAGGGACATCACAAATTGCAAATTGTGTGAGCCTCAGGCCCAGTTCTTCACTTGCAAAAGTGGCGAGCCGAAAGCACACACGCCCACAAGACCAGCAAAAAGTGTGTGAAGAGGGACACAGGATCATTGCTAGGCTCAACCTCCGCAGAGGTCGCGTGATGAGGGAGCGCGAAAAAGAAGAAACAGCTCGCTTCCTTACTGAGCCTTGTTGGGCTTGTAGCCGGGGAGATACTGCAGGGGGACGGAGATGAGCGGATGGTCAGAAAATGTGTCCAAAATCTAGAATCTGAATTGAAATCGGAACTCACCTTCCTCTTCTCCTCCATCTCGCGCTCCATCCACCAGATGCGCCCGCGAGGCACGCCGCCCTTGCGCTTGACCTCCTCGAGGCACTCGGAGGCCTGGCGGAACTTGGTCTCGGCGTCGGCCACGGCCGCCTCGACGCGCTGCGTGGCCTCGAGGAACGGCGCGCGGGCCTTCTCGGCCTTCTTGCACGAGGCCGCCTGGTTGAGCTTGGCGCGCGCCAGGGGCAGAGGGTCCTGCGCCTTGAGCTGCTCGAGCTCGTTCGCGGCCCTGTTCCTCGCGACGGTGCCCCCGGTCTGCATCTTGCCCTCGAGCTCCGCGATCTGCAGGAGTCGATTTGTGAGATCTGGATCGGGAAATTGGAATTGAGAGGGGAAAGAGGGTGGGCACCTTGGACTTGTAGGCGTCCTCCTGGGCCTGGAGCTCGGCGAGCGCTGCCTTGTTCTCCTCGTCGGCCTTCTTGAAGGGGGCCTCGACCTGGCGCTGCTCCTCGAGGCGGCGCATCACCTCGTCGAGCGCCGCCTGCGCCGCGTCGACCATCGCCTGCGCGGCGTCCATCTCCTCCTGCGCCACGTACCGACGGGGGCCCGAGTGAGACTCCAGGGGCCACGGGAAGGGTGGTGGCTGAGAGCTGGGGGGGTGCCTTGTTGGAGCCCTGGGGGGCGGTCAGGACGTCGTGCGCGGACTTGCTGAACGAGAAGATGAGGTACCTGTGCCCCCACGACGCAGTCAGCCAGCCGCCCCGCGTTGCGTTGCGCGTTTCGAAAACCCGAAAACCCGCAACAGCCAAGCAGGAAAAAACGGTCGCTCGCAGACAGCACGAGGGCAGACGAGCAGACGAGCCTCGACCCACGCAGAGTAAGGGGGAAAGGGTGAGGCGAGCTCACTCGATGAGGGACATCCTCTTGTTGTTGTCGACGTCGATCTGGCGCAGGCGCTCGCGCAGCTCGATGGCCGTCATCGTCTCCCCGAGGCCCTCCAGGAACTTGTGCGACCAGAACTGCACGCGAGCACGCTGATCAACACCCCCCCCCGGCACCGCTGCTGGAGCGGGGGAGAGGGGGTGGCCCCGCACCTCGTCGAGGTCGTGGCCGTTGGTGCGCTCAGGATCGAGGGCGACGAAGCACTCGACGAACTTCCAGATCTTCTCGGCCTGCCCGCCGAACTCGTCCCAGAAGCCGTTGAGGAACCAGACAGCCTGGTCCTTGTAGGGCTTGCCGCTGAGCGTGGCGAAGTCCGCCTGGTCCTCCTTCAGAACGCGAGACATGTTATCCACAACTGCCTTTGTACAAACAACGAACAAAAATATGAATCTCAGCGCAAAGAATATTTGTTGTGACGCGAGTTACTGTTGGCGGCACTGACGTGCGAGAATCGGAATATAAAGTGTTATGCTTACCACATTTATTTATGAACCCCGGACATGCTCCCACACAGAACTGTCGGCCTCGGACCGCAGGACGTTTTAATTTGCAGAAATGAAGGTACAGATGAGGGCGTAGCACAACGGTAGCTGCGGCTGACTCCAGATCAGCAGGTTGGGGGTTCAAGTCCCTTCGTCCTCAAATCTTTTTTCAACCCAGACAACACTGATTCCGAAATAGTCAAGTGTTATTTTGGTGTTGGTGTTGTGCTTATTCACATGCTGGGTGTATGCGAGCAGAAGGCACCAGTCGCCCTGTGTGCTGGCTAAACAGAAGGGATCAGCGTCATTGTGCGGTAGTCCACGCTGTGGCGCGGCGAGCCGAACTTGAAGCCCGTCGACGAGGCGAGCAGCGTCCTCTGCGAGTTGCGGTAGGATCTCTTCCACAGGATCTCCACGAGCACCCCCAGAGGCACGAGCTCCGTCACGGCAAAGTACATGCCCCAGACGACCGACTGCGCGTCGGCGCCGATGGCCCTGCGCATGCGGTCGTTGACCACGAGGCAGTCGATCGAGCCGTAGACGCCCTTGAGCAGCGGCAGCATCCCGCACATGGCCGCCAGGAACGCCCTCTCGTGGTACTTGACCGCGATCACCGCAAACGCCGTCGTCGCCACCGCCCCCATCGCCCCGCGGAACGTCGAGCTGAACAGCCGGCCTGCGGCGCCGCCACTCGCGTCAGCGTCGGGTGTGAAGCACCGGCAACCAGGGGCGCTCAGAGGGGAGAGGGCCCACAAACAATGTGTCCAGCACAGCACTCTCAGGAAGAGAGGGAAGAGAGGTGTGCCCTTCAGGGCACTGCCCTCGGGGAGAGCACAGGCCTGGCTGGCGACTGGTCCTTCACCCCCCCAGCCCAACTTGGAACTCGCGAGCCTCCGATCCCAATCCCAGAGAGGAAAGAAGCAGCAGGGGGACGGGGCACCTCGCTCGTAGTCGACTCTGTGCGTCAGCTCGATCGCGGTGACGACGACGACGACGACGACGCTGATCGCCGCGCTGGCAGCCGCCGCGGCGATGAGCGTCATGCGCGCCCTGAACCTCCACGTGTCGCTGACGCCGTTCTTGCTCGAGCTCGTCAGCTGCGCCGTCGCCGTCGCCGTCGCGTTTGTCGACCCGTGCGACGCCGTCAGCGCCCTCGGCAGCAGCCCCACGCGCTCCTCCTCGGCCACCAGCCCCAGCCTGTGCCGCAGGTGCGTGTTGGCCCCCGCCGCGTGCGGCAGCGCCGCCGACGCAGAGCCCGCCCGCGCGAACAGCGCCAGCGCTGCCAACAATAGCCACACGGCGACGAAAAACAGCGCCTCGGGCAGCGTGTCCACCGCGTATGCCACCGGGCCCCTCGTGTGTATCTGCGGGGGCCGCGCGAGGGGGGCGGGGGTCCGGTAAGCCGGCGGTCCGCAGCGGCCCTGCGGGGGCGTTTCTCGTTGCGGCTTTATTTTTGGGGGGCCAAGGGGTCGTTTTCAGCGAGCCGCTGACATAACGCCGGTGTGGGCAGGTGACCGCCCGGCGCGGCCCGCCCCGCAAGCCCCGGCCCCCGCGAGCGCGCGGCGCGGAACCGCTGGAAGCGGCGGTACCTTCTCGTCAAACGCGCTGTTGGGGACGGCGGTGATGGCGACGCGGGCGATCGAGAGGGCGGCGACGGCGGCGCTGACGCCGAAGAGCAGCGCGCGGAACCGGAGGCGCGCGGCGAGCGACAGGGCGGCGGCGCCCAGCAGCACGTAGAGCGCGATGAGGAGCGACTTGACGACGGCGGCGACGGTGCTCTCGGCCCAGTAGAAGGGCTCCTCGTCCGACACCGAGACCAGCGCGCAGTCCTCTCTGCTACACGACAGCATCGGCAGAGCACAGAGAGGGCGCAGAGAGGGCGCAGAGAACGGAGAAACGGGGCGGCGGAAGGGGGGGGAGGCAGGGACGGGGGGCGCTGGGGGGTGTGTGGGGGCGCTGGGGGCGGGTTTCGCTGTGTGTGGGGGCGGCCCGGGCTCTGTTGTTTGAGAACCTTTTGGAGTGGAGGAAAAGCGGATGTTCAACGAGTAATTCAGAGGTTTCCTCGCCGCCGGTGGCTGACGAGAATCTGAGGGACACCGGGCGCAATCGATCGAAGGCTCCCGATTCCCCGCGATTCCAAACGCAGGTGAAGAAGGGCAGACTCTTTATTGCGATCGTACACCCCCAACGGCTCTCCCGGTCACTGGACGCTGCGGACGTCCGATATGAGGACGACGCGGGGGACCCGGGTGGGTGCGACCTGCGAGTCCATCGCCACGCAACGCTGGTAGAACTCGTCTGCGTTGGCCAGCGCCTGCTGGCTCTCCCACACCGACACGACCACGAACCGAGCCTCGCCGAGCGTGCGGGCGGCCGGCAGGAACTTGACGACGTTGTTAACGCACCCGGCGACGTTGTCCCGTACCCAGTCGACGGCGTTGACGACCATGGCCGTGGCCGCCTCCCTCGTGTCGTGCTGCACGTGTATCGTCACGCGCACGATGACGCGCCGCGGGACACCTGCGGCAGGGGCGACGTGCTCGACGTGCTCGGTGGCGGGGGCGACGAGGATCTTGCAGCTGCGGGCCGTCGTCCTCCAGACCGCCTGCGAGCGTGCGGGCGGCGGCGACCGACGCGCGAGGACGTGGCGCCACTTGTTGAGCGAGAAGGGCGTGGTGCTGACCACCGTGTGGTCTCCCAGCCTCATCTTGATCCATGCCTGCGACGCCTCCAAGTGCCTGGGCCCCCCTGATGTCAGCCAACAGCGCAGTCCCCCCCCCCGCTGGGCTTCGATGTCGTCTGTCGCTGCACGAGCAGCTGGGAGAGGAAGGGCAGGAGCGCTCACGCACGTGCAGAGAGCGCGTATGGAAAAGCTGTAGCGCTCAGAGGTGCAATCGTCCGCAGGCAGTGAGGCGTCCTTGCAGCACAGCGACTCCTTGGAGTGCACTGAGAGGAGCCCGAGGCACACAGGGCACTCGGCGTCCGTCGCCTTGTCCCACCCCTCGCCGTCCCTGCAGCACACCGCTGCGCGCCTGCCAGCCGAGAAGATGTCCAGGGCGTTTAGGTTGGTCCTCTCTCGCCACTCGGCGGGCACCACCAGCTCCATGTGCTGAACGAATTTCCTAACCGCGATCAGCGAATGAAACGAATGAAGGAGAAGGGGAAGAGATGGAGAGCAGCAGCAGAGGAAGAAAGTGTGTGCCTGTAGGCGCTTGTTGCTCCCGCTCAGGGCGGTGAACGAGAGGAGCAGGCGCGGGGTGCTGGGTCGCGCGGAAGACATTCAACTCCGGTTCTATAAAAAGCAGTGGCTCTATAAGGTCACCCTTCCTAATCCACCCGTACGCGAATTGCAAAATGACACGACCGATATGAGGCAGCCCGAATCCCCTCGCGCGCTCGAAACATCAATGAACTCCGCCCGCTGCCCGCTTCCTCGGGTGCAGTCCGAGGCGCCCGGGAGGCTCTTATTCACTTGTCCGGACAACAGGCAACTGTTACGTAATAGTTTCACTCTTGGACACTGCGAACCTCGGACACGAGGACAACGCGGGGGAAGACGGGTGGCGGGCGCTGCATGTCCAGTCGCCTGACCCGCTCGTAGAACTCGTCGGCGGAGGCCAGCGCCTGCTGGCTCTCCCAGGCCGACACGACGACGAACCTCGTCTCCTCAGCCCCCGGCAGGTACCGCACTACGTTGCTGATGCACCCCGCCACTGTCCGCCGCACAAAGTCCACCGCCAGCACCACCGCTGCCGTGACGCCCGCGTCGCGCTGCACGTACGTCGTCACGCGGACGATCAGCCGCCGCGGGACAGCCGGTGGGACGCGGGGGCTGCTGCGCTGTGCGAATACCACGGCGCTGCAACGCTCTCTCCCCGGAGAACGCTCGGGCTGCGGCCGCTTGCTCGGGGCCGGGCGTTTGAGCCACTTGTTCATGGATACGGACGTGGTGCTGACCACCGTGTGGGCACCCAGCGTCGCTGTGATCCACGCCTCGGTGACCTCCTCGTGCCTGGGAGTGGTTGCCGTGTCGGGAAGAGCATGAAAAACAATGTGGCGCACGTGCACAGCGAGCGGACGCCGAAGTTATAGCGCTCCGAGAGCGAACCGTCAGGCATTGCGGTGGCCCGGGACTCCTCCGTGCCTTGGGGGGTGTGGAGATGTATCGAGAGTATTTTTGGGCAAACAGAGCACTCGATCGCCGACACCGCGCGATCCGGGCCGACCCTTCGGCAGACAGCAGAGCTTCCGACGGCATCCACGACAGCGGCTGGCGTCAGGCCGGCGAGCAGCCTCCACGCCGTGGGCACGACGAGCTCGAGGTGCTGCTCTCGCTCGTGAGCCCGGGGGAGTGCGGAGAAACTGCAGTTGCCTGAAGCCGCCGGTTGCTGCCGTTGAGCGCCGTGAATGACAGCAGGATGCGCGGTGTGCCGGGCCCTACCTCCGCCATGGCCCGGTCCCTCTTACAGCAGGCCAAAATAAGTGCTCAAGAAAAGGCGTCGAGAGATTTACCGAAAGCGTATGCGCCATTGGCTTGCACAATACACGTCACACAAAGTGCAAAGTAAACCGCTCGATTTCTCGGAGCCTGGCCGGCCACCATTCCGTGCCTTTTCCGAGCACGCCCTGCCCCGCACTGCCCTCGGTAGAGTTTCGCTGGAGCTCTCTCGGTACAGCATCGCGGATCCATCGGGTCCGTGCAAGTATGTGTGAGAGAACGATGGGGCGATGTCCGTGTGTGAGGTGCGCAGTCAAGCGAGCCAGCGTGGCCGAGTCACTTGAGGCTCCGGACGTCCGACACGAGGGAGACGCGGGGGAAGCAGGCCGGTGCGAGCTGCCTGTCCAGCTGCCTGCACCGCTCGTAGAACTCGTCGGCGTTGGCCAGCGCCAGCTGGCTCTCCCACACCGACACCACCACGAAGCTGAGCCGCGCGCCCGTGCCCGTGCCCGGCAGGTACCTCACGACGTTGTTTACGCACCCCGCCACGTTGATCCGGACGTACTCGACGGCGTTGACGATGGTGGCTGTGATGGCCGTGTCCCTCTGCACGTGCATCGTCACCCGCACGATCAACCGCCGCGGGACGGCCGGCGGTATCGGCTGGCAGCTGCTGTGCTCTGCGACCTCTGTGCAGCGGCCGTCGCGCTGCGGCAGCGGTGGCCTGCGGGCGGAGTCTTCTTCGGAGCCCCTGGGGCGCGACCGCTTTGCCGGGAGCTTGCGCCACATGTTCATCGAGAACGCGGTGGTGCTCGTCACGGCCTGTTCGCCGAGCCTCATCTTGACGCAGGCCTCCGCGACCTCCACGTGCCTGAAAACCGCCTCGTCTTACGATTGTGCTTTTTTTGTCCTTCCAACTCGAGGAAAACCGCGTTTATGGATTCGGCACGATCCGATCGCCCTTGAACCACCCGGGGGTGTCCTTCGATGAGGCGCACGTGCATCCGGTGCGAGTGGCGAAGCTGTAGCGCTCCGAGATGAGTCCGTCGGGTGCGACGACGGTCTGGCAGAGCTCGGTGTCGCTGTGGGCCAGCAGCTGCACGATGAGCACCCGCGACGCGCACTGGCCGCACCTGATCTCCGAGCCCGGGCCCCCGCAGCGGCACGGGACCGCGGCCACCCCTGCGGCCACGACGGCGGTCGGGGTCATCCGGGCTCTCTGCCTCCAGGAGGTGGGCACGACGAGCTCCAGGCGCTGCAATTATTTATGGTGTCAAGAGAAAGCTCTCACTGTGTGAGGGCAGTGTTCTCTCCCTTCCCCCAGGTTGGATCGTGGCCGTGCCTGGAGGCGCTTGTTGCTCCCGCTGAGGGTCGTGAACGACAGCAGAAGGCGCGGGGTGCAGGGCTCTGCCTCCGCCATCCGTCCCACAGAGGAGAAAGTGGCCTTTGCTTCGCCTTCCAGAAAACCCGGGAATTTCGGAAAACGCTCGGGCCGTGGCGGATTTTGCGCACGCGGCGGTTTTCATATCCGGGCCTCCGGTCGCCAAACGTGTGTGGGGGGCGAGCAAGATACGTGCACGGCAGCATCGGCTGTTTTTGTCTTCGCAGATCGGTCCCTTAGGATTTTCAAATAGTTGTCTAGCTGGGCGGGGAGGACGCGAACGGCCCCGTTCGGAGGCCCACAGGTCAATTGACTCACTCCCGCTAATCACCTCCCCCCTTCGCTGCCGCACCCGCGCGGGCGCCTAGTGCCTGTTGAGGGCGCGCATGAGCCTCGCCTCCTCGCGCTTGAGCATCGCCTCCTCGGGGTCCATGTCCGCCGTCGCCGGGGGCACCACGTGCTGCGGCGCCTGCATCGCCGTCACCACGGGCGACGTATGCGGCGACCCGCTGCTGCTGGCCGCTGCCGCTGCCGCCTGCGCCGTCGGCGACGTCGACGCCGGGGGCACCGCAGGGGCCGCGGCGCCCGCGGGCTTGGCCCACCTGGCGCTCGTGTTGGCCGAGGGCACGCGGACGTGCCCCGGGGCCGCCATCGTCGACGACGACGACGAGCGGTGCGGCTGGTGCCCCGACGCGGCGCTGGCGGCTGCGGCGGCCTGGGCGGCCTCCCTCTCGCGCTTGATCTCCTCCTCGCGCTGGCGCTGCTGCTCGGCCTCCTCGGCCCACGACCTGTTGAAGCCCTGCGGGCGCATCGCGGCCTTGAGCGCGTCGTCTGTCTTGCGGCGCTGCTCCTCGGCCTTGTGCGACTCCTCCTCCTTGGCGGCCTCGAGCTGGTGCCTGAGCGACTCGGCCTCTGCGCGGGCCTTCTTGAGCTCCTCCTGCGCCGCCAGCTGCTGCTGGCGCAGGTCCGTCTCGCGCTTGAGCGCCACCTGCTTCATGTCCTCGACCCTCTTGCGCTCCTCCCCCAGCGCCAGCTCCACGTCGGCCACGCGCGCCTTGAGCTCCGACGCCTCGCGGCGCGCCTCCTCCAGGGCCCCGTCCGCAGACCCCTGCTGCGTCTGCTGCGTCTGCAGCGCCTGCTGTGCCTGCTGCGCCTGCTCCCTGGCCTGCGCGAGCTCCGCCTGCAGCCCCTGGGCCGTCTGCTGCGCCTGCTGCGCCTGCTCCCTGGCCTGCGCGGCCTCGGCCTGCAGTNGCGCGGGCGCCTAGTGCCTGTTGAGGGCGCGCATGAGCCTCGCCTCCTCGCGCTTGAGCATCGCCTCCTCGGGGTCCATGTCCGCCGTCGCCGGGGGCACCACGTGCTGCGGCGCCTGCATCGCCGTCACCACGGGCGACGTATGCGGCGACCCGCTGCTGCTGGCCGCTGCCGCTGCCGCCTGCGCCGTCGGCGACGTCGACGCCGGGGGCACCGCAGGGGCCGCGGCGCCCGCAGGCTTGGCCCACCTGGCGCTCGTGTTGGCCGAGGGCACGCGGACGTGCCCCGGGGCCGCCATCGTCGACGACGACGACGAGCGGTGCGGCTGGTGCCCCGACGCGGCGCTGGCGGCTGCGGCGGCCTGGGCGGCCTCCCTCTCGCGCTTGATCTCCTCCTCGCGCTGGCGCTGCTGCTCGGCCTCCTCGGCCCACGACCTGTTGAAGCCCTGCGGGCGCATCGCGGCCTTGAGCGCGTCGTCTGTCTTGCGGCGCTGCTCCTCGGCCTTGTGCGACGACTCCTCCTTGGCGGCCTCGAGCTGGTGCCTGAGCGACTCGGCCTCTGCGCGGGCCTTCTTGAGCTCCTCCTGCGCCGCCAGCTGCTGCTGGCGCAGGTCCGTCTCGCGCTTGAGCGCCACCTGCTTCATGTCCTCGACCCTCTTGCGCTCCTCCCCCAGCGCCAGCTCCACGTCGGCCACGCGCGCCTTGAGCTCCGACGCCTCGCGGCGCGCCTCCTCCAGGGCCCCGTCCGCAGACCCCTGCTGCGTCTGCTGCGTCTGCAGCGCCTGCTGTGCCTGCTGCGCCTGCTCCCTGGCCTGCGCGAGCTCCGCCTGCAGCCCCTGGGCCGTCTGCTGCGCCTGCTGCGCCTGCTCCCTGGCCTGCGCGGCCTCGGCCTGCAGTCCCTGGGCCGTCTGCTGCGCCTGTGCGAGCTCCGCCTGGAGCGCCTGGAGCGACTGCTGGGCCTGCTGGGCCTCTGCCCTGGCCTGCGCGAGCTCCGCCTGCTGCGCCTCGGACGCCTCCTGCGACTGCTGGGGCTGCTGCGGCTGCTCCCTGGCCTGGGCCAGCTCCGCCTGGAGCGCCTGCTGGGCCTGCTGGGCCTGCTGGGCCTCGGCCCTGGCCTGCGCGAGCTCCGCCTCCAGCTCGGCCACGCGCTGGCGGTCGCCGCGGTTGTGCCGACTCGGTTAGCGAGGCGAGGGGGGGTTGGAAAATCCCTTTTCAGCCGCTCACAACACAGCGCACACCCCACCAAGTGGCACCGGCGTAGATCCCCCACCCACCCCCCGTTCCCACCAACGCCACGCCACGCCACACGCGGGGACGGCGGGCGCTGCCCCCCCTCTGCCGTCCACGCACGCACGCACACGCACACACCCCAAGCGTCGGAGAACCCCGTGGGGGATTTCCGACGGTGTCTGTTTTAGTTCTTGTTCCCTGAGGGCGGGGGGGTGGGCACCTTGTTCGCTGCCTCGGCCGCAGACTGGGCGGCCAGCAGCTCGCCCTCGCTGGCGGCCGCCGCGGGCTGCTGGGGCTGCTGGGGCAGCGCGGCCCTGGCGGCCTCGAGGTCGGCGCGGAGGGCGTCGGCCTGGGCGGCCTGCTGGGCGAGGCGCTCGGTGAGCTGGGCGATCTCCTCCCTGAGCTTGGCGCTCTTCTTCACGCGCGGGGCCCCGTCGTCCTCGGCCCGCAGCTTGCGCGAGCTCTTGCGCTTGTGCTTCGTCTCGAGGCCCACGATCGCCGCGTCGTCGCCGTTCTCGCTGCCCTCGGCCCTGTGCTTCCTCTTGGACTCCGAGTCCTGCAGAGCAGAGAGCAGAGGAGAGCAGAGCAGGGACGCAATCAGTGGTGCGCGTGCGGGTGCAGGTGGCGACGGTTGGCGTGGCGAGGGCTCGCGTGCCTTGTGCTTGTGGTGCCTCTCCTTCTTCTCCGAGTCGCCCTCCTGCATGTGCTGCATGTGTCAGTTATCATGTGCGGGTCAGGTCAACGTTTCTGTGGAGGTGCGGAGAACGAACGACAACCGCAAAAAAAAAGCACTGCATCTTTAAATTCAACCCAGGCAGCGCCACCGGGCGCGGGGGGGCTGCCACGGGGCCACCCGGGGTGCGGCGCCCCCGTGGGGGCCCTGGGGGCACGCACAGCGGCGGCGGGCACGTTCACGGGCTGCTCCTCCTGCGTGGCCATCTCAGACCTTTTTGCGATATATTTCAAATCACAAGAAGGTTGCCACGTCACACACGTCACAAAATATCCGGCTTTTTTACGCAAAAGGGGTAATTGCGTGTGTACGAGTTTCGTAAACCTCCCCCTCAGTCCTGCTGGCCGGGCTTCGCGGAAGGTGCCTCCGGGGCGTTGTCAGCAGTGCGGGGCCTCGACGCGAGTGCGGCGTCGCTGCTGAGTGTCATCCCGGGCCGTCGCTGCACCACCGTCGTCATGCGCGAGCCGGGCGCCCTCTGGCGGCTCGGCGGGTCCGGGGTCTGCGACGGCGCTGGCGGGGGCGGGGGCGGCGGCGCGGGTGCCCCGGCCGTGGAGAGGTCCCTGAGCGACGACGACATGGTCAGCATGGCCACGGGCATCGCCGGACGCGTGGGGACCGTGGGCGCTGGCTTCTCGACGACGAACACGCCGACGTCCTTGGACCGCCTGCGGAAGAGCTTCGACCGGGGGGTGTCCTCTCTGGCCAGCTTCTGTCCGCTCCTGCGCTTCGAGTAGCGCTTGGACTGCTGTGGTCGCTGCTGCTGGGCCTGCGACTGCTGTTGTTGTTGCTGCTGCTGCTGCGGCGGCGGCGGCGGATGCTGCTTCTGCGGCTGCTGCTGCTGGGACGAGAACTTGACGAGCGGCGGCCTCTGTGTCCCCTGGTCTCTGACCGTCAGCACCTCCATGTACTCGCTCATGTGCGACGGCCTGCGAGGGAACTCTGTCGAGAGCGGCCTGCTGTTCGACGGCGTGCCCGAGGGGCTGGCGTTGTACCCCTCGTCCTGCTGCCGCAGCTGCTGCTGGCCGTGCGAGTGCTGCGCCGCGAGCATGGACGACACGACGACGGCCGCCTCTGGCACCACAGGCACGGGCATGGGCGCGTGGAACGTCTGCCTCCCCGCAGTCGACTTCCTCGGCCTCTCGACGGTGGGCAGCGGCGACAGCACGCCCAGCGTGTCGTTGATCGTACTATCCGCGGGGGCGGCTGCCGACGCGAGCACCGACTGCACGCGCGCCTCGAACCGCTGCGCGATGGTCGACTGGCCCTGGAGGCGCAGGAACCTCGAGTACTGCTGCATGCTCGCGCAGTTGTTCGGGTCGAGCTCGAGGCTGCGGATGTAGTGCTCGTCTGCCTCGGAGAACCGCCCGCAGTACTCGAGGAACTCGGCGTATTTGTAGTGCGACATCGAGTCGAGCACGTTGGTGCTGATCGCACGCAGGAAGAAGTCCTCCGCGACCTTGACGTTGGTGTTGGACGACGGCAGGACCTTGAGTGGCGCCTCGTCGAGCAGGACGATGCGCTCGAGTATCTCGCCGCAGTGGCACAGCAGCGTCCAGCTGCAGGGAAACATGTCCAACGCCTCGGTGAACAGCTCGAGCGCCATCTCGTAGAACCGCTTGGCCGACTTGAACTCCTCCGCCTCCGCCAGCCGGTTCGCGCGGCTCATGTACAGGTACCCCAGCGCTTGCGAGATCACGTTGAGATGCTTCACGCGCTCTCCGATCCGCTTGATGTCTCCGGTCCCCAGCGGCTGTGCTGTGAACCACCTTTCGGGCTGCTTCTCGAGCTGGGTGTGCGCCCTGCGCGACATAAGAGAGGGCGAAGGTAAAGGGCAAGACATACTCGTGGTGGAAGCGGACGCCGGTCATCTTCTGTAGTCGCTTGAACAGCATGACCTTGCCTCCCATCGAGGGCACAAACAGGGACACCGAGTACTTCATGCCATCCGGCCGCATTTCCTCCGGTGCGAGGCCGTACTCGAACTGCGCGGTTGTCAGTCTTGCGACAGTCTTTCCTTCCATACCTTGGCTATTAGGGCCTGAACAAGGGTCTTGTCCCAGAACCGATCCGACGGCTCGGACGTCCCCAAGGCCAAGTTGAAGAAGTCCACGCAAAGCGTCCTAGCGTATCGCACGTCAAGAACGTCCGCTTTGTCATTCTGGCGGCATACCTGTAGGGCTGGTCGACGGCAACAACGCCCATCTCCTCGTGCTTCTTCCTCAGTTTTGCCGCGAGAAGGGATTTGAGGACGCGGGCGATCATCTCCACGAGCAGAAGGCCGAGGATCTTGGGGTCCTTTGACTGCGCCCTCACCCTGCCCAGGAACCGCATGTTGATGCCTCGGCGGTGCATCGCCTGCGTCAGCGGGAAAGTCTCTATCCTGTTCACGCCGTGCTGTTGGACAAGCTCCGGCAGCTCCAGTGCGAACGCGGGTATCACTTGCTCCATCAGATATCGTGTTGCCTCGCAGACATCCTGAAAGTGCATGTTGGACCTCTCGACGAGAATGAGAGGAAAGCGTACAGCGTTGATCCTCTCTTCCGAAGCCGGATCCTTGATGAAGTTCGAGAACGCGTCCGGACAGAGACTCATTCGGTAGCTCTTAACGAACTCGGGTCGCAGCAGGCGATAGTAGCGAGCGGCCTTGACTCTGCCAGTCAGCCAGTCAGTAAACAAAGGCAAAAGGACGAGACGGTACCCGTCTTTCGGAAACTCTGGCGGAAAGCAGCGGGCGAAGTCCACCAGGTACAGCTTCCCGTCCTATGTATGGATGAGAGTGAATGCAGTGTCATGAATAATATTTCAATACCTTTCCTCGGTGCCCTTCGAGGTCGAGGGGCGTGTACAAGGGCTTCCCGTCCACCACTCGCTTCTTCAGGTTGAGAACCTGGCGGCACAATAGCTTTAGCAAGCATTGCGGATGCTATTCGCTACTTGCCTTGGTCGCATTCTTGAGCTTCCTGACCAGTTCTTCGTCCTTGCAAGCGAAGCTTTTCCCCGCATCGGCGCTCCCATAGACAAGCGTCTCCTTCCCCTCGATTGGAAGAACACTCTCGGCGATGAGTCGGTACCCTAGTGCAATGTCAATGACGTGTTCCGAGTGGTGCATGCGAATAACCTCTGTAGTCCACGAGCACCATCATGGGGATGTACACGCCATGGACCCACGTCGTGAGGCAATTGAAGATGTTGATGCACCCCTTGAGCTCGTGGCCTATTCAACAGAGGCTGAGTTGCGGTGGAAGTGCGTTGCTCTGCTACCTCCGGCCTTTGAGGCGGCGTAGTCTGACCCGTATATCTTCTTGTTGTCCCGAGCGAACTTGAAGTAGATGTTGTGAATCAGGTACTTGTCGCCACCGGCCATCCCCAGGTCGATCGGCTTGATGCTCTTCTGCTGAACTGGAATGTACAACTATGCCCAGGCAGAACCCCATTAGCCTCTCGAAGGGAAAAAGGCTGCAGTACCTCCGCGATGATGATTTTCCCGAACGTGGTTGCCGCGTAGATGAAGTCGTTTGCCTGCAGCAAAGAGGGTCACCCGAAGGAGCGATGAGAAGAGGCGCTCCGTACGAGGTTGATCAGTCGGATCATGGTGTTGCACTTCGAGGTGTCCGAGGTCTGGGATCCCCATTTCTGCATTTCCTCAATGCACTGCTGGAACCTCAAGTTCCAATCCCCGATCGCAGCGCCACTCCCGTACTCCGGCGCTGCGTTTTCGATCAGCTGCCGCTTATAAGAATGGCAACTCACTGGAGTCCGAGTCTCGCAGAACATCCATCGCTAGCCTCTCCAGGTCGCTCTCGCACGGCGTGGCATTTTGAGACAAGAACCCGCCGTACCCGGCGAGCGTCACCGGAGCGCGCGGGGACTTGAGTATCGAGTTCGCGGCAGCCGCGAGCGCGTTTGCAGCATAGGGCTTCGTGTCGGGCAGCGGCGACGACTTGTCTCGGTTGTAGTACCCCTCGCTGCTGCCGTTGTACCCCGTGTCCGTCGCCACGGGCGACGCCATCGCGGCAACGGCCTGCGAGGTCCCGGGCTGCTCCTCCAGCGGCTTGAGCTTCAGGGCCGGCACCTGCTTGTCTGTCTTGGGCTGCTTCTCTGCCTTGAGGACCGTCGCCAGCCGTTCCTGTGGGCGTCGCCGCAGGCGCTCAGTGTCCTCCACAGGGCGCGGGAGAGGGCGGGTCTCCGGTACCTCCGACAGGCTGCGGAGCCTCTTGCCCCGGTCCTCCTCCTCGAGCGGCCTCGAGGACATCTCGGACACGTCCTCTGTGCTGCCGACGGTGAACCCCGCGGGGGGGATGCCCACGGGCACGAACTCCTGCTTGAGGATGTTCTCCCTGCGCTGTATGACGCTGCTCTGGTCGCTGGCCGGGCTGCTGTTGAGGATGGCGTGCGCCAGCTTGGCCATCCAGTCCGCGTACGACGCGGCGTCTGGCGCGAGGAACCGCTTGGCGCGCGGGCCGTTGGTCAGGCGGAACGCGAGCTCGCCGTGCGCGGGGTCCGGCGTCACGAACCACCCGACGAGGTCCGCGACCTTCTTCGGCTCGGGCGGCAGCTGCGAGCGCGCCCATCTCGCCGCCGCGGCTTTCCCGCCTCTGACGACACCGCAGGCATTTCTCAGGGAAAGGCTCGGAGTTGCCGGAAGCGGGGGAATCGGGGGGGTTAGGAAGCCCAGATACCGCTCCGGGAGATCGTAGCGCTTCAGGAAGTGGTCCTCGAGGACGAACCACCTGCGCTTCCACGCGTGCTTCGAGAACTTGCCCTGGTGGGGGAGGGGCACCCCCGCGGGGACGCGTGCGCTCGTTTAAGCGGCGCGGGGGCAAGCCACCGTTTGGGCCAGAGGTGCGCTTACCTGCTTTGACAGAATTCCCTCCTTGTAAATCGCGGGGCCCGCAGCCGGCGAGCACGGGCCCGCAGACTCGGCCGCCGCGTCCCCCTCGGGGGGCAGTGCGACCTGCAGGGCGGGTGAGATCCCGCGCGCCCCCGGGGCGTGTGGCGGCACCTGTGAGAGTAGGACTGGCTCCAGATCGGAGAGCGCCCCCGCGGGCGTGGGGATTTACACTGAAAAGATCTTTTCAGATACAGGTTGAACTTTGCTTAGTGCACCAAAGTTCAGCATCCAACGGCTAATAGATGCACGCGCGACACGCGTCGGGTTGTGACATCATCCAAGGAGATTGGCTTTGTTTGTATTTGCATCAATTGTATGGGGATAATGTCGGAAGGAAGAAGGCTTCATCAGCACAGCACAGAGAACACAGTAGAGAGCACAGCCAGGCAGGCGTACACGTTCTGGCTGTGGGCTGCTCCCGTGGGCTCATCGAGGCTCCAACTCGATCCCTTGCTCGAGACAGTGCTTGCGCTGTGTGGCATGCTGGTGGTGCTCTCACTGCGACTGCTACCAGTGTTTCCGCTGTGTGTGCCACTTATGGTGGAGCTGCTGCCGGTGGCGGAGCTGTGCCCCCTGCTGGCACTCTCCGAGTCGTGCGGCTTGGGGGTCAAGTCAGAGTTCGAGTTTCCCCATCCCATCACAACCGCTATCGCCTGTGACACTGCCTGAGCGATCTTGGCATCACCGAGAGTGTTGGGGTGCCACTGGCATCCCCTCTCTGTTGAACCTATTGAATCGGGTCAGGCCCGTATATCAGCATTTTGGGCGTACTGTCCAACGAGGGGATGATGACCTTGTGAGCCTTTGGTCCGACGGTGTTGACAACGTCATTGATGTACGGGGACCACCTGTCGGCGTCCTCACAGAGCAGGAAGAAATGGGCGGCAGGGAAGTGCCCCTGCAGGCTCTTCACGAACTCCACGTAGGAGCCCACAAAATCTTGGCGAGCTGGCCAGTACTGATCAGCGCCACCCTGGTAGTCGTTGGTTCCCAGGTAAATAACAATTGCATCGGGTGCGTATGAGTAGTCCCACTAGGATGACGTGAGTGGTGTATCCGAGTCGAGTAGTAGTTTCTACCAGGGTGCCAAGACTCTCACTAGTTGTGTACTTGTACCAATAGGGCATTGCTTTTTCGGATTTGCCCTGATCCTTTCCATTGTTTCTGCGAATTCCTATTCCGCTCCAACATTCGGAAACAATTTGAGCCTGCGTCATTTCAGAATGAATGAGGATGGGTGTCTCGCACGTTCAGGAAGGCGGCAACGAGCGAGGCATAGGACTGAGTGAAATCCTCGGTGTCCAGGGTGAAGGGGCAGTCGAGAGTCTTTCCCAGATTCCCGAAACCGCAGGTAATGGAGTCCCCGATGACCTCGATCTTCCTCTTCGGAACCGACGTCACAGGTTGCACGGTCGAACCCTGAGAGCACCGTTAACAATTGATAAGGCAGGATCAGAGTGCCTGAGCCAGATGGATAGCATCCAGGCGCGTCCTCGAGTACATCAATTCCGACCTTTTCACGGCCTTGAGCATGTGGCGGCGGGAGGCATCGAGACCAGTGATCGACCACGCCCCTGCCTCGTTCTTCTTGTCGAACCTCCGCTCACCGTCCACAAACACGGTCCACTGAGAGGGAAACTTATGGTTAACGCCGTGCTGCTTTACACACGTACCCATGAGGGCTGCCACGGCCCATCGACATCGGTCAGGTCGAACGACACATAATCCGAGCCGGAGAACGAAATCTCGAAGCCCACGCCCGACCAGCCGCCCACGGGTGCAGCCGGGGACTTCCTGTCCCACCGACCGTGGTACACGATGTTGGGGTTGCTGGGTACCACACCATTTTCCGGGCCCCTTCTCCTGTGCACCACGTCTGAAGGAAATGGCGGTTATTTTAGAAATTTTGTGGGCACTTGAGCACTTGAGGCACTTGAAAACTAGCGAACGCACCGACGTTCTCCGTGCATTCGAGGAGGAGTGTGCTCGCGTTATCTCCAGGGGCGCAGGGAGATTGCGCGCATTGTCCTGGGGCTGAGCAGAGCGTGAGGAAGTGTCACTGATCATTCGGTTTTTGGCTGAACTACGCACCAGTGGACGACGAACACCACGAGCACCCAGACAGCGCGACACATGCATGGCACGCGGTGGCCTCAGAGCAGGGGAAGAGCGCTGACACGCACAGAGAGAACTGAAGAAGTGCGAAGCACCAAACGCAAGCAAGTTGAATGAACATGACGGTTGTTCACAAATGGCAGATTTTCACTTCAGATACACAGGAGGGCACTTTCCACGTCTGTGGATTCGCCTCTTGGCTGCCATTTCCACGAGAGCTGCTGCAGAGTTCGGAGAGAGAGAGCAAGTAATTAAGAAATATTGTCTCTGACAATGAGCGAGTTGTGAGAAGAAAATACGCCGATCTGGTGTCCGACGGAAAAATTGTGCAGCAGTGCCTCTCATTTTCTGTTTCGCATTGTCATATTGATGCGTCTTGTTGTCGTGTGATTCGAGATCTTGCAGTATTTTGTGGGAAAAGAACTATGTCTTTTTGCCTCACTGCGGTACTCGGTACCAGGTGGTCCCGAGGTGCCAATGCTGGAGCTTTGGCAGCAGGCCAGGCCATGACCATCCGTGAGAATAGGCTTGATCAATTCCACCAAAAGGATATGGTCAGCAGCTGTAGGGTCTTTGGGACTACCTCTTCAATCAGATATTTGGCAGCACTGATACTATGTACTTTCCCTGTGGCGTATTTACTCCCTGCCCTTGGCCTTTTGCACGTAGTCCTTGAAGTTCCTCTTCAAGACCTCGGTCTGGATAGCCCTGACATCACTGATTACTATCTTGGCCTGATCTGCCAGAAAAGTCACATAATCAATTGCCTCGTCTGGCTTTCCACTGTCTTCCCTGTTCAGCTTCATCGCAGCCTCCAGCATGGACCTGGGCTTGAACCCGTGTAGTACCTCGAATGGTGAGCATCCCAGCACTCTCAAGAATGCAGTGTTCAGGCAGAATGCAACTGAGACCACCTGGGTGTAGTGTGCACGAATGCACGTAGCAACTGCTCCACATCGTAGTTGACTCTCTCCACGGCCCCATGCCCTTCAGGGTGTCTAGGAGCACTGATATGGTGCTTGACCTTGAGCAGTTCCACGAACCTCTCGACCTGTGCTGCACTGAAGCTCGATCCTCCATCTGTAGTGATGAACTTGAACAGTGTTCCCATCCTGCAGATCCAGTTGTTGAAGATTCCCTCAATAGCAGTCTCAGCTGATGTGTTCTTCGTTGGAATCAACACAATCCAGTGTGAAAAACGGTCCAGCATCACGAGAATGTACTTGAACCCCTCAGACTCTATGAGCTCTCCGATGAAGTCGACGAATATGCTCTTCAGAGAAGCCTCTGTCTGCAGAGAAACAAGCATTCCTGCATGCTTCTGGCATGTAGCTCACTCGTTGGATCACTTTCTGAGGTCCTGTTCCATCCCACTGCCTTGACCCGTTCCAGACCTTGCGATCCCACAGTGACCTGACAGAGGGTCCTCATGGGCAAGAGCCCATATCTGGTCAATGACCTCGTTGTTTGGCCGTTCCTTCAGGCAGATCCTCGTGTCCACCTGATGGGCAGGAATTCCCATCAAAAGGGTCAAAATCGTAGCAATCGATGAATAGCACATGCCTTAATATCAGAAGCTCTTGTATGCATTTGAATTACGATTTCACAGAATTTTTCAAATCAAGGGATTTGTGACAAAGGCGATATGTGCTGGCATATGTGCCAGGCTATGTGCCAGCGGCACAGCTCGGCCATTGACTATGCTGGTGGCACAGTGTATGTGCTGGCATATATGCTGGCCTATGAGTCGGCATGAAGAGTTTCTGTAGTTTTGTGGTCAATGGTAATCAATAAGAAATTCAAAGCAGACACAGTGGCTTTCAATTGTAATAACCAACTGGTTTCATTGCTTTAGTCACACTCAGGGTCAGATTCATTGGAGGAGAGGGCATCAACATCATCACTGCACTCAGCAGAATCCATGATGCAGTCCTTTGGATCAGCCATAACGTCATTCAGGCCATCGAAGGACGCATCTGGGTTGATGAATCCCTCTTCAAACATCTTGAGGTCCATCTGCAGAGGACTGGTTGGGAGTAGCTCATCGGAGTTGGAGAGCCAGGAGTCCAGGTTCGCATTACTCCAAAGAGGAGACTCTCATTCTGTATGACGAGTCGCCTGCATGATGTGCTCTCCAAGGTGTTTGACCTCCTCAGTAGTTCCCTTGATGGTGCTGAGCCTGTAGCGCAGTCCCTGAGCATCAGCATCACAATTGAAGGGCGAATCTGGATGAACACAGTGCTCCAACCAGTTTTCGTTGTCCTTGGCAACTGAGATGAGCGTGGAATGCTGCTGGATTGATGGCAGGGATGCCTTGCAGTGCGTCTTGATGCTTCTTACCATCTGTGAGAGTACAGTGTGTTGCAATGAGTGAATTAGATGAAGTTATGTTGTTTTCTGGCACTTATGCCGGCAGAATATTGTATGTGCCAGCAGCATATAATTATGTGCTAGCAGCATATACAATGGCATAAGAGGAAAACTGACCTTTCACAGCAGTCATCACTGCAGTGAGCATAAGGACTGGCCCTATTCGTTTGAAGAGTGATGGTCTCGAGAATAGCAGCCCTGTGAGTCAGATGCAAGCCACCAGCAATCCATAAACCGAGGAACTGGGCAGTCATAACCTTATACTGGTGGTGACGAGTGGCGTAGAGCAGCTGTGGACAGAGCTGCAGGAGCCCTATGAACTCCAGAGACCTCCCAGCACGTACTGTGGCCCTCATGTAGCAGTTGGACAGCCCATAGTGCAGGCAGAAGCACAGAAGACTTCGGGGACGAGAGGGAATGTCCTGACACTGGGCAAGACAGTTGATCAACATCAGAACTGTGGGGTCATAGCTCAGGTGGGACGTGACAGTCTGCAGCACCCATGGCAGCAGGGCAGAGACTAGAAGCACGATCGTGTCATCCAGCTGAATGAAGTTCTTGAGCATGTCCTTTGTTCCCTTGCAACCCAGGAAAGCCAGAGTCGGGGTAATGAGGCAGTCCCACATCTCCCTGATTGCAAAGGCCATTGTCTTCATCTGGCCAGTGACGGGATGATTGTACTGTGCAGTGGGCTGTCTTCCTGGTCACGCATTCGCCATAGCTTGGAGAACACCTGCTGGTCGCCCTCGAACACTGGCATCAGGGGCAGCTGGGCACCAGTGGCCACTCCCAAGCGAGTCTCCTCCACGAAACGGACCATGTCCGTATAAGAGGCAGTCTGTGCAGACTCTGTGCTGCCACCAGTCCACATCTGGCAGCTGATGAGTGTGGACAGATGCCTGTTGCAGCTCTTCACAGGAGGAACTGACAACGGGCACCCCGTGTTGTTGCAGTACATCCCCCAGAAGAAAGCCCAACGAACAACCTCTCCCAGCACCTCCTTGACAGGTCGTGGGCATGACAGAGAGCTGCCAGACAGAGACATCCACGCAAAAGTGCAGGAGCTGCACTCGAGAGGCAGTACATGGGAGTATGGCACCAGTGGGCAGTACATTGCACACAACTCCACGGTTCGCTGTACCTCATCCAATGGCTGTTCTGAGGGCACAACACCCCTGGGCAGTACGTTGGGAAGTACGACATCCTCCTGCAAAAACCAGGCAAGGTCAGTTTTTTGCTGGAGTGATGCAAAGTGAGATGCCACAACATGCTCTCTGCTGGCACATAGCATGTGCCCCCGGTATATAATTATGTGCTGCCAGTATATAGTTATGTGCCGTCAGCATATAATTATATGCTGACAGCACATAGGAAAGCTAATGTAACAAAACAATGTACTGCAAGTGTCACGTCAAGCAATGTAGCGGCGTGTAGCAGACCCTGCCGCAGCAGTGCATAGCACAATGAATGAACTACGCGGCATAGCGAAGGGTCCACTGCATGCTGCTACGCATGGTTTTGCTACGTGCCACTACACATGATGCCGCTATGCGCCGCTACAGTAGCACTGTGTAGCGGCGCGTAGCGGCATCATGCATGCCACCTCTCACCCTGCATCTGGATCAGCTGATGGTGCAGACACTCCCACGTTCTGAGACACTCTCACCATGCTATG
>CACRSC010000003.1:101514-137299 GCA_902651635.1 Mastigamoeba balamuthi
ACCCATGTGGCCAGCCCTCTGCAGGTTACACTGTGTCGAGTAGTACCTGTCACATGTTCTGCAGCGATATGGTTTGTCCTTCCCGTCCTTCCTCTCATGTACTTGACCTGCAGCTGTGTGTTTCACCTGGCCTTGCTCTCCTGTTCCTGCAACATTGCCTGCTCCACTCAATCCCTTTTGCATTGCTGTCTCAGTGTGCAAATGACGTCAAGTGCAAATCAGCCAGCTGGCAAAATCTAGGCTGCTCACCCTCAGGCTTCCGCTACACTTTGCTATGCAATTATTTCCGCTACACACTGCTATACATACCTTTGCTGCACTGTGTAGCGGATCACCCTCCACAACGCATCGCTACATTGACATCTGCTACACAGTGTAGCGGATGCACCCATCACTACATGCCACTACATCTGTCTTTGCTACGCCATGTAGCGGAGGTACATAGCTATGCTCAGCTACACAGGTGCCGCTACGCACTGCTGCTGAAATTCACTTCCGCTACACTATGTAGTGGAGCATGCATAGCACTGCATAGCGGAACTGGATCCGCTATGGCACGTAAACGTGCTCGACATAGTGTAGAGCGTGTCCAACTGCACTCTCTGCAGGTAGTCGTCATTGGGTACTATTCCCCCCACACCACACCATGCAGCATCGTGGCATGCCTGTCCAGATGCTGGAAACCACACCCTGCAGCCATCTGCAGGTTGTCTGCAACCTGCACACAGTGTTTCTGCAGAAGCATGGCCTGCTTGTGCCTGGCCTTATCCAGCTTGTTCGTCATTGTTTTACAATTGTACACGAGTTGAAGCTGGGTGTGCCTCCATCCCCCAATCAAGTCCCTGGAGTTGAAGCTGGGTGTGCCTCCATCCCCCAATCAAGCCCCTGTATCACAGGCCTCAATGACACGCCGTTCTGGTGAGTTCTTCCCTCTTCAAACACACAATCATGTGCCAGCACATGCTATGTGCTGGTGGTTTAAATCTGTACCAGCAACAGTGCCAGCAGTATATAGTATATGCCACTGGCACATACTTATGCCAGCCATTATGCTGCTGACATATAATTGTATGCCACTGGCACATAATTATATGCTGCTGGCACATAATTATATACCACTGGCACATCACTATATGCCACTGGCACAATCACTGGCACTGTATATCCCTTTACAACCTGACATTATTTGTGTTATAGAAGTGGTTTCCACGACCACTCCTGCAGCCCCAGTTCAACGCGAGGCCATGGCAGCAACAGCAGCACCAGTCGCTGAGCCCAAGCTGTCTCCTGAGCCCCAGCAGCAGCAGGACACTGACGCTGCCTCTTCCTCGTTATCCCTAACATTCTCCTCAATGGATGCCTCTGTTGGAATACCATGCCAATGTACCTGGGGTGGCTCTAGTAGAGTGATCGTGTAGCCCTGAAGATCCCTGATCCCAATCAATGATCACATAGTTGCCCACTGGTGCTCCCTCAACAATGTACAAGAAGAGTTCCCGTTCTGGTGTGTCTCTGGTGAACTGTACCTTCATGTGGGTCTTCTGCTCTGTCATTTTAGACGATTCATCATGCCCTAGCAATGTGACTGCTATCTGCTCCCTTGGCTGAGCCTCGACCTTGACCTCTGCTGGCAACTCAAACACTGTTCCCTCAAGCTTGGCTACTGGCCCTGCTGGTACAGCCTCTGCTCCTTTGTTGATCCTGGTATGAGATCCTTGCCTGCCATTGTTGTGAGCATTTTCGTGACCATCTCAAATTCACTCTGTGGGGTGCTTTCAGCATTCCTCAACACAATAAAAGAGACACAAACAAGGAGCTCTCGTCTCACTCTGGGCAAAAAAAGGAGACTTATTCGTCCTTTCTGTAATACCAAACACTCAAATCACTTACCTTGCATATATGTAACTGACTTTGGCTTAGCATAGACTGTTTGGCCATTCAAGGCCAGCCAGCACGACATCCCTTAACTATTGATATCACTGATATTTTGTACTTTTGCCTCAACAATTTAGTATTTTCCAGCCCTTGGATGAGACCCAAATACATGTTCAAGTAAGAGATAAATGTTGGATAGATAAATCAGGAGAAACCTCAGTGAATCTGTACCCTGATTATTGCACTGAGCATTGCTGCAGTTTGAGATTAAATAGCCATTCAACCTGACAAGAATAAATGACATACCTGAACAGAATTTCAGCACATAGCTTACCATTTATCTTATCACCATGAATGAAAATTGTATTTACATTATTGTTGAAGGAAGGAGCAGAAGAGGACTTCGTCAGAGTAATGCAGATAAAATGGTAAAGAGTATAGTCAAGTCAGACTGCAAAAACCTAAAACATGCAGCTCCTGTAGACTCGTGAAGGCTCCAACTTGATCCCTTGCTTGAGATAGTACCTGAACTGCTACTGCTGCCAGTGTTCATGTTGTGGTTGCTTGGTGTGCTAGTACTACTGTGAGTGCATTCCGAGCTGTGCGAGTCTGAGTTCGAGCTGCCCCATTCCATTACAGCGGCTATTGTCTGTGACACTGCTTGAGCTATCTTGGCATCACCACGAGTGTTAGGGTGCCACCGGCATCCCCTCTCTGTTGAGCCTGTGTATAATAAGATCAGACCAGCAACCGAGAAAATGAACATACTGTCCAACGAGGGGATGATGACCTTGTGAGCCTTTGGTCCGACGGCGTTGACAACGTCATTGATGTACGGGGACCACCTGTCAGCATTCTCACAGAGCAGGAAGAAATGGGCGGCAGGGAAGTGCCCCAGCAGGCTCTTCACGAACTCCACGTAGGAGCCCACAAAATCTTGGCGAGCTGGCCAGTACTTATCAGCGCCACCCTGGTAGTCGTTGGTTCCCAGATATATGACAATCGCATCGGGGACATAGGAGAAATCCCACTAGTGGATGTGAGTCATCAGAGTCAGTGTTTTGGGTACCAGGGTGCCGAGACTCTCGCTGGTTGTGTACTTGTACCGATAGGGCATTGCTTTTTTTGATTTACCCGTATCGTTCCCATTGTTTCTGTGTATCCCGATTCCGCTCCAACATTCGGAAACAATTTGAGCCTGCGTCATTTCAGAATGAATGAGGATGGGTGTCTCGCACGTTCAGGGAGGCGGCAACGAGTGAGGCATAGGACTGAGTGAAATCCTCGGTGTCCAGGGTGAAGGGGCAGTCGAGAGTCTTTCCCAGATTCCCGAAACCGCAGGTAATGGAGTCCCCGATGACCTCGATCTTCCTCTTCGGAACCGACGTCACAGGTTGCACGGTCGAACCCTGAGAGCACCGTTAACAATTGATACGGCAGGATCAGAGTGCCTGAGCCAGATGGATAGCATCCAGGCGCGTCCTCGAGTACATCAATTCCGACCTTTTTACGGCCTTGAGCGTGTGGCGGCGGGAGGCATCGAGGCCAGTGATCGACCACGCCCCTGCCTCGTTCTTCTTGTCGAGCCTCCGCTCACCGTCAACAAACACGGTCCACTGAAGGGATAAAAAACCAAACGTTAACACCGTGCTTCTGGGAAACACGTACCCAAGAGTGCTGCCACGGTCCATCGACATCGGTCAGGTTTAACGACACATAATCCGAGCCGGAGAACGAAATCTCGAAGCCCACGCCCGACCAGCCGCCCACGGGTGCAGCCGGGGACTTCCTGTCCCACCGACCGTGGTACACGATGTTGGGGTTGCTAGGTACCACATCATTTTCCAGTACGCGCCTGCGCATCGTGTCTGCGCAGGAAAAGACGGTTGGAGATAACGACTTTCCTATGGGCACGAGACATTTGAGGACTGAGGACGCACCAACGTTCTCCGGGCATTCGAGGAGGGTTGTGCTTGAATTATACCCCAACGCGCAGGCGAATTGCAGGCATTGGCCTGTGGCTGTGTCGCAGACGTGGCAGATGATCAGTTTCCGGTTTCTTGAATCAGCTTCGTACCAGGAGAAGAACACCACGAGCACCCAGACACCGCGACACATGCTTGGCACGCAGTGGCCTCTGAGCACGTAGGTCGTGCTGGCACGCACAGAGAGAGCTGAAGAAGTGCAAAGCACCAAACAGAAGCAAGTAGAACGAGCATGACGGTTGTGCACAACTGATAGATTCCCCTCCAGATACCGTACGCGGTGATCCTTGCCCTGTATCCGGAGATTATCCGACTTCATGGCCACCCACGGGACTGGCGCTCAGTCTGAGCATGAGCAAGCATCTGGGTATTGAAGGTGAGCTTTTGTGGAGAGCACTATTGCCCAACTTAGGTGCCCAAGATTTTGCTCTTCCAGAAACGCAACTGGTTTTTGCATCTGCCTGATATGCGAAAAGGGGGGGGGGGGGGGTGATTCAAGCTCGAGGGCGTCTCGGATCTGCTTACAGAACATTATGATAAGCGGTTTATTGCATTGCTTTTCTGTGTTGGCAAGCAAACGGAACTCCGGCAAAAACTCGGTCAACGTTCTCTGCCATAGCGTATAGAATACTGCCTGAGGTCTTGATGGCCCTGCTGATTCTCTTGATCGATCTCGGCTGGGTGTGAAAGCGCATGATTGCAGGGCCCAGCGTAGTGCACAGCGTAACGCCGCTGAACTTGTCGTGCCTGATGGAGGCCTCGAGTAGAGTGAGGATTTCGTACAACACCACGCAGCTGTCGTCCGACAACGTGGTGGCCAGAGCCGCGAGGAGCTTGATGTGCCTTCTCTTGCTCTGCTTTGTCCGCTTGATCGACATCAGCTTCTCGAACGCGGCGCTCGGCACCAGCGGGTCGCAGAGGTACAGCATGTTCCTCACGAACGAGGCGATGGTGTTTGCCGAGTACTTCGTGAGGTCGGTGCACAGAGCGCCGCTCGACGACTCTTTCCACAGTGCCATGAGCTCGAGGGGGAACATCGTGCAGCAGAACAGACTCGTGTCCAGCGTGCACTCCAAGACGAGCTGGGGAGGAATCACATCAGAGTCAGTCTTGGGGCCCCCGTGGTGTGTCGCTTACATAGTCAATCGCATGGGCGACGGCTCTCCAGATGTTGCTCGCTGGCGGCAGTCCCGTAAAGAAGTGCATCTGCTGCCCCGTCGTCCGCGACATGTGGACGAACGCCGGTCCCACCAGGGCTGCGCCCAGGATCTCTACTGCCGAGTAGTTCTTGCCCAGCAGAGGCGACCCGAAATGCGACGACTTGGGGCGTGCTGAAGTGCTCGAGTCCGGCGTCCGGGAGACAATCTCGTCGCTCGTCCTGTCCGAGCCGTAGCTGCTGAGCCTCCCCTCTCTCGACGACGCGCTCTGCGAGTCCGTGGCCTCGCCCGAGTCGAGCACAGCCACGAGGCTAGGCTTCCGCAGCAGAGGCAGAACAAACGGGCCGTCGCCGGCGTTGTCGCACGAAACGACCGCGCTTGTCTCCTCCTGCTCCTGGGACATTTCAACCCCTCCTCCAGACTCCTCTGCGAGATGGGGATACGCGTTCCCAGCCCTGTTCTCTGCAGCGACTGCGGTCTCGCTGACGGAGACGTTCTCGACTTGTTGCATCCGTGGCGACAGGCGGCACTCGGCAGCGGCCCTGGACTCGAAGTCGAAGCTACGGTCGCCAGAGGGCCGACGCTCCGCGGTCGACGTGTTGTCGGTGGGCGTCGCGAGCGGGCTGCGGGAGTTGGCTGCCAGCATGGCGAGCACGGCCCTCTCGAGCTTCTGCTGCTCGGCTCGCAGCCGCTGGGCCTCGCGCTCCTTGGCGACGCGCCTGAACTCGGCCTTCCAGCCCCTCTCCTCCTCCTCCTGCGCCTCCTCGCGCCTCCTGCGCTCCTCCTCGACCCTCCTGAGGATCCCGGCCATCTCCTCGCGCTTCCTGCGAGCGTCTGCGTCGTCCGAGTGCAGGATGCGCATGCGCTCGGCGATGCGCTGCTGGTCGAAGGTGCAGTGCGCCTTGAACAGCGCGAGCGGGTGGCCGGCGGCCTGTCGCGGGCCCCAGTCGGCTTCGGGAGAGGACTGGAGCGTGCCCCCAGTGCTGGCGTCTGCGGGCTGAGGGGATGGCGTGGGCATTTCTTCAGACCCCAACGGTGTTTGCGGTTTGTGACGAGCCCCTCGTGTCGGGAATCTGATGTTTCACGATCAATGCGTCACCCGATATTTGAGAAAGTCGACTGATTCCAGAACCCAGGGAGGGGAGGCGCGTGCGCCATCCTCCTGTGTCCGCGCGGTGTCGCCGATGACCCCCCTGCCACCTGGCTGCGCGGGGCGTGGTCGCAGGCAGGCGATTGGTGAAATCGGAAGCATGAGTCGAGATATTTCTCCACTGAGATCTGAGATTGTGATTTTGGGCACTTCAGAAGAGCAATCAATATCCGCGCTCGCCATGGCGCAGACCGCGGCGGTGGACAGGGAGGCGCTCCAGGCGCTCGACGACCACGAGAAGGAGGAGTCCTGGCGGGCCTTCGAGACGTTCCTCGCGCGCACGGGCCGCACGCTGCTGCAGCTCAGCGAGGAGGAGGTCCGGACGCTCGTCAAGGACCCCGAGCTCTCGATGCGCTCCAACCAGCAGTTCTACATCGCCCACAGATTTCTCTTGATGACAAACCCGTTCGCTCCCCCCGTCCTCCCTCTCCCCCCGCGCGCTTCGATTTCGGCCCCCCTCCGTTTCAGTCGCCTCTCGTAATTTTTTTTTGAATTTCGCGAGTGCGGTGTTGCCGTGTGCACGTGTTTGACGGGTTTCGGGGCAGTGGGCCTTGGTGGAAGGTTCTCCTGACCGGGTGGCGTTGGCCTGGGAGCGGTGTGCGACGGAAAAAGGGCAAAACTGGGTTTCAAACTCGGCCCTCGCTTTTGATCTGGAGGCTACTTTCCCCTGCGGTTAACTGTGTGTGTGTCTTGGGTGCGGTGGCTGTAAAAAATATCTTCTAGAGCGCTTTTCTCGGGCCTACCTGAGAGACTCACCACCCGCCGCAGCCGCATGCAACAACCAGTCGTCTCACCGCGGCGTCTCGGTGTCGCGACCCCCCTGTGAGCCCCAAGCGGGTGGCTTTTTGGCTGCTTTTTCGCTGGATGAAATGCCCCCTCGAATTCTAAACGCAATTCCCTCTCCTATTGGGCTGTACGCGTGCAGGGCCGCGGCTGCCAGGGACGCGCCGGTGGAGATCGGCAGGGTCCGCCAGAGCACGAGCAAGGACGACCTGAAGGCGGCGGCGGCGTCTTCGTCCGAGTCGTCTGCGCCCAAGGACCACTCGTCGCGCCACCGGAGCACCGGCAAGCACGGCTCGCGGTCGCACAGCCGCGCGGGCAAGGACAAGTCGTCCAAGGACGACAAGGACAAGGACAAGGACTCGTCCAAGTCCAAGCGCAAGTCGAAGAAGGTTCTCATCCCCCCCGCCCCCGTCGCCAAATACACAACAACATCACCAAAAACAACAAGAAACACCGCCACTACCACACACGGGGGCGGGCTCCTTCTACTACAACCACCACTACTGGGGCGGCGGGTTGAGGCAGCCGGCGAAAGACGAGGCAGTTCTTAACTCGGCGCCAAACACGCGGCGGCACGGGCAGGAGCGGACGTCGCCGGTGCCCAGCCCGCAGGTGCGGTCGTCGCTCGACGGCGAGTCGCAGGGGACGGCGAGCCACAGCCACAGCCCCAGCCCGCCGCTGTCGCAGAAGAACGACGCGAGCTCGCCGTCGCCGCGCGAGGACGGCGACGACGTGGGGCCGCCGAGCAGCATGCCGCCGCAGGACGACAAGGCGTCGACGAAGAACACGGGGGTGTCGTCGACGCAGCAGGACCAGGAGCAGACCAAGTCGGACATGGCGGTGCGCGCGCTGCTGGAGGAGCAGAAGGCGGCCAACGAGCAGCTGGCGGGGCAGTTCCAGCAGCAGATACAGCAGCAGAAGCAGCAGCACCTGATCCAGCAGCAGACGCTGATGCAGCAGCTGGAGATGCAGAAGCAGCAGCTCCTGGCGCAGCTGCAGCAGCAGGCCAACGCCATCCTGCAGCAGTACCAGGCGCAGCAGCCCGCCGCCGTGCCGCAGGTGCAGATGCAGCTGCAGGCGCAGACGGAGCAGCAGCGCCAGTACCTCGGCCAGCAGCAGCAGCAGCAGATGCAGGCGCTGCTCCAGGCGCAGCAGCAGCAGCAGGCGATGCTCGCCGAGCAGCAGCAGCAGGCGCTCGCCGAGCACCAGGCGCTCTGGAAGCAGAAGCTCGACTCGCTGCTCTCGTCGGTGCAGCAGAGCGGCGACTCGGGCGGCCTCATCACGCTCGACGACGTCGCCAAGGGCCTCGCCAACGTCGACATCAACGCCGGCGGCGCGGGCGAGCAGAAGGAGGGCGACGCCGAGGGCGCGCAGCTGCCGGCCCAGGAGGCCATCGAGCTCCCCAACGACGCCACCGGCTCTGACGCGGCCAACGCGCAGTCGCTCCCCAGCGCGGCCGGCGCGTTCCACCCCGACGTGGCGTCGAAGCCCGTGTCACCCCCGAACCCCGACTGCACGGGGACGGACCAGCAGCAGCAGGGGCAGGAGCAGCAGCAGCAGGAGGGGGAGGCCACGGTGGAGCTCACGCCGGAGCAGCAGCAGCAGGTCGCGGCGCTGAAGCAGCAGCTGGAGAAGCTGGCGGCGGACCACGCCATGGCCAAGCAGCAGTACACGGCGTACCTCCAGCAGCTGCAGCAGCAGCTCCTGCAGATCGAGCAGCAGCAGAAGCAGGCGATGCTCCAGCAGCAGCAGCAGGTGGTCGCGCAGCTGCAGGCGCAGAAGCACCAGATGCTGGTGAAGATGCAGCAGCAGGCGCAGCAGCTCCTGCAGCAGGCGCAGATGCAGGGGAACCAGGCCGTGATGCAGCAGATACAGCAGAGGTTCCAGCAGCAGACCCGCACGCTCGACCAGCACATCATGCAGCAGCAGCAGCAGTACCTCCTGCGCATCCAGCAGCAGGCGCAGGCCGTCCTGATGAACGCCCAGGCGCAGGCCCAGCAGGCCCAGCAGCAGGCCATGCTCAACCTGCAGAAGATCGAGCAGCAGGTTGCCAACGTGCAGGGTGCCATCGCCAAGATCGAGGGCAAGCCCATCCCTCCCCAGGCCGAGCTGCCGCTGGGGTGGGCCGCGGCGACGGACCCGCAGGGACGCGTGTACTATATCAACCTCATCAGCAAGACGTCGACGTGGGAGAGGCCCACAGTGCCGGCTGACCAGGTGCCGGCGCAGGCCAAGGAGAACCCGATCGACGCGCAGGTGCAGGCCCGCCTGAACCAGCTCAAGCTCGTGGAGAAGCAGCTGGTCGAGCAGAAGAAGGCGATACAGGACCAGCTCGCCGAGAAGCAGCGGCAGCTCGAGGACATCAAGCTCAACCGCAAGGACGAGGCCGAGTCCTCGGACACGCCCGTGTGGATGATTGACTACAAGGACCTCGAGTTTGAGCAGAAGATCGGCGAGGGTGGTTTCGGCGACGTCTACAGGGCCAAGTGGCACGGTACCACCGTCGCCGTCAAGACACTCAAGGGCCCGCACGGCCACGGGGACACGCTCAACCCCAAGGAGGTCGAGAAGTTCAGCAAGGAGGTCACCATCCTGCGAGCTCTGCACCACCCGCAGCTGGTGCTGTTCATCGGCGCGTGCCTGACGCCTCGGCTCTGCATGATCTCCGAGTACATGGTCGGCGGGTCGCTCTACGACCTCTTGTATGCCAGCACCCGGCTCTTACTTGCACGAGTCTCTGACGCGTCGTGTAAATTACGTGCAGGTATAAGAAGAAGATGCTTCCCAGCCCCGAGAAGAGGAAGCAGTTGTCGCTCGACATTGCGCGCGCAATGGCATACCTGCACCAGAGCACGCCCACCGTCATCCACAGAGACCTCAAGAGCCCCAATATTCTGGTACGTAACTGGTCCGCGAGAAACCCGCTCGTCTCACCAGAGCGCGCACGCCGTGCAGCTGGACGAGAAGGCAGAGCACGCCAAGGTCTGCGATGTCGGGCTCGCCAAGGTGAAGGAGACGAGCCAGGTGATGACAGGCGCCGTGGGCACGTTCTACTGGATGCCGCCCGAGATGCTGCGCGGCCACTCGTACAACGAGAAGGTCGACGTGTACAGCTTCGGCCTTGTCGTCTACGAGATCTGCGTCGCCAAGGTGCCGTTCATGGGCATGTCGCCGCAGCAGATCAAGACGCGCGTGGGGCAGCAGAACGAGCGGCCACAGCTGCCGACGAGCGTGCCGTCAAAGTGGCGCGACCTCATCCAGGCGTGCTGGGACGCCGACGACACCAAGCGCCCGCCGTTTATCGACATCATCGAGACGCTCACAAGCTTGAAATGACGGCGAGGGCGGGCCCGCACCGCGGTCGCTTGTTTTGTGGGCTTATGTTTCTTTCTGTTCTGCACTGTTCTGTTTTGACTGCATCGGATTCCGAGGTTGCGCGGAACCCCCAAGTCCAGTAACTGCACACAACGTTCTCCTGTCGTTAGTTGCCTGCCACTCTTATGCGCCAAAACACACGCCCATGAGTCGTTCCTACTGACCAAATACAACCGTCATTCACTGCCACGCCTCCGCCCTGACGAAGAAGTGCCGTCACGAACCGGTTGGGAAAAAAGATCTAGATTCATCCTCGATTCTAGTAGTAGCACAATTCAGCGAGGTGAGTCGCCCGGCGGTTTCTCGACCGGCACGTACGCGGCGAATGAACTCTGTTCAGGTCCACGTGAGCTCGCCCCCCGTGAGCCCCGATCCCTCCCCCAACCTCGAGGCGTGCAGGTGCTCCTGCCCAACGGCTCAGCGGTCAGCGTGGGCGCCACCAGCAAGTCGTCAGTCGACGCTGTCAAGGTCTCCTCAGCACAGCGCCACTGCCCCCCCAGACTCCCCACTCCGCCCGCCCGCAGGAGCCAGCTGACTCCCCCCTCTCCTGCGCATGTCAGCGGCTGGTGCTCGCTGCAAGCCCGGCGTCGTTCCCCCTGGGCCTTGCGGATGTCGTGCTCGGGCTCTCAGAGGTCGCTGCTGCCCCCTCTCCCCACTCCCCTCCTCCACCAGAGACGCTCACCGCGCAGTACCGCACAGGCATGCCTGTTCCGCGTGGAGTTCAAGAGGATCGCAGACGCCGCGCAGCAGGTCGCCGAGCAGTTCGACCGAGGTGGCCCGGTGACCATCAGAGCGTTCTCCAAGTCCGTCTCGCTCGCATCAGCGCGACACGGGGATCTCACAGGCACAGGAACAAGATCGAGACGATGGGGCTCTTGCCGCTGCGCTCCCGCTCCTGCTCCACTCCTGCACGCCGCCTGGCCACTGCGCCAGGGCCCCGCCAGCCGCCCGCGAGTACGAGCTCGCACACCAGGAGAGCGTCCGACTGCAACGAGGCCGTGCGGCGCAACAGTGCGCAGGCCCCTCCCACGACGGCCCTGCTGGCCACTGGCCTCGTCCCGCGGGGGGCCGCAGTCCCGCCGCCGAAGCCCCCGCGTGCCGAGACCCAGCCACTGCTGCGGGCAACGCCCGGCCATGCGGCCACCTCGCAAGTGAAGGTCACAGTGACACCGCCAAGAGACTCGTCGAAGCCGGGACAGCGATCACCAGTCGCCCCGCAGTTGCTGGCGCAATCGTGTTCACCCATAAGCGTCGCGCCCCCGTCGCTTCCATCGCAGCTGAGCCCGCTGGCGCTGTCTCCCAGGGCTCTGCCACCGCCTCCCTTAGTCCCTGCGTTCTCCGCTCTGGACAACCAGAGGACACCAAAGGAGGGTGCGGATGCACGCAGGACGCAGAGGCACCACCGCCCGAAACCCTCGCCACAGTGGAGTCCCCCGCCATCGCCGCCGCATCTGTGCGCGCCGCCACCACCTCCATCGACCTCCGCCCCCGTGCCGTCGTCCGGGGACAGATCCCCGAGGAGCTCCAAGTCGATGGAGAGTTGCAAGGCAGAGCTGTTCGGAGGTGCCCGAGTGGCACAGCACACGATGGAGATCCCCAACCTCAAGGGCCTTGAGGTCTGCAGCTCTCACGAGATGCACTCAGTATCTAACACAGCGCTCTGACAGGCCCTCGGAATCGACGAGACGACTGGAGACGACCTCGAGTCTCTGCACTTCCACCTGACGATGAGGACGTAAGAGACAGACACAAACTAAATCGGAATTAACATGCAACTACAGGAAGATACTGGAGGAGCTGAAGACGTGCGAGAGCAAGTGCGCGATCGGGCGTGTCGTGTGCCAGGCGCACTACACCGAGATGCCCGTGCCGCGCACTTTCCCTCTGGTCGTCCCCATTTCGATCTCGTCGGCGTGGCCAACTCCCACGCAAGTCCACGTCGAGTGCAAAGGTGCTTCCATTATCACACCTCCTTTCTAACGCAAATCCATCCCAGTGGCTATGAGCGTCGCGGAGGCCCTCACCGTCGCGGGATACCCCACCTACGCAGTCATTCGGGTGCGACCTCGACAACGCTCCTCGCCCGGATTAACGAGGCACTGCAGATCAAAGGGACAAGACAGTACATCGTGAACACAGCTGCTCCTCTGCACTCGTTGTGTTACCTGCGCGACTGCGTTACCAGGAGGAAAGCCGTCGAGTTTTGCGTCGAAAGCCCAGACCAATATGCGGCCAAAGTACCACAAATTCGGTTTCCCTGTCATCGCATTAACCGAAGCGCATCAGTTCAAGGACGACAAGCCGCTCAGAGAAAACAACTTGTCCAGGGCTCAAAGCCAGTGCTTTCTCCTGTGCTACCCCATCAGTTCTGTTCTCCCAGAGCGCGAGCTTTGCATCAAGGTCGCCGGGATACACAACTTCTCCCTCTCGGTGTGTCCAATCCACAAAGCCGAAAGATAACATTTCGGCAGGCACTTGGCGACGTTTTCGATGTCAGGCGCACGCTCTCTGACAGCAACATCGTCGTGTGGGTGGAGGCTGCGATGTACTCTATACAATCTCCAAAATACGTGCTGACACCATGCACGCACCAGCTTTTACGGCTCAACGAGGATCGACAAGAAGGTCATGAAAGCCGACGCACAATCGGACCTGACGTGGTTCGAGTGGCTGAACAGCGGCCTAAGGATCAGAGACCTGCCCAAGGTGGCCCTTGGCTAGACTCCAGCGTCAACTGACAGCCGACCAAACAGGAGGCCAGAGTCTGCTTCACGGTCATCGCAGAGCAGAGGGCCAGGCGCGTCATCGTCGGCAAAGTTGCCCAGAGCCTCTTTGACCACCTCGGGGTCCTGCGCCAAGGGACGTTCCTGCTACATCTTTGGCAGTTCCCGCCGGACGGCAGGCCGATATGTGCGTGACACTCAGGAATCACGAAATCCGACACGTGTGCGCAGGGACTCTGGCGAACAACCCGGAGAAGGCAGCGTTGGCTATGATTGTCGAATTTCCCTCGTACTCCGGGATTGCCCTCTACCGGGATGACCCTGACCCTAGCAACATTCAGCCCTCGCGAGAGCCTTCAGAGTACACGGTTGGCCAGATCGACGCCGTGCTCAACCTTGGTGAGCTTAACGTCCTGATCTCCGCTCTCGCAGCTGTCGCTAATACCGGGCCAGATCCTCTGCACGACCTGCAGCCCGACGAGAAGCTGCTGTTGTGGAACTATCGCGACTGGATGCGCAGGAACAGGCCCAGGTCGCTCTCGCGCGTGCTCCAGTCTGCCAACTGGCTCGACGCCTCGCTCAAGGCCGAGGCAGTCGGGCTGGCAGAGGCGTGGAACGTCACACCGTTCGAGGCCGTTGCTCTTCTGGACTCGATGCACATCGACTCTGCTGTCCGAAGCCGCGCTGTTCGAGCGCTCGGTGCGTTTTCAGACGAGGACCTCGTTGACTTCCTGCCCCCGCTCGTCGAGGTATTACCGCCGTCAATGCTGGCTGCCTTTCTCACCATCCCCATCCATAGGCGCTGAAGTTCGAGCTGTTCCACCATTCGGTCCTGGCAGAGTTTCTGCTGATACGGGCTCTGCAGAACCAGCTCGGCGTCGGCCACTTTCTCTTCTGGCTCCTGCAGTCGGAGGCGCACGTGCCAGAGTACCGGCTGCGATACGGCCTGCTGATCTCGACGTACCTGTGGGGATGCGGATCGCCGCGGCTGGAGCTCGGGACGCAGATGACGCTGGTGAAGCTGCTCACGGCAGTGCAGAAGAAGGTGAAGGAGACAGGGAACAGGAGGGCCATAGTGGAAGACGTGAGGCAGATTTCGACGTGGAGGGAGAAGTTCCCGCTGCCCACAAACCCGTCGTACGCTCCACAGCCATACATTACATCCGATCTCACATCTCTCAGCGTCTACGTCGACCACATCGTGCCGGAGAAGTGCAAGTGCATGAGCTCGGCCACGGTCCGTGACAACATCAACAGTCTCCGGCTTACCCAAGCGCATCGCAGATCCCACTGTGGCTCGAGTTCTGCTCCACCGAAGGCTCGGAGGAGCGCAGGTCGCCCGTCATTTTCAAGGTGGGGGACGACCTCCGCCAGGACTGCCTCACTCTGAACGCGCTGAACATCATGGATAAGGCAACTCCGACCTCCAACAACACCCGTCTCTCCGCCACAGCTGATTCGTGCACGCAGCTGTGGAAAGCTGAGGGGCTGGACCTGAGGCTGTCCGTCTACCGCGCAGTGCCGACAGGGAACGAGGTCGGGTTCATCGAAATCGTGAGCAACGCAAAGACTATCGGGGCCATCCAGAAGGCAAGCACCCGCATTCATTTCAGCTCGCTTCCGCTTTGCTCAAAAGCGCGCACATACAGGAAGAGAAGGGCATCACTGGCGCTCTCCAGAGGACCCCGCTCACGCTGTGGATGGAGCGACAAAACCCCAGAGGTGTGTCCGTTGATTTTGGCCCATCATTTGACACCGCAGCCAGCCGAGGACAGGGAGCTGGCTGTCGAGAACTTTGTGCTGTCGTGCGCCGGGTACTGTGTCGCGACCTACGTGCTGGGCATAGGCGACAGGCACAACGACAACCTGAGTACGTCCCACATCCCCTGCCAGCCTGAGCTCGACTCAACGGCCCTCCGCCGCAGTGGTCGACACTTCGGGGCACCTGTTCCACATCGACTTTGCGCACATACTGGGCAACACGATGAAGTGGGCAGGGTTCGACCGGGAGAAGGCCCCGTTCGTCCTCACAGAGGGTCCGCCAAGCAGCTGCAGCCGCTTGCCGCGATGCACTGACAGCGCCCGCAGAGTTTGTGTTCTTCATGGGCGGTTTCGAGAGCCCCAACTTCATCAAGTTCATCACGACGTGCTGTGCCGCCTACAACGTGCTGCGGCACAACTCGGCCATCTTCTTCAACATCTTCCGAATGGTCGCGCTCTTGCCCGAGGGCTGCAAGCAACACTCTCACAGCTGATCAGATGACGGGGGCCGGCATGCCGGAGCTGAGGGAGAAGAACGACCTGCTGTACTTCCGCGAGTCGTTCAAGCCCGAGATGAACGACGAGCAGGCGGCGTGCCATTTCATGGACATGATATACAGCTCCGTCCGCTGCACCACGACGCTCATCAACTTTCTCAGCCACTCCATCGCGCAGTCGGTCACAAAACTGCTGTAAGGGTGCGCTTCTGAACCCACTGCCTCTGTAGAGTGCATTGATACAAAACACGGTGCATATACGCAAGCTTCATGACACTGTTGTACATAGAGTGAGGAGCGTTTCATTCTCAGGCCGAGGAACCAGGACCCCGATTCATCGCTTAAGCTTCCTTTATTCAACAGAGAGAGAGGCCAGAGAGGTATTGTGCTCAGGCTCCGGGTACATACTCGTCAAGAGCTCACGCACGGGCCCGGTGGCGTTGACGAGACGCCTACGGAGCAGCTCACCGGCCAGATCGTTTTGCTGCTTCCAGCGCGCAAAGTGCCTGCGGATGCATGGGATGTTCGAGCCTTTGCCGGCGTCCGGCCCCCTCTGGGCAACGGCTTCGTACGGTATGTTGGAGCTGCCTATGTGCACGATCTTGGGCCCTGTGAAGTTTGCGATCAGGCCGCGCTGGGCGCAGTCGCAGCGCGTGAGGAACCCAACGAAGCTGTCCGAGAGGACCTCGAAGTCGTTGCCGACCAGGGCTTGGACTATGTCCTGGTCTCCCTCGAAGATCTGCTGGTCTAGCATGCTCATAAGCGCTTCGTACGTTTTGTTGCTGGGCCGCAGAGACATCATGCCACTGTTGAGGAGCTTTCTTCCCCACGGCTGGCACCCCCAGTTATCCTGCATGCAGACCAATCTGATTACGCGATGGCGAATTAGCGATATGAAGAGAAGGCAATGGTTATGGAGCGAAGGATTTCCGCACGGCGCCTTGACGTTGAAGAGATTGTCAATGTTCTCGTGGATCGCCACATCGACATCGAGAGAGACAACTCGGTCGAACAGACCACTGGTGTGGAAGACCTCGAGTTTGTTAAGCAGTGTCACCCAGCGATCCCTGCCGGGGATGAAGTTCGGGTGCGTCTTGTGCGGAGGAAGGCGCAGCACTCGAATTCCAGCGAGCTCCATTGCATCGATGGCTGTCTGAGTAACATGGGGGTCCACCAGGACGGCCCTCTGGCGCAGTGACCCGACATCGCGGAGGCCAGCATCGAGAGCAAGGACAGGACGCAGGAGGGAGTCGTCGGACATGTACGACACGTACGCCTGCCGCGCGAGGGGCTCGCCGGGGGTGGCTCCGTAGAGCTCCGGGGGCTTGAAGGCCACCGTCTTCCTAAGGTGTACGACAACGAAGGACCCTGCGAGAACAAGAAGCATGATGAACAGCGCTAATGCCTTCGCGCAGCCCTTCACTCTGCGTGCTACTGCGCCCGCGGGCACAGTGGCATCCAGCGAGTCCGTCTTCAACAGAATGCACTGACTGGGACTTATCATGATGCCTCTAATTTTTCAAATATAGAACAGTTCCAGCTATTTCACCCCTTCTCTTTTGATCTGAATTTCCAACTTTTTCTTTTTCTGAAAGCCCGATTCCATCTGCATCACCTCTGCGGCTGACCACTGAAAGACGTTTTTTTGGTTCAGACTTTTTCATTTCACTCCATTTTTTCAAATACTCCTCATTGTGCTACAGACCTCCTTAGGCGACGACCTCATGCGTCCACCCCTGGCGGCAACGCTCTCTCTCATCGTACTGTTGGTTTACTTCATTGCCAACCTTGTGACTGGAGGCCAACACAGCCCGTGTCTATCCCCCGCAACATTCCAAAGAAAGCTCTCTGCAGCAGGCTCGTTTCCTCCGTCTTCTCCGAGCAGAAGTTCTCACTGGCTCTGACTCCTGCACCGCAGTAAACGGAATCTTCACGGCCCCGTTTATTCACAGAACGGTCGCACAGTTCGTCTCAAATCTTCTCTTGTTCGTAGCTGCCGCGGCCAGGTTCGAGAAGACACGTGGGACGCTAAGTCTAATGGCCATGCTCCCCGTGGCACTCTTTTCCCCGATTTTTGTTCATACCATGGTTTCCGAGATTTTATCCTATCTTGGAATCGAACCCCGGGCTCCATACGAGTGTGTCCATGGATCAGGCGCTGCAGCTCTTGCACTGCTCGCGATCTGTTGCGAGTCAAGCCCCAAGCTGGATCTCGAGCCCCTTGAGATCGCAGATGTGAGCATTTTGACTCCACCAGAGATTTATCCCTGGCTCGCCTTCTGCCTACTGGTCGCAGTATCGCCTTCAGTAGCGACGGCGATGTGGTGTGGTTCAGGACTGATCTGTGGATACTGCTGTGCGTGTCTCTACCCGCAACCCGATCTATCCGGGGTCTCACGCACCGGACGCAGGTATCTACTCGGGGATACTGCGTCTGTTGCCACCTCGCTGCTTTACAGCCTGGCTCCAATCTTCCAGGATCGCAAGGCCTTTTCCCAGTGTCTGTGCGTTCTGCGGATACGTTGATCTGCCCAATGATCCGGTGGAAGATGGTGTCCATGTTGTCATAGATATGTGGCAATGTGTAGCAAGAGGTGTCTCCAGCAAATCCAGCTCCATGAAAGCAGGGGCGGTAGTCGTGTTACTGACATTGCAATTTGCTGCCCACACGATGACCGTGCGCTACTCACGTGCGGTTCTGCACGAGTCCTATGCACCCACAGCCCTTGTTCTACTCAGCGAATGTATCAAGGCGCTCATTTGCCTTATCGTTGTCGCAGTGCGGGAGGGCGGCGGCTTTAGAGCCGCAGGCTCAAGGGTCGCCACCGTCATCCGAGCTGTCCGACCCACGATGTTTGTCCCCGCCACCGCCTTTTTGGCACAGAACTTGCTGGTCATTGTCAGCCTCAAGTACCTCTCCCCAGCGACGTTCTCAATTCTCGTTCAATTGAAGACAGTATGGACAGTACTCTGGTCCATCAGCATTCTCGGTGAGCAGATGATCTATCATTTTTTCTTACCGGAGCTTACCTTGCCGCTGCTCAGGGAGGAGGTACAAAGCAGGCCACTGGAAGGCAATCGCGCTGCTGCTGCTTGCGTCTCTTTTGATTGACGTCAGCGCCTCGAGCTCGGGGCCTGAGCAACACTCGCTGGCGAGGATGGCAATGGGTATTGGGGCTGTGCTGGCTGTGGGTGTGCTGAGCGGGTTCAGCTCAGTCTTCCTCGAGTGGATCCTCAAGGACGCCTCACACACCTCCCTCTTCGAGTGCAATCTTCAGCTGGCCCTCTGCAGCCTCGTTCCGGCAATTATCAGCTGCATCGCGTTTCGCGGGTTCCCCGACGTGCTGCGCATCGTCCGCTTCCAGTCGGGCGCCACGGTTGCAATCGTCCTCCTCAGCGCCGTGGGCGGCATTCTCGTTGCAGGCGTCACCAAACTGCTGGACAGCATCGCCAAGTGCTTCACTGCCGGTGCTGGCATGTGCCTCACGACTGTCGCCAGCGCGGTCGTCTTCCATGACACGCTGTCCCGCTCCGTCCTCGTTGGCATCGCGGTGGCAGCCATCAGCATTTCCAACTTTGCCGCTGAGCAGCCTGCACCACAACAGCCAATCCCGACACAGGAACGTCAGCTAGCAGTTTGACTGCGAATGTGCGTACGGCCTGTGAGGAAGGGTGTTGTCGGATCTCAACAATGAGCACTCGATCGTTGTGCCAGTGCCGTTTGTCGAGCTAAGAGCCCCCGTGTCGATGCTGCTGATTGGCCTCTGCCAAATCAATTCCGCAGGCTATTTCATTGGAAAAACCCTCCGGTGAAACGCCGTCGGGCTCAAGGCGGAAACGGAAACACGCACCCGCCAGATCTCGTCGGGAGAGAATCCAGAGTCCAACGGAAATTCTCTCTAATCCAGTCACCCTCCAGGCTCAGTGAAAGCGGTACACATGAGACCAAGCGTGCACTGCAGCAAGGAAGCATGTCGTCCGACATGCGGGAACAGAGGAGACGAACGACCTGCTGTACTTCTGCGAGTCGTTCAAGCCCGATATGAACGACGAGCAGGCTGCGTCGTTTCGTGGACATGATATACAACTCCGTCCGCTGCACCACAACGCTCATCAACTTTCTCAGCCACTCCATCGCGCAGTCGGTCACAAAACTGCTGTAAGGGTGCCGAACTGCCTGCGTTTGGAGCAACAAGATAAAACCTTTTAATTGGTGGAATTCCATCTTCACCACGCGTGGAATCCACAATCCTCGCCCGGTCGAAGGTCTGTACTTTTCTGCAGAAGATACCCGAGATTGCTGCAGCAATCTGAAGATTGAGGAAATCCACGGCAGAGCCTCCCAGACAGTGTGCTCTCTCACAGCCGCACAGTCACCCCCCGCACAGTCACCCCACCGTAGCATGCCGTCGCTCAAGGACCGCATCGCGTCGCTCCTGCCGGCGCTGGTGGCCATGCGCCGCGACCTGCACCAGCACCCCGAGAGCGCCTTCAAGGAGTTCCGCACGTCCAGCGAGGTGCGTGCGGGCAGGCATATTACGCGATCTTTCCCGATCGCTCGCTCTGATCGCTGTGCCCCGTCCTGACCGTCTCCCGCGCGCTCCCCCAAGGTGCGCCGCATGCTGAGGGAGCTGGCGGGCGTGCCCGAGGAGGCCATGCGGGCCGTGGGGGGCGGGACGGGGATCGTGGTGGACGTGCGGGGCCAGGGCCCAGCGGCAGCAGCGCCGCGGACCATACTGCTGCGCGCGGACATGGACGCCCTCACCATGACCGAGCACAACGACGCCCTCCCCTACCGCTCCCTCGTGTGCGCTGCTCCCCTTGCCCGGGACTCCCCCCTGTGCGCGCCTCTGCGCCTGTGCAGCGCGGGACTGCGTCAGTGCAGTTAGGGCACTGTTACCAATTCAGTGCGCTCGCTTTGCGCGTGCCCCTTCCCCCCGTGTGCGCTCGTGGGGCACTGGCTGCTCGGCACGAGTGTGGACCACTGGCGGGCCACTTCGGTGGTGTACTGTCTGCTCAGCACGTTTGTGGACCACACGATGGCCACTGTTACCGAATCAATGCTCGTGCTTTGCGTGCGCGTACGATAGTGGACCCACTGTCAACGCGACTTCGAGCCTCGGCAGCCTCCCTCGGCCTCCCCCGCGGCCCCTCTCCACGCAGTCCACTCTCTGCATCCGGCAACTGACAGCACACTGCAGCGATGGGCACGCGCACATGTGCGGGCACGACGGGCACACGGCGGTGATGGTGGGCACCGTGGCCCTCGTGTGCGAGGCCGCCCAGAGGCTTCCGTCCAACGCCTGCATCCGCTTCGTCTTCCAGCCCGCCGAGGAGGCCGCGGGCGGCGCCGCAGCGGTGGCGGCCGACGGCGTGCTGCAGGGCATCGACGAGGCCTACGCCCTGCACGCGCTGTCGACGGGCGTGGGCAACATACGGGTCGTGCTGGGCCCCACGATGTCGCAGATCACCGTCTTCGAGGTGGAGATCCTCGGCAAGGGCGGCCACGGCTCCAACCCGCAGCTCTGCGTCGACCCCATCGTCTGCGCCTGCCAGACCATCTCGGCCCTGCAGACCATCGTCAGCCGCAACGTCTCGCCGCTCGACAACGCTGTGCTCACCGGTGCGCCTTGCTCCTCTCTGTGCTCCGCGCGTGGCGACGGGCTCTCGGCTGACGCGGTGCGTGCGGCGCGGGCCAGTGGCGATGGTGAACGGAGGCGAGGCGGTGAACGTGATACCGGACAAGGTGAGGTTCAGCGGCACGATGCGCACGTTCACGCCGGGCGTGTTCGAGACGATGTCGCGGAGGTTCCGCGAGGTCGTCAACGGGACGTGCGCGGCGTTTGGGTGCACGGCGACGGTGTCGATGCACACGCTGAGCTCGGCGGTCGTGAACACTGCGGACGCGGTCGACTCGCTGACGAGGGCGTGCGCGAGGGTCGCGGAGGTGCGCAGCGTCAGCAACGAGGGGCTGCCCCTCATGGCGTCGGAGGACTTCTCGGTGTTCGCGGACGCGGCCAAGACGGCGTGCCTGTGGTACCTCGGGATCAGCGGGAGCGAGTCGCTGCACTCGCCCAACTTCAACTTTGACGACGAGGCCATACCGATAGCGCTACAGGTGTGGACCCGCCTCATCGAAGACCGCCTGGGCGTTGTCCTATACGATTGAAATACAACGGTGGTCTTGACACGTATCGATCATACACGGAGTGGAGCGTGCATGCAAAACGTTTACAGTATTTGTCTGATGCTGCAGCTTGAGAAGATTATCCTCTCTAGGAAAAGATACGACCGTGTGACGTGTTACATGACGTGAATCGGTCTTCACGGACAGAACGTGATTTTACCCGCAGGCACCAGAACAGCAGCACCAGAGGCCGAGGCCTTTCGCACCAGCCCGTGAGAGACTCAACACCCCGAGAGGAGTGCAGGAAGATAGCGCCGAGGACGAGAATCCGGGAGAAGAGGGCGTGATCACCACTCATGCTGCAGAGCCTGGCATGGCCTTAGCTTATGTCCAGCCAGCACGGACACTGCATCCACATTGTGGCGTCCCTTCTAAGAACCATCTTCCCACAGTCCTCTCAGGCCAGTCTGCGAGACTCAACACCCTGAAAGGCCTCACGCCTCTGGTGCTGCTGTTCAGATGCCTGCAGGCAAAATGCATTGTGTCCTCGAAGATAGATTGACGTCATACCACATGTCACAGGCACGTATCTTCTCTGAGGGGAATATTCGTATTACAGCAAAGGCCAAACTCTGTTCAACAAATATTGTGCTCAACTACAGTCCTGGCCATAAGTATGTTCATACTCCCTCAGGTCTAAGTTTTTCTCCTAAAAGGTATTTTCCGATTTGGGATAAAATAACCAGATATATTAGGTCGGTGGAGATACAAACGCATTCTTCGATTGATTTGGGTTTGAGATTTTTGAATTGCACCACTTTTTAAACATGGTCTTTTCAGCAAAAAGAAAAGGTGAGAGTTGTGGTTCCTCCAGAAGCACAAGTTCGGCCCTCACATGACAGCCAATGCCGCTGGGAAGCAGGTTGGGTGCTCTGCCAAGGTCGCCAAGAAGTGGGCCAATTTGGACAGTCCCTTGTGCGCTGTGGATGCACCTTGCTCTGGCACTCCATGCAAAACTTCAGTGCAACAAGATTCAATAAATCACAAAACTCTCAGAGCAGCATCCCACAGAGTCATTGACGGCTCTGGCCAGGTGCCTGAAGAGGACTCAGGTTGCTGTCTCTTCATGCACTGTTCAGTACCATTTGAATGCTGCTGGGCATTGCTACAAGAAGCCAATGATCAAATATCTGCTCTTGGAATGCCATCATGAAGATTGCAAGATTTTCGCCCAAACTCCGCGGAACCAGAACTGGAACTAGGTCATTTTCACGGACGAGGCATCTTTCGAGCTCTTTAGTACCCCAAGGGGAGCATGGCAGTCCCGGTCCCACCCCTACGTGATGGGCAAAGTCAAGCATCCAAGGTAAAGTGCATGTCTGGGGATGCTATTTGGTGCAAGGGTTTGAGCGCCTCTACATCCATCCTCTACTAACCACCAGCACTTCCACTCCTCTTCCTCTGCCCCTTATGACAAACAAAGTATGGTTGCTTGTCTGTTCTGAGGGAGTATGAACAAACTTATGGCCAGGGCCGCCCTGTGTCGAAATCGTACTCTGGGAGTATCTCTCTGGCCTGATACGCGCCCAGCGTTTACCCCCCAAAACAACACGGTCGTGTTGTATGGTGTTTCCTTGCAACACAAGGTACACACAACCCGTGTTGCTGATTTACGAAAAATGGGGGGATTTGTATGCCACGTGGCCACCTTTTGAAAGCCACACACACACACACACTAGCGCAACGGCACTCTGGTCGTCAGTACGGCCACGTTCGCAGGTGCCGGGGATGTCAATGGCAACAGGTGTGCTGACGTGGCGCTGGAGAACCCCTCGCCCAGGGTGTGGTGAGCGTCGGGGCCATGTACGTGGCTAAAGAGCACCGAACGCCACCATCTTGATGCAGACCCCGGCTGCACTCCCCCCTTCTCCCCCCCCCCCAGTTCATTGGGGCCCCATGCCCGTCCAGCTGCTCGTCGGAGGCCGAGAGCTCGTGCAACGGGACGCACTGGTGCCGCTGGCGGGGTCGCCGCTGTGAGGGCTTCGAGAGATCACTGGGACCTCCGCTTGGGAGATCGTGTGGGCCTACAACTACTCGCACCCGGGCACACAGCCCTCTCAGACGCATGGCACGAGATGTCGATGCTGTGGATCGGTGCCGCGGGCAATGCGTCGTGCGTCATCAACGGCTCGAAGGCCAGGAGCCTGCGGAGCGGATTCGTATGGAGGGCCAGCACCAGCCCACCCGACTCACCAAAAAGGGCACAAGCAAAATAACTCATAGTTCTTGCGCTGCGACTTCCCTGTGAGTTGCCCTCCTGTATGATGTCAGTCAGTCCGTGCAATGCCATTCAGGTCGGCATCATCTTGTAAGCGACAGGGAAGAGTGCCAACTGCTTGGGAAGCACACACACATGTGCTCATCTATGATCTATTTTTAGTTCTCGTGGTGGTTCTCAAGGGTGGGCGAAGAAGACAAACACGCCGAACAGTGCACGCCGAGCATCGCGCGGTTGCATGGCAAAGGGCCCTCACATTTTGCAACCGTGCTGAGATCGAGCGGGGACCCTAGACACAAAAATCTGCTCGCTTTTCATAAATCAGCAACACAAGCTGCTCGAATTTCAACACGACCCCCAAGGGGGGTAAACGCTGGGCCCGATGGGCCCGCACTGCGCCTTCCTACTAACATGGTACGACGTATGCGCTGACCGTCGCGAGCAGCGGCACCACGCCTCGCCGAGAGGCCAGTGGTGTTCGGCGCCAGCGCCTTGCGGGCCGGCGCGTGCGCGCTGTGCAGGGCACTCCCCAGAGCTTGTCGCGGCCCGCGCAGCGAAGCGCGTCTTGCGCTACCCCCGCCCTGCATTGTCTCTGCCGCCCTGTCACCACTCGTGTGCCCAAGGGTCGCGAGGCCGGTCTCCGGCGGGCTGCTGGTGGGGAACCAGAACCAGTGGGGCTGGTCGGAGTCACCGACGGCGTCGCCCAGGGCAACCCCAGTCCCTACGCCAGCCGCTTCTGGGGCTGGTCGACTGCTGGGCAGAAGTACGTGCACAACTCGACCAACAACACCAGCGACTGGACGGCCACCGGGACGGCGACAGTCACCCTCGAGTATGACCCCGACTCACAGGTTCGGGGCACACACACACCAGCTGGAAGAGCGGAGTACTGATCGTCCATATCGCAGACACTGACGAGGATTGTGGAAGGCCTCGCAGCGGACACCATCTCTCCAGTGCCCTCGACCGCCAAGCCCGCGGTGAACATCCACAGTGTCGGGACGAGTGCCATATTTGTGTAAGACATGATTGGATTGGACCCACGAGGGGCGCAGTTCCCATTCCACCTCCGCCAGCACGGCCGCAGTCGGTTCCGTGAGTGATGGATGACATTCGGCTTGTATCGAACATGCACGCAGTGGAGCACGCACGTAATTTGTTGAACAGTGTTTGGCCTACGCTGGGTGGTACGGATATTCTCTCCCCTCTTTGAGAAGATACGTGCGTGTGACGTGTGACATGACGCGGATCTATCTCCGCGGAGAGAACACAATTTTTCCGCGGGCATCCGAACAGCAGCACCAGGGGCCCGAGTCCTTTCGCGCCAGTCCGCGAGAGACGCAAAACCGGGAGAAGAGCGGGAAGAGGGCGTCGAGGCCGAGAATTCGGGAGAAGAGGGCCGTGGAGGGTACGCGGATAACCCTCAGCTTTCTCTCTCTGTCCTTCTCTCTCCCTCCAGCGCACGTACACGGCGGGGTCTCGCGCAATCAACGGGACACATGCTCGCTCTCTTCCGTCTGTTCTTGGACACGCGAGTGCCGCTGCGAGCCCGCTCGTGCCTTGGCCGCCCCACGCTCAAGCCCTGCTTTTCCCGCAAGAGGTCCCGCGGGGGACAGGGGCCGGTGCCCTTTCGTATGGGGCAGAGGGGGTGGGTGTGGCACCACTGCGGTCACTCACGGCCGGGCTCGGGGAGCGCTGCCTGACACCAGTGCTCGCTCCTCGCGCAGCGGTGCGAGTGGCGCCAGCGAGGGGAGCGCGGCAACCCGTGCGCGCTGAGGGCGTGCGGGGTGCTCGAGGCCTCAGCACCGTGCGCGACGGCGCTCCGTTGGGCCCCGACGCTAGCTCGGCAAAGCGGCCGTCGGCCAGAGCGGCGCGCATGCACTCGGCGGCGCTGCTGCGGGCGACGAGGTTGCTCAAGGTGGCGACAGCAGTGCGGAGCTCGCGCACGCCGTGCTCGCCGAGCGGCCTGCCCTCTGCCTCGGCCAGCGCCACGTTGCGCTCGATCGCATGAGTCGACTTGGTGGTCGGCGCGCACACCGCCTCGACGGCCGCCAGCGCCCTCAGGGCCACCCGCGGGCTCGCCTCGTGCGCCCGCAGCCCGTCGACGAGCACCTCGATCCCCCCGGCCTCGACGACGGCGTGCCGCTGCTGCTCGGGCAGCGCAGCCCACCGCTGCGCGTCGCAGGTGTTCATCTCGTCCGGCAGTGCCGCTCGCGCCGCTCGCACCGCTGCGCGAGGGGCGAGCACGGGTGTCAAGCAGCGCTCCCCGAGCCCTGTGAGTGACCCCAGTGGTGCCACCCCCACCCCCTCTGCCCCATCCGAATGGGCACCCGGCCCCCGCGGGACCTCGAAAAGCGAGGGGTTATAGCGTGGAGCGGCCAAGGCACGAGCGGGGCTCGGCAGCGGCACCCGCGTGTCCAAGAGCAGACGGAAGAGAGCGAGCAAGTGTCGCCGACGAGGGTGTTCGATGGGGCGAGAGAGAGAGAGAGAGAGAGAGAGAGAGAAAGGAGGCTGAAATGAACGCCTGCTCTTTACGGTCCGCTCCAGGGCCTCCTCGGCCCTCTTTCCACCGCTGACCGGCGTCGCTGACATCTTCCCGCAGTCCTCTCGGTTGTTAAGTCTCTCGCGGGCTGCGAAAGGCCTCGGCCTCTGGTTTTACTGCTCTGGTGCCCGCGTAACTCCAGCCACAGCGTGGGGTCAAACACTGTTCAACAAATTGTGTGCTTCACCAAGTGCATAAAAGCAATCCATTTCTCTCGGAACCAACAGCGGTGCCGCTGCTCGCCGCGGTCAGCGCATACGTCGTACCGCGTGGACTTGAGCGCAGTATGGCCAAAGTTGGAACCGGCGCAGGCAGCACGCACACGAAGAACGAAGACGCGCAGAGCGGAGGCTGTGGGCAGCGCCGCCCGAGCCCCTCGAACTTCGAGTCGAGAGAGAGAGAGAGAGAGAGAGAGAGAGAAAGGAGGCTGAAATGAACGCCTGCTCTTTACGGTCCGCTCCAGGGCCTCCTCGGCCCTCTTTCCACCGCTGACCGGCGTCGCTGACATCTTCCCGCAGTCCTCTCGGTTGTTAAGTCTCTCGCGGGCTGCGAAAGGCCTCGGCCTCTGGTTTTACTGCTCTGGTGCCCGCGTAACTCCAGCCACAGCGTGGGGTCAAACACTGTTCAACAAATTGTGTGCTTCACCAAGTGCATAAAAGCAATCCATTTCTCTCGGAACCAACAGCGGTGCCGCTGCTCGCCGCGGTCAGCGCATACGTCGTACCGCGTGGACTTGAGCGCAGTATGGCCAAAGTTGGAACCGGCGCAGGCAGCACGCACACGAAGAACGAAGACGCGCAGAGCGGAGGCTGTGGGCAGCGCCGCCCGAGCCCCTCGAACTTCGAGTCGATCATGGCGGGGCGAAGCGACCCATAACTGTGCCACGCGGGACCCGTCCACAAAACGCGCAGCAGCAGATACCAGTCGGCCATCGGCGGCCCCTACGGGGGGGCGGTTGAGTGTCACTGTGGCGCCCGGGAGACAAATTGAATTAGACCGCAGACAGCTGACAATCCACAACAAATCTCTACTCGCTGTGGTGCAGCAGGCCCTGGATGCAAAGCCCCACAACGGGCCACGGCGTGGTGCAGGCCCGCACAGGAGCGGCAGGAGGTCGCTGGCGCGGGTGGAAGCACCAGCCAGTCGTCCTCGGCGCCCTCGCGGCTCTGGCGGCTTGTGAGCACTCGGCTTGACAGTGTTCCTGTTTACGAGGAGGAGCGAGAACGAGTGGATGGACCCCAACCAGCCGCACGACGCCCCTCAGAGCGAGGACGATGCCGCGGAGGTCGTCACCGCGAACCCTCCCTGGGCACGCGTTTTTCACGGGGCCTTGGATGAGCTTATTTGCTCGCTGCATTGAGACCCGGCACGAGCAGCGTTGGCAGACCATACAGCCTGAGCTTCTTTCTTTCCATTCGTGAAAAACTGACAAGCGGCAGTCTGGTTGTTGGGCGGGCCTCTGGCGACGACAAGACAGTAAACGAGACACCGCCCGGTCAAGGCGCCTCGATGGCCGGCGACTCTGCGTGCCCACAAAGCGTCGGCGTGCCAGGCTGGTGGGAGACGACGGCGCAGAGCTTGGGCGATGTAAGGGCAGGGCCACGGCGCACAGGAGGACCCCCGGTCGCTGCGCTCAGCCAAAAACGCCCAACCGCCCGCCCCGCTCTCTGCGCCTGGTATGTGTCGTCCCCGTGCTGGGCAGCCCTGCTCATCCACCCAGGCGCAGGCCAAGGCCGACTCTCGTGGGCAGGCGTCCACGCTCAAAGGGCCTCTGCCCACCGAGGCATCGAGGCAGCGGCGTTGCTGAAGGCGTGGCCGAGGTCGAGGGTCGCTGCCGAGCGCGCTGCCAGTCCCGGAGCAGTGCGGATGCGGCGAGCGGCCCGAGACCTCGGGCACAGGCTTTGGCCTTTGGCGGGCAGCGACGCGGGCCCCGTCCAGAGCACGTGGGAGATGCCCAACGCCTACTGATTGATTTATCTGAAAGATATTGATTGATCTTGCGTGTCACGCGCGCACGAGATGACGTTCGGTATTTTGTTGCGATTTTTCCCGCGGGTTGCTCCCCCCGCCGGCCGCCTTCACCGCTCACAGTTTCGGCATCGCCACGCCGCGAACAGCCACAACCAAAAAGGGCAGACAGCAGATGACGGAGAGACGCTGCGGGAAGAGGGCCGAACGAGCGGTAGAAGAAGCCGTGCGGGGTACGCTGAGGGCGTTGCGCCATCTTCCCTGTGCCCGCGCGTGCGCACTTTCCTGGGGCGCTGCTTAAAGAATGTGGCGAGTGGTTCTCCCTGCTGCTGCCCAAGCGGCGCGCATTATGTGGCGAGACTGCAGCCCGCACAAACTCTGCACCCGGCCCACCTCCAAACTTCTTCTATGGGGGGTGTCCCAGGTTGGGGGGTCTCCTCCCCCCACGTGCCTTCGTGCCGCGCGGGTGCTGGCGTCGCCTATGCCGAACTGATGGTGGCGCTCTCTCTCATAGCCGTGACCGCTGTCCGCAACGCGCTTCCCCTCGAGGACAGAACGGCCGAAGCGCTGCGCTGGTCCACTCTCCCAGAGCAATGGCGGTGCCACGTCATCGCCGCTGGTGGGGTCCAGGTGATCTCGGACGCCCTGGGCGCGCACCGGAACAGCCTGCGCGTGGCTGAGCGCGCGTTCGTGGCCGTCGGGGCGGTGTGCACTGGGACCTCCTCGACCGTCGAGCACAAGCAGCTGGATAAGTTGGCGCTGGAGGTGCTCGGGACAGTCGAGACGCAGGCGTGGCAGGGGAAGGGTAGCATCGGCGTCATGCACACGGCGTGCCGGGCGATTGCGCAGCTTCTGCTCGCCGCGCGCGTCCGGCTCGGGGAGAGCGATGCCCAGAGGGCCGTTGTGCTCTGCGTCGAAACACTCAAGGCGGGCCTCGCGCGCAAGGAGGGGGCCGACCTGCGGGCCCTCGACAGCGCCTGCTGGGCGCTGGGCGCTCTCTTTGGCAGCAACGACGACGGCAGTGGCAGGAGCTGCGGCTGCGGCGTGTGCCCCGCCGCACTGCTGGCGATGAGGGCCACCGGCGGTGTGGAGGCTGTCGCCGGCGCCCTGCGTGCAGGCATGACGGCGAGCCACGTCGACGTGTCCGCGATGAGAGCGTGCGATGTGTTGTGGGGCCTCAGCGCGGTGCACGATGATGCCATCCTGTCGCGCGTGGCCCAGCAGGGCGCCGTCAGCGCTGTCCACTCGCTGCTCGCCCGCACGATCTCAGATGCGGCTGCAGTCCCGGAGGGCAGGCACTACTCGGAGCACGGCACGCACGAGATCCACAGCGCGGCCTCGATGCTTAGCAACATAGTAATTCATGGCCGCGCCGCGGACAAGCGGACCGTGCTCGCCGAGGGCTTCTTTGTGGAGCTCCTCTATCGCTGTGCCCACTACCTGGACGTATCTGCGGCTCAGCTCGCGTGCACCGCCATCGCCGACGTTGCCTCCGAGCCTGGCCTCGGCCTCGGGCCCCACCACCTGTGGCTTGGCGTCCGCGTGGTAGTGACTGTCCTGAGCGAGTTCCTCGGGGCGCATGGTGCAGTCGAGAAGGCCCTGGGTGCGTTGCTGGCCCTCGCCACCTCGCAGCACAGCACCGGCGGCTGCGACAGGGATGACACCCGAAAGCTCATGTCGGAGCTCTGCGACCCGCAGCTTAGCGGGCTGGTTGGCGCTGCCAACGACGTCCACCTGCACTACGAAGCCCTGTCGCGGGTTGCGAAAAAGTGCCGAGACCGCTTGAAGGAACTCCAGGCAGCCGAACTCGCAGCCCGAGGGCTGCGATCGAGGACAGTGGCCACGCAGGGGAGGCCCCGAACAGGAATGATGACGCCGAGAGGAATCAGGATGCTGTCGCGGAGACCGAGGCTAGTGGTCGTTCTGCCGAGGCCATGTACATGCCCGACGCCGAGCTCCCGGACCTCGTCGCCAAAGCCGAGAGCAGCGGCTACGCTGGGGAGGCCCCACGCCAGACTGATGACGCCGAGATGAATCAGGACGTCGTCGCTGAGACCGAGGGCAGCAGCCATGCTGTCGAGGCCATGCACATGCCCGACGCTGAGCTGGCACTGAACCCAGACCTTGTCACCCAGGCCGTGGACAGCGTGTGCTCGCTGCCGAACGTGGACCCCGCGACGGGAGCCACTGCGCTGCCGCTGGTGCTTGACGAGAGCGTGACGGTGACGAGTCTCGGGAAGGTCGTCGACTGGCCATACTTCCACACAGAGCGCTACCTCTGGCCGCTGGGCTACAGCGCAGTGCGCCAGTACCCATCGTGCCGGGACCCGCCGGCGCTGGCGCACTACGACTGCATGATCGGTGCCAAGACCAACATCGAGGGGACGCAGGAGCCCGAGTTCCGCGTGACGCTGCGCGGGTCGCCGGCGACATTTGTGGCGCCGACACCCGGACTGGCGGTCAGCCAGATGTTCCGGCAGCTCTCGTCGCTCTGCATCCTGCGCGGCATCACGGTGCCACAGAGCAAGACGGGCCCCGACTTCTTCGGCCTCGGCCACCCCGTTGTCATCGCCGTCCTTCAGCAGCACCCGGGCGCCCGCAGGTGCTCCAAGTACGTCTTCAAGCGCGTCGAGCAGTGGACCCCGCAACAGCAGCCGCCGCCACAGCAGCCACCTCTGGCGCTAGCACAACTCGCAGCGGCAGAGGCCCCGCCCTCTGTGCAGGTGCCGGTGCAGCCAGTGCAGCCGTACAGGCCTCTACTGGCACTGGCATCGCTGGGGCCGCCACCGACGTCCCAGTTCGTTGCGGGTGCAAGGCCCGGCAGCAACCCAGGCAGCCAGTAGCCTGCGGTGTTTGCGTGGGGGTCGACTGTATCGATTGTTTCAGTTTTAAGCCCGGCACAGACCGCAAACAACAGCCCGGCTTCCAACACTGGTGTGCTCTGCCTGCCTGCGTGCTCTGGGGTGATGTTACATGTACGTAACTTCTTGATGTCTCAATCGGAGCTGGAGAAAAACTGCAGCAAGATTCAAAGTAAAGGAGAGAGAGGCGCTTGCCGAACACCTGTGCCGAGAGCTCAGAGAAGGAAAGAGCCGGATCAAACTGCATTGTACTGGCCACGGCAGGTTCGGATGGCACACTGAGGTGCTGTTTTGGGAATGCCAGAAGGCCAGACTTCTTGTGTGCGTATCCCTCACCTTATTCTTTTCGCACACAGAAACGTAGATTGTATAGGGTGAAGTCCCCTAAAGGCGGTAAGGACCTTATTCACGGTAAATATCTTTGAACTGTACAGAAGGTACAGACGAAGCTAGATACTTCAGTTTCCTGGTGGCAGCACACATACGAGCATGGCATCCGCTTCACACACGGGCTCTTCCCTGGGCTGCTGGAAAGAAGTGCTCAATGTGCTCATAAAACCACAAAATTTGAGGCAAAGTAAGGGCCAAGTATTCGGGAAAATTGAACTTAGTAGGTAGATTCTGCTGTAGCTAGCAGGAACCATCTGCAAACCACATACTCTGGTATTCTGACAACTGATCATCATGCAAATGAACTGTTTCTCTTTGTTCATCTCTCACAGGTTGTTTTGTTCATGAGGGATCTGTCTCTCCTGCATGACTCCATTCCACTATGTCGCCAGTGTGCTGAAGTTTCTACATAGCTGCAGGAACCACTGCAGAGACAGTGCACATAGGTCCAGCCACAGCTGCAGGGGCCGAATTGAATGGTCCATCCTGGGATTGTGCAGCGCCAGACTCCCTCTGTAGCCCTTGGAGCTTGACGTCGTAGCCCCTGAGTGCACAGAAGACCTGGTGATGACGGGCAACACGTCGGGCACGTTGGACGTCACACTGATATCTGAGGCATCCAGCTTCTGGCACTGGCGTTTGCAAGAACGTCGTTCTTGGTGGCAGTGACGTCCCTGGGGACCGAGTCCTTGTACTTGGGGGACCATCCAAAAGTGATATTTCAGGGACCAGCCCGATCAGGTCGGTGCAGGGGTGCTAAGAATGTCAGATTTGAGTTGATGGTAAGAGTATCTTGAAAATGAGTGATTATTGTAATTCAATTGATAAGCACCTTAATTGACTACATTCGCGTCACTGAAGTTAGACCGTCACAACTTAGTAGTTGAAAATCCTCAACTTAAGCACACCTTGTAATGTACTACTGCACAGCTTATGTGTGCTCTTCTTCTACGAAGATAAATCTCAGAGTCCATACATGTGTGCCAAAGCATCATGCTTGTGCGGGTGTTGGCGCGTTTTCTGACACATAAAACCACAACTGCATTTGCATACAGAGGTAATTGAGGGATAATCTCATCAGTTGGTCAACATGCCAAGTTCAATGTTCATAATGAGAACATATGGCAAAATCTGTTATGTACATGATCAACCAGGCACCACCATAAGGAAAAACAGAAGACATTTAATTTGTAGTAAGTTTGATTGATTATGAAAAAAGAAAGATAATATTGTAAACAGAAAATGATAAGCAGTATGAGAACACAGAATAATCAGATAACTGTATAACATTATACACTCGAGCTTAGTTATACATTCGAGCTATCATACATTCGGAACTGATGCTTTCGCGACACTTTGAAAGTGTTACTCACAACTTCCTTAAAAGTGTTGTGAAAGTGACACTTTATGAAGCAGCACAAGCACAGCTTTTTCAAAAGTGTTACTTCTGCACCTTTTTGGAATTTTCGCTTTTGCGACACATATGAAATTTCATGCTTGTGGTATTTGGAACTGTTGCTTTCGGGACACTTTGAAAGTACCACTCAACTCTTATGATAGTGTTGTGAAAGCAACACTTTGTGAAGCAGCAAGCACAAGCTCATCTTTTTCAACATTTTACTTATGCACCAATTTGGAATTATCGCTTTCGCGACACTTTTGAAATGTCATGTTCATGACATTTGGAACTGTCACTTAGTCTAGCACATTTTACTGCATACTCCAAACAGAAAACAACAAGAAGAGTAAAGAGAGTAAGATGAGTAAGTCTAGTAAAGAGTAAAGAGTACTCAAGTGGCTCAGAGATACAGACCAGACAGTGTTTGTTTATCTTACATTTTCTCATTCTTAGTTTTTCAGACAAATTCAGAGCTCTACAGAACTTCTCATCTCTTATTCACCTATGTCAACTGAAAGCAACACTAGTTCACTGATCCACAAATTGTGGTTGGATATTGCAGCTCATATGTTTAGATTGCTCTGTTCATTCTAATTTTTAGTGTTTTTTGAAACTGGTAAAATGGTACATTTGGCTGCAAAGACGTATCTTTAAATGATAATGGCTTTGAGTTGCTGACTACAGAGAGCACCTAGGCAGGTGGCATGCCTGCCCTTAGAGATACGCTGCTATGATACCTGTGCCTGGACAACTTCAGTTCGTATGAAACTCAGAATTCACAGTGTTTCAACAATTGATGAAAAAACTGTATAAGCAGAAGTACCATCCGGACAGCACAGGGTCCGAGTTCAACAGCAAGATAGCACTCTTTCATGCATGGCCAGGGAATTTGCACATCAGGGCACCCAAAACAGTACCCTGAGACAACTGCTCGATGGATAAGGCACTTGAGCAACCAGTGGTGACAGCTTCAGAATCTGTGATCAAGATTTAGATGCTGCGCGCCCTGGCTTTCAAGTGGTAGAATATGTATTTCTTCACATTTCGGCCGGCGCGAAGCTGCATTGTGAGATCTCTGGAAGTATCTCTTGGAATCTCTTGTCGGGACCCCAAGATCTGAAATCCGGAACTTGTCTTTTGATTTGGATTAGCGGGTCATGTCTCTGCTCGCCTCTCCCGGGCGCCACAGTGACACTCAACCGCCCCCCCGTAGGGGCCGCCGATGGCCGACTGGTATCTGCTGCTGCGCGTTTTGTGGACGGGTCCCGCGTGGCACAGTTATGGGTCGCTTCGCCCCGCCATGATCGACTCGAAGTTCGAGGGGCTCGGGCGGCGCTGCCTACAGCCTCCGCTCTGCGCGTCTTCGTTTTTCGTGTGCGTGCTGCCTGCGCCGGTTCCAACTTTGGCCCTGTGTTGTATCTTCGCCGAGATACTTGTCTGTGGAATCGGGCGATCCGCCCTGCGTCGAAATCGTACTCTGGGAGTATCTCTCTGGCCTGGCCATACCGCTCCATGGGGCCGCACTGCGCCTACCTACTAACATGGTACGACGTATGCGCTGACCGTCGCGAGCAGCGGCACCACGACGACAACCGGCCAGCAGGGCCTCGCCGAGAGGTCAGTGGCGTTCGGCGCCGGCGCCCCGCGGGCCGGTGCGTGCGCGCTGTGCAGGGCACTCCCCAGAGCTTGTCGCGGCCCGCTTGCGCTATCCGCCGCCCTGCGATTGTCCCCCGCCCAAGGGTTGCGGTATCCGGCTGGACGTTGTGTTCCGGCCGAGACAGAACCGCGTGCAGCGTGGACGCGGTCAAGGCGGGCCTGCTGGCGAGGGACCTCGGGGCGCTGAACAGCGGGTGCTGGGTGCTGGGCGCTGGGCGCGCTCTTCGGTAACGACGACAACGCCGGGAGGGGCAGCGGGTGCGCCGATGAGGTCCTCGCGCCGCCACGGTGGCGTCGTTGCGCACGGTACTTAGCCCTCGAGCACGCCGGACGCCCTCAGCGTGCACGGGTGGCCACGCTTCCCCTGAGGCCCGCGCGCAGGGCGCCAGCCACGGCCGCCACGCCGCCAGCCGACCTCATCAGCGCCAGCGCCACGCCGCCAACGGCGTACCCGCTACACCTCCCGGCTGCCGTCGTGGTCGTTGCCGATGAGCGCGCCCAGCGCTCAGCACCCGCTGTCCAGCGCCCCGAGGTCCCTCGCCAGCAGGCCCGCCTTGACCGCGTCCACGCTGACCTGGACCGCCCGCGCGGCGTCGGCGTCCGCGCAGCGCACCCCGCCCGCCAGCAGCAGCACTCGCGATCGCCCCGCACCCGGCGCGCGCCACGTCGGCGCGCCCCCTATGTGTATCCACGGCGCGCAACGACCTGCCGTGCCAGCTCCGCCAGCCGCGCGTGAGTCGACGCCTTGGTGGTCGGCGCGCACACCGCCTCGACGGCCGCGCAGCGCCCTCAGGGCCACCCGCGGGCTCGCCTCGTGCGCCCGCAGCCCGTCGACGAGCACCTCGATCCCCCCAGCCTCGACGACGGCGTGCCGCTGCTGCTCGGGCAGCGCAGCCCACCGCTGCGCGTCGCAGGTGTTCGTCTTGTCCGGTAGCGCCGCTGGCGCCACTCGCACCGCTGCGCGAGGAGCGAGCACGGATGCCAGGCAGCGCTCCCCGAGCCCCGTGAGTGACCCCAGTGGTGCCACCCCCACCCCCTCTGCCCCTTACGAAAGGGCACCCGGCCCCCGCGGGAAAAAGCGAGGGCTTGAGCGTGGGGCGGCCAAATCACGAGCGGGCTCGCAGCGGAACGCGCGTGTCCAAGAGCAGAGGAGCGCGTGTCCAAGAGCAGAGGAAAGAGAGTGAGCATGTGCCGCCACCCATTGATTGCTGATTCGTGTGCGTGCGCTGGGGGGAGAGGGCGGAGAGGAGGGAGAGAA